>CM045762.1:7056292-7234821 GCA_025200525.1 Camellia lanceoleosa | reverse complement strand
ACATGGGAGTTTGTCATCTTCACTACTGAAGAAGGTTGCTGACATTGTGGGAAATCATGGATTCACCGAAGAGGTTAGAATGGATGATTCGACCGGGATTGATAAACTGTGTACAACTCGAGATAGATCATCGAAGATCAGAGAGGAAGATCAGCTTTGATGGCAGATCGAGGGAGATCAGATTGGTCATGGCCGAATCGAGGAGATCAAGCAGTATGATTATCTCAAGATCAACAATGTCCAGGAAAGTTCTCGTCATTAAAAAAGACAAAGGTCTAAGGAGACCGGTTCTTGCTGCTGACCTAGCAGACCCTCACCATTTTTCCCTGAACTTTCCGTGCTATTGAAGTGTTCGAGGATTCGTTTAATCGTATACAGAGTAGACTATTCATCGACGTAAGACAGATGTGATTTGGCAACCAAGACAAAGCTCGTGTGGAACATCAAGTATTGCCGTGGCATGGAGCTATCAGGTATACGCAGTAGGTACTGGGAGTGGTATGTGGACGCAGAACAAATAGTCGGGCAGAGAGCATACTGTTTAAGCGCAGAGCACAAATGCGCACGCCAAGAAGACAGGCAAGGGCACGCTAGAGTGTCGTGATGTAGGCATGCTGAGAAGAAAGATATGTACACGGGTCATGCAAGTTGTCGAAAGTTCACAGTATTCTGCAGAAATGCAGCCTTAAGATGACAGAGAGCCTGCGGTGCGCGCCAAATGCGAGGGCGAGTAAAGTTTTTTTTTCTATGGTGGTTTCTTGAGTTCCATGGCAAAAGAGGATAGAGTTGATGCGATCTCTTCGCTTTGTGCCTCGACGAAAGGGAGACCATTCGTGGCTTAATGCAGACGCAGCACTATGCAGCGAAGCAGTGTATAGCTAATCCATGCTTTTGATGTATGGAGCTACCGCCAACCATCAATCTACCGACAAAGAAATCGAATTGGTAAAGGCATTGCATAACAAGCGATGGGAAACGCCAGAGGTTGTTCGTGAGGGGTGCGTAGGCAAAGGCCGAGTAGTTCAGAGGAAAGCTCCGAGCAAAGACCGAGGACGCGATGAACAACGAAGCTTTATTTGCTCCAATGATCGGTCTCCGCGAGATAAGGCATGACACCAAGGGCATCTCAACAGGGGGTGCAAGACATCCAAGCAGGGTGTCGATATCTTGGTCAAGGTTCAAGCATAACAGGTGAAGACATCCGGAGACAGAAGCGCGGAAGAGATCTCAGGGAGACGGGAGCACGTGCCTCTCCAAATCGGAGAGTGGTATGAGTTGAGCTGAGGATGAGGATTCCTCATTCTCTTGTATCTCCGTGTATTATCTCTAGCTTCAGGGGGTGCCCCGCTGAGGAGAGACGCATCTATGTTGAATTGTGGGCGAATAAGATTAGCAGCATGGTGTGCAAAGTGGTTCACCTCATATGGGCCGAGGGGGTGATTTGGAGTCACCCCATGTGTGAACACACTTGGTAACGGGAACACACTTGGCGGCTCACCAACCGGCGGCTCACCAACCACCATGCCAAGCTAAATCTCACCTACTCCTCACCTATAAAATGGAGGTTGAGAGGAGAGGCAAATGAGAGAGAGAGAGAAGTGAGAACCGTGAGAGAAAACCAAAGAGGTGAGAGATGCGAGGCGAAAGACCGTCTCTCGAGCGAGGGAGACGGGAGAGTGGTCAGAGGGAGGAGAGTGAGCCCTCCTCTATTGTAATCTTTTCGTAATCTTCCCATTGGTATAGTGAAATCAAGCATTTCCCGTGGACGAGGGCATTGAGGCCGAAATCCATTTAAATATTGTGTCTCCTGAGTGTGGGTGTGTTTTTCTCAAGATGGAATGATTTCTACAGGTCATGATCCCATCCCAACAATAAACTCTCAAACATACTAATTTTAAAGAAACAGAAAGAAAAAAGAAAAAAAACCAACTCAAATTTTTGTTACTGTATTTACATAATATTTATTTATACTTGACAAAGAAAATTTGCGCTGACAATGACATTGATTTCAAATATTTATTCATATTTTAACACATGTTACAACCGAAAGGTAAAAAATATTTGTTAGAATATATTCATATATTTAATAGAAAAATATATACACACCCATAGGCGCCCAATCTTAGAAACTTCTATATATACATGCTCCCCATAGGGCTCGACCTTGAAACTTTTATATGCCCTCACTCTCATGTTCTTTCTCCGCCCCCACTTCATGTAGCTAAGGTCTCAGGCTTTATATACAAGGGTATGACGGTTTTGCACCCCAGGCATCATTAATACAAACTTACAAAAATAAATGCCTGATAAAATTTGTTTATCTAGTTTCCAACTCACTTTTTTCTTTTGCTTTCAGATCTTGTCCGCAAGATATTTTATGAATTTCGCCTGAGGAACCTTCTCGGTTTGGTAAACTCGCTCTCTTCGAGGTAGTAGTTCGTTTCCATTGAATTAGCTAAGAAAACGAGCAGATTGTTGAGATGTTGAGGAGGATGCCAAATCATCAACTTCTTGTTAGTGTCATTTAGCGAATCTCGCTTCTTGATTTTTACCACAATCAACTAAAGTTGTTGGTGTAAACCCCGCCTCTTGTATCTCGTATGCAAAGCGCTAGGAATTAATGTGCAAATTCTGCCGGAAAGGATATTGCGTATTCTTGTTTGTTAATGTTCCAAATAATTTTGGTGCTTTTTTTCTTGTAAAATGTGTTACATTGAGAAACTTGTAATTGTTCGTAGAGGAAATGAATAATGATGAAGAAGACGCGGCACACACTTCCGCTTGTGCTTCTCTTGCATGCTTTTTGTGTTGTGGATCCTACACTCTATGCTCCGCTTTCGATCTTTTCCTAATTTGTGGTTACTTTACGCCATATTTAAAGAGTCAAAGTTATCTACAGTTTCACATTTCATTATAGAACACTCATGAATTGTATTTCAAGAAATTTTGTTTCAACGAAACAAAATTGTATTTATTTTGTATGTGTCAGGGAATTTTCAATATGATTTTTAAAATGGTGTAGTTTAATTTTGGGTGTTTTTCAAAACCTTTCTTCTTGTTCTTGGAAAGCATTAAATAAGCTTGAGACTTTGTCCCATATTGGAAAAAGAGGAAAACATGGAGCACTTAATAAAGTGTTACATGGAATATTCCTTTGAATATGGAATTGTAAGGTGAAAGCTAGTATGCATAGATTCAGCACCCACACACACACGCATGCGGTGTGGGCATTGGCCGTGTGGCGTGATGGCGACTTAGCACGCAGACGATCCGGGCGAGGCGCTATGAGGGCGCTTCCTATTTGCATCGGACAGTTGCGCTGACGAGATCCAACGCGGCATGGGTGACGGAATACAATAACCCATCGCGGGCGTCTGCTATGGCGAGTCAACCAACCGATCGAATGGTTGTGTGTCCGATCTCGAGCGTTTGATCATAGCCATTGATTGGAGATGCGACAATCAGATGGTTTCAGATGGCACCCGATCGTGATCGTCGTGTGATTAGTCAAGGCAACTATTCGGTGGGAAAATGATCTACACCATAGATCGCTGATCCAACGGTCGATCTGATCGGATGCGTATCAAGGGACATGACCATTCGATCCTGCATCAAGGCCTATAAATAGCTGCGAAAATTCAACCATTTCTATTCCATCCAAAAATTCGTAAGAATTATTCCAATTCTTTCTTTTCTTTCCTCTTGATTTTGAGTTTTCAATCAAGAGTTTCTACAAAATTTTTCTTACTAATAATCAAGTTCTCGCAAATTTGATTATCAAGGTTCTTGGTTTTCTTTGATTATATCAAGAGTATTCAGATCTATTGTCGTCAGCAGATGCCGATAGATTCTGATCTTTAGATCGCTTCATTGTATCCTGGAGGCAAATTTGTTGTAACCTCGCACACCTTTTGGTGGGTACAAATATTGTCTTTAGGAAAGCAACTAAGTAATGCTACTTGAAGCACCAATTTTTGTCCTCAGAGCAGACAAGATCGCCGCCAAGTTTTGAAGACTCAAGACCACCAACCTAAGAATTCAAGACTAATTGTTCCAACACTATGTTCTCGCTTTTGTTTTTTGTTGGTTCTTTTTTTTTCATTTTTATTTCCTCCTTCTTGTTTTCTTTTTTCTTTCTTTCATCTTTTGTCCCCATTTGTTCTTTTTGGTTAGGTTTTCATGTTAGGTCGTTCATTTTAGTTTTCTCCCTTTTCTGCATATGGGGTAGGGTTGTAGAAAGATATGCTATCGGGTACACAACAGTCAAAATCTAGAACTTGAGTCCACCTTTCAAGGTGATATTTGAGTTTGAGTCACATCGAAACTAGTGTCTTCCATAGGGAGGCATTGATTTTGTATTGACACCCCCCAAAAAAAAAAATGCTATGGGTGGGCAACTCCATATGATTTATGATTTCTCTTGTACTTTGTGATAAAAATGTAACAACTTTTGTTGTGGTGGGTATTGTATCCTTTGTTGTGATTAATTTGGTTAATATATATACAGTATGAGGCAAGAGGCCTGTAAGCACGTGCCCCCTTCAAGTTTTGATAATTATATTGGTATCCCTATATATATATATAGATTTTATCATATATATCTTCTATAAAATTATAATAATATCCCTTCTTCAAATTATAATAGTCCCTCTATTATAGATTTTCTTTCTAATGACAATGAACCTACTAAAATAAGTCCTATTATATACCTCCAAAAAGGATGTACTATATACTAGTTATTACTTTATGGTATTGATATTATAAATTTTCATAACCAAATTATTTTCATTCATAACTAAAATGACTACTGTATAAATTATAACCATACAACACATCTTCAATTATAAAAATAAATAAATAAATAAATATAAAAGTTACAATAAGTCACAACTAATATCGTAACGAGTCATTACTTAATCATTACTTATGTATAATCAAAGATCTCTACAATCATAACCAAAATAACAACCACAATAAGTTATAACTAAGTTATATCCAAAAATATAATGTGTCATAATTAAAGAACACAAAGATTATAACTACCACATATGATAGACATTTTTTTTATGTGTGTTTTATAGAATTTCTACTAAAATATATCATTTCTATCTCAACTTATCTTCTTTTTTAATTTTTTCAATCCACCTAAAATAGTTACTCCACAATATTTGTATAAAATTTAACCTCAAATCCTTTTAATTTAAAATTCACATCTATCCAAATAAATTCGTAATATTTACGCTTAGTAATATCTCATTGTTGTTTATTATGAGGAAAAACAAAATCAATATTATCATTAATTTGTGTCCCCTCTTCATCAATTCTCGCTCGCTTAACGATATATGTGCATATGTATAAATGTATGTGTTGGACAATCTTCATCAGATTAATTAATTCATTTTGTGTACTTAACAACAAATGTAATATAAAAGAAATAAAGGAAAGGAGAGAATTTGTTTGATTACAAAAATCAAACTTGAAATAAAAAATAAATAAATAGAAAACATATTTTATTTTGTTACAAAACAAAATTAAAATCTGATTTAAATAAATAATAATAACAATCGAAAATAAATTAAATAACTTACTTGATTAATTTCTTCAATTATAATCGATCAAGTCCAAAGGTTTGACATCAGGTCCTTAAGACGTATTCGCCCTCTCCTCGCTTTCTGCATCACTGGACGCTCATCTCCCAAAGATAAAATGATCTACTACAAACAATAGCAAAGACTACAAATTGTTTACCTAATCTAACACACTAAGTGTTTAAACTCTTTCTTGTAAAAATTAAATGCAAAGAAAATGCGTAGATTTATAGCGTAAGATGGAGTACTTAAAATTGGAACCGAAATCCAAATGGGGAACTAGTCTATTTATAGATGTATTGGTATACAAGATTTGAATTAAACAGTAACCTGCTTGAACAGTATGAAAACCCTGCTTGTTTTGAATTAAACAGATTTAAATCTGGGTTCAAAATTCAAACTGATAAAAAGTAAGGGACCTGGTGTACAAAGAAAACCTGACCATTATTTCCTATTAATTTGAATTGGATTTTATTTTACCAAAAATAAAAAATTAAATTAAATTCAAATGTTTTGACCCAAAAGATTAGTATTAAATGAACAAGCCCAACCCAACCACACACCCGCTGCCCAAAGAAAGACAGGCCGCACCACGCGGTGCAGGGTGATTTTTGGGTCCAATGGGTTCAGCCCATTTTGCCCATAACCTCCTCTCTAAAACACTTCATACCCCTTGGGGCACACCCCAAGTACCAAACCCATGCCTTATAAACCCATTCAAAACTTCCCACCAAATCAATGGGACAAGCCTTATTCAAACTTTTATGATTTTTCCACCAAAACTCCATTTATGGAGCACACTTTGGTTTAATTTTTCATTCACTTGGTAATGGTTTTGAGCAACCAAATATACCACGTGAATCACAACGCTGCAAAGAACGCTGCTACCACTTTGACCCGTGAAAATCGACGACAGGCCCACCTAAACAATAGACCAACTTAGGAAAAAATTCTGGTTTTACCTGCAATTTTCCAACCATTTCCAACAAAGATATGAGATACGTGCTTTCTATATGTAACTTGGGGAGATGTTTTATCTGGTTTATTCTACAGCTTATTTGTATTAGAGTGTGGAGAGAGTTTTGATCATGCACATTAACTCGCTTTTACTTGTGTTCAAGCCGATAATCGAAGTTATAGCACGCTTACTAGAGAGTATAATCTTTGTAATTGATTATGTTCTCGCCTTTGCTTCAAAGCTTCCTCAAAATGTTGTGGAAGAACTTGAACAAGACCAAGTAGATGATTGTTCGGCATTCTTTCTTGACAGCTTGTCCATGCCTCGATCAAGTAATTTACTTTGCACATGTTATTTTATTTTTACATATTATTGACTTGTTTGCTAGATCTTGAAAGTGTTTTTATTCGAGGTTCTCAGAACTTAGTCATCTTAACTTCTTGTTCTCCTAGTTGAGTAATTAACTTGATAAATTAGCCTATAATTTAATGAATTATATGCAATAGGAATGCTTTTCCTCGATATCTGCTTTTAAATTATACAACATATACAAAGATGACAAAGGACATATGTGTGTTATATTATTTAATTTTTATAATTAATAGTTTGTATGGGAATAGTATACTTAAAATCTTTGATTTACTATGGTAACACTTGTTCGTGATTGTGTTGAGGGTGCAATTGATAGCTACTTGTACAACTAGATTGTTGTGTCATATGTTCTTACATTATGAAACCGCCATTGAGGATGATGTAAAGGGTTTGATGCATCTTTGGTCGCTAGAGTAAGTAGTAGACATTCATGTACTTCATGATTTTCTCACCTTTGTTTTTTGGAAACAAGGAATTTTATTGGAAGGAGATGGTTTTTTTTTTTTTTTTTTTCCAAGAAACAATAAGTTAAATTTGAAGGAGAAGGTACAAAAGAAGGATCAATCTTCAAGAAAGATGAAGAAAGATGGTAAAAATAATACGATAACAACATGAGAGTGCAATGCTCTACAAAGATTAAAAAAAAAAAAGAGACAAGAATTGTAGGAAGTACAAAGATCCCTCCATGTAAGAAGTTTGCTTGAAACCATGTTACACTTACTAGAAGTGACCCTTGAATCTCAAACTTAAATTGGCATGGGATGTTGTAGTAAAAAAATAGCTGGGTATATAGCCATTGACATAAAGGTAATGACAAAAAGGATTCATACAAATTAACTCCACTAATTGGGATGCAAGGTTTGGTTTGGTAAAGATCATTATTCCGAGAGGATCCTAATAAACAAGGTAATGATGATAGGTTTATAAGCCATATATGGAGTTAGATCCAAATATGCATCTTTTCCCGCCATTTTAGGTCATCTTTATCTCAGAGCTAATAATGTTGGGTATGGCCATGGAGACAGTGGAATGGTGGGAAAGAATAGTAACATCTCATAACCGAGATAATGTTTTCTTGGTTGAGTCGTTTAATGAATTGATGCATAATTTTAAACGGTGCTCCATAAAATTAATGTTTTGCACTTCATTAGATTTACTAGCTGATTCTCTTTCTGCTCAGTGCCCGTGTTCGTGAGTAAAGTGGCGGAAAGGTTCGTAGTTGAGTATCTTGTTCAGTGTTTTTCAAGCATTTGATGCCTTAGGATTTGATGACAAGGTGTTAGTGGATATTTTGAAATAACTACATCTTTTGTATTGTTTTTTTTTTTCCCCAAAGAAAAATCCATTTGCCCTCAGGGTTTTCCTTTTTCCCAAAAAGGAAGAAAGATATAAGCCACCTATGAAACCATAGAGTGGTTGGAATCATCAACTATTCTCTCTTCACAAAGAATGATGAAGGTTCAAGGGTTTAACAACTCAAACAATTTCCTCTTTAGAACACAAAAATATTTGTTGAAAAATCATGCAATAATTGTAATAGCTTATTATCGCCTTTTTGTAGGAAAGAGATCTTTGTAAATTGTTTCTACAAAAGTTGAAAATTATGTTTTCTACAAAGTTTTAAAAGACTTTATCGAGGCTAAGGCAAAACGCCTCAAGACTTTGATTTTAGGCTTTACTCCCCAAAGGCTTGCACACGCAGCCTTGAGACATGTGCCTTAGGTGCTGCCTTGTATGCCTTTTATGCATAAGCATGTGAGGAGTACACATATGAAGAGTTTACATTAGCCTCTTGTTAAACTCAGTCTAATAGATGGTTTAAACGTAAAAAGCAAAAAAAATAAAAAATAACTCATTTTGCAACTATATTCTATAGGAAAATTAAGTAAATGATCAATCAAGAAAAAACACAAAGTCGATGCTCGCTAGAAACTCCATCACTAAAGCTAAAAATATCAATTTCACTTTCAATAAAGCAAAGCTTTCTCCAAGAAAAGTATTTACACCTTTATATTTAATTTTGATGTATTTATTTATTGTTTTAAAATATTTAAATTATTTACTAAATATAAAATTTTGAAATTTGAAATGCTTATGCCTCAACACCTTAAGGCTTACGCCACCTCATGAGGGGTAAAATGTCTTACGCTACACATTCACCTTTAAAAACTTTCACTACAACAAAAAGGCCTTTGGTGACAGACCGATTTTGTCTCCAAACATCAAATTTTCGCCACTAAAGTGATCTCGCGATTTAAAAAATTGTCACTACGTCAGGGCCTATACGTCGTCCGAAAGTTCCCGATGACCTAAAAGCGCTTTTGTCGCTTATTTTTCATTTTTGGCATTTAAATGTTTCATCTCCAAATATTGAATTTTTCGTCCTTAAAACATCAATTTCACACCAAAACTAAATAATATTTTATTTTAATTGTTTTTGGCTAATTTAAATATTTCGTCATCAATATATTTTAGTGACTTAATGTTTTCTCACCAATGATATGGATTAAGGTGCCAAAAAATTGGCACTAAATGAGCAAAAAGAAAATTATTCAATGACAAAAACATTTTGTCACCAAATATTTAAATTTAGAGATCTAAATATTCAGAAATGTGACGAAATTATTTGTTTCAGATTATATCATTTGTGACAAAATTATTCGCTATGTTTTTGAAAACTAATAGCTTACATTTTTATTTCATTACTAATAAAAATTAAAAATTTGAAAATGGGGGTACTATTTTCTTCCTAATTTTTTTCTTTTCAAGAATAATTCCTCACAAGATTTCAATAACATGTTCAATAAAATATCTATTACAAATCAATACAAAAACTGCTCATTTTCATAAACATCACAATCAATTTTAGCACTATCCACAAAAATACAATATGAACTGCATGCATTATAAACATGTCTCCTAATATCCACAAAAACGCCTACTAATATCCACAAAATATAATATCAACCGCATGCGGATTACCAAACACATCTCCTAATATCCAACAAAAAACATGTTTACTAATATCAACAAAAATAAAATATCAAGGGCGGATTACCAAACATGCCCCGTAATACCAACAAAAATATATAATTTACAACGAATTCAACATACATGTAAGGTAATATGAACAAAAACACAAAATGAGCTACCATCCGCCTCCAAATTACCAAACATGTCCATATCAAATCTCAATCAAAAAAAGAAACACAAAAAAAAATGAAAATAAATTGTGTGTGTTTGAGAAGAAGAAGAACCGAATGTCGTTTATCTCGCCTCCTATAGGCGCCTAATACATTTTTATTTCCCTAAAATATTTAGCAACTAAATTATTTATTGGTGACAAAATTATTTCTTTTACCAAAGATAAAACTATTGGCCACAAAAATAGTTTTGTCACTAAATGATATTAAAATATTAAAAATTATTGGTGACAAAAATATATTCAAGATTAATAATTTTATAATTGGTGACCAATTTTTCGTCACCAAAAGTCTCAAAATTTTGGTACCCTCCGAAAAATTAGCGGAAAATCTTCGATGACAAAAAATATAAATAATGACGAAAAATAATTTCGCCACCTAATTTTTTTTTTTTTATGATTTAGATTGGTGAAGAAATTTTATTTTTGTCTCTAAAAATGGTACATTTGGAGACAATATATTATTTTCGCCATTAAAAGATACGTATTTCATGACAAAATTTATTTTCGCTATTAGTTTTCGCCTCTAAAGACTATTTTTGTTAGTGTTTGGTTTTCTCGCATTGTTTTGAATTTACATGCTTTTTTTGTTGGAATTGTTCTATATATATCACAATGTTTGCTTCATGCTCCCAAGCATTGAATCTTCTAGGGACAATTGCTCCCACCCTCTCCTAAGAGATCTCTTTGAAATGTGTATATTCGTGATGTGGTCTGACCTTGTCACTCAATAGGTTGTAGATCATAGAGGTAGTTGAACATTATTAGTTTTGGCTGTCCTTATCTTCTATATTTTCCCCTTATAGTACCTATGCTTGTTATCCTAGTTTTTTTTGCTTCGGAAAGCCATATGTTTCCAATTTAAGATACGGTTGTAACTATTGAAAACTTTAACTTGTCAATTATTCTCATATGAGAAGGATCTCGTAACCCATTGGGCCATCCTTCTCTGATTTTTTCACATTCACAGCTTGAGTTGGACATACTTGTCGGATGCTTTGATTATTATATAATTTATTGGAAAATGGACCATAGCTTTTTATAGCTTTATTTTTCGTAATCATTCTCGCATCATGGTCGATGGTCTGCTTTTGGACTACCCTTTGATATACCATTTCCTATGCAGAGAAAATTGTGTATGCAGTTTAAAATCATACCTTTGGGTATTTTTTTTTTTTTGCTGATAAATTATTCCTTTGGTTGATTTAATTTTTAATGCTTTTTGTGATGATTATCTGAGAAATTATTTATTTACTTGACAAACTTAGAAGTTGTTGAATTTCTGTAAATTCTAGCTAGTCGATCTCTTTTCTCGCTTTGGGTCGCTTATTCGTTATGGAAACTCTTTCGAGTACATCCCGCCCAAAGAATAAAAAATATAGATGTCAAGAACAAATTTCAACTTGTTTAAAAAGTATCTTCTTGCAAAGGATTTTGTTCTAAAGGTCGATCAAGGTGTATACCCTTCAAAGATTTGCCCATAAATGTGCGTGCACCCCCACCAAAAGAGGGAGTGAGAGATTTTAGCCTTCTTATTTAACTTGTAAGTTTTGAATTTCAGAGGCATTAGGTTATGTTTTGATTGCTAGGCTGAATATATGTTGGAAAAGGATGTTGGGAAAATTTTGGAGGCAACACTCTCTTCTAGTAATCGACATGCTACTTAAGGAAATAATTTCTTCGCTTTTCTTTCTTGACTTCCGTCCATATACAATTGATTTGTTGTACAGATGCAAGCATTGCAAAATATCTACGAAGTATCTTTCTTCAAGTGTCATCCTCCCGACGACGTTTTGCCCCTGCGTCTCGCCACGGTTTTGTCATTGTGGTTGTTTCTTCAAGGCCAAGGTCAATAGGCCTCACCTCGCCGGGAGTGTTGCCCCGACCTTCTCGCTTTGTGCAAGCATCGCCATCTATTCGCCTTTTCTTTCCCACAGACGGCGCCAAATTGTGTGGATGATTTTCTGATCACATCGCTTATCTTAGTGATTCAAAGAAGAAAACACAAAGTGCAATAGATGGCATGATAATAACACAAAGACACAAAGGATTTAACGTGGTTCGCAAAAGTGCCTACGCCCACGGAGGCCGAGATAATTCACTATATCAAAAGAACATTAGAATCACAATTCACTCTCCATAATTTCACTTTTCTTTTAGACTTGTAACGAAAAGTGTAACAATTATCCTCTAGTTGTAATCTTCTCAGGTGTGTTTTTTCGCTTTCCTTCATTTGTTATCCTCCATCTCTATATATACACCGGAATAGAGATGGAGAGGTTACCAGCTTTTGAGCTGGCTTGCCAGCCCACTGTTGCACTTTTGGCCTTTTTCGCAAAAGCTTTTCATTGCTGCACATGGCTCTAGTGGCCTCGTGGCCAATTCACATGGCCTCAAGGCCAGCTAGTGAGATGATGGCCTCATGGCTTTCTTCACATAGTTGTACATCCACTCGACAAATATAATATTATCATATTATATAGGCAGGTATGGTCAATCTTATATTAACCTCGGCTTTATACCTGAGGGTAGCTCGCCTTTGTAATGCTGTCGAGAATGAAGGCTTTTTACCCTCAATTAAGATGTCTTCGAACTCACCTCGCAATTATTAGATTACCTTGGCAAACTTTACTATGACACGTGGAACCTAGGGTCGACACGTCAAGCGCCACCTTGCCACGTGTTGACACTCGTAAATATAACCCCACAACTGACATGCACTTAAGGAAATAATTTCTTTCTGTTTTCTTTCTTGACTTCCTCCATATACTGAATTGATTTGTTGTACAGATGCAAGCATTGCAAAATATCTTTAGTATCTTCTTGATGCAGAAAGTCAAATGGCAACTGATAATAACAGTAATAACGTGGTTAATTATTCCGTAGATGGTGGCCATAGTGTTCCTATGCTGCAGGTGCCGGTGATACTAATATCTGAGGGGGAATAGTTCAATTGTATTGGGATAACATCTAAGGAAGATGTTTAGATTTGAATGAACAAGTTCGCCAATCTGCTATGTAGGTAAAGTCTTGTCCGTGTTCTTATCCTGGGTTGTTTGTCTAAATTTTTGATTCAAATAAGTGAACTGGTCTGCCCAAACAAGCCAATCAGTATACAGAAATATTAATTATTTACTGAAACATGAGAAAGGAGTCTCAGACTAATATTTTTTTATTTTTTATTGTGGATTTATTGGTCATTTGGTTAGTTCAAAAACATGAAAACAAGGACGTCAAAAGTCTGAAAGCTAGAGGCATTGATTTTTCCATTATTTTAATTATACATTCTGGCCTGAATTCATAAATGGAGTTTCTCATGTTGTGAAATTCATGATCTTACTGTTATCAATATCCACTGTAATCTTTACATTTTTTTTATTTTTTATTTTTATAAATGTTAATCAATGCAGATTGTGGAAATTGTGCTACGTCAAGGTCTAGTTCATCCTACTACTTGTGTCCCATACCTTATTGCTCTTGAAACAGGTCCTGAGGAGGCAAACTCAATGCTGGCTCATCATCTTCTGATGAATATGAATGAAAAGTATTTCCTCTATATGCTTCAAAATTTTGGGTATCTTGTTAATCTGATTATTCTAACTATTGATAGCATCTTTCCAGATATCTAGCATTTTGTGAAAGCCGTTTGGGAGATGGCCTTCAAATGTCCTTTATTTTCATTAGGTCCATGGTGGAAGTTCTGAAAATTCAAACCCAAAAGTCCAACTCAAGGTACCTGATAGTATGAAAGGGAAATTCGATAATGGCTCTTTCAACTATGCAAGGCTTGGTGTTTCTCGAATCCACAAGCTGATCCGTGGGAATCGTGGTTTCAAGGAACAAATTTATGTCGCCGGTAGTGTGCAAATTCGAACCTCCAAGCTGGAATCCTTCAGTCATCCCTTTTCTGATGTGAGTTATTTCTTTAGTGCCCATCCTAGAGTTGTGTGGTTCTACTACATATATTGACTTCAATTTGCTTTTCCCAGGTACTGTACTGAAATCCTTGCTTTATTCCCTTTCACATTGCCTGATGAGCTGCTTTACTTGATTTATGCCATGAATCGAGTTATACAAGTTATAGCCGGTACACTTGAAGCAAATATGAAAGCCTTTCTGCATTCATTACAAGAAGATGCAAAGATAGTGCATGGTAATGGGATAACTCCACAGTGGCCATCTTCAACCTGTTTCCAGTCATACTATATCAATGGATCTTAATGGGACATTTAAGGAAGAGCCAGCTGATGAGCCTGTTTCTAATCATTCAGTGTCTGTGGATTCAAATTTATGCTCTAGGAGTCCATGCAATTCACGTGGCATATCTGAAGATGATTTGCAGAAAATACAGGTAATCTTAAAGGTCCTGCTTTTTATGTCTTCTATGGATTCAAATTTGCATTCTCGGACTTAATGCAATTCTCTTGGCATTCAAATTTGTGGTGTTTATACAGGCTGACTGTCTTCAACTATTGCGCCACAGCTACTTCTAAAACTAAAGAGGCATCTAAAAATTGTGTATGGTCTAAATGATACACGATGTCAGGTAAATCTTCTTTGGAGTGGTTTCTGTTGTCTTGTATCTTAGATTTGTTGCTTTACAGTGGCATATATGATCCTAATTTTCGTAATATCTTACTGTCTTTACCAGGAATTCTCTCCAAATGAACCCCTAAAACTGGGGGAGGCTCTCCCAAAGCAGAACATTCCCTTCAACACCAATGAAACACACATTGATCTGCCTATCAATCATCAAGAAGTGTTGCAAAGATATCAGGTAGTGTGTGAGCACTGACATTTTGAGTCACTGCAAAGTTTTCATGCATAATGAAGAACATCCACCTTTTTACTTATCTAGTTCTCTTTGTGCATCTTTGTTAGAAAGTATGATCAGTGTCTTTCCATGTGCTTGGTTACAAATACTTTTTTTTTTTTCTTCTTCTCTTGATAGCATAGATATGAACTGTTATGAACATGCATAGTAGCTTTATTGCATTTATGGATTTTCTACCTTGTCTGTTGCTCAAGTGGTTGAATAGTATACAGTGACAAGCTTCATTGTACTTCACTTGATTGACATTTGACATACTTGGTTTGAAGCTAGCAGTGACCCTATTAGAAATTGCTAGGATTCATTCTAATGACTTAGCAAGTTTTATCTTTTCTTTTAATGGAGGAATTTTGATAGATACGCCTCGATAAAAAAAACCCCAAATCATAATATTTAAAAAAAAAAGGCATTGTGTAAGAATCGATTGGCCTGTTTTGAGCTGGAACTCTTGTTCTGTCTTTACGATCCGAACTGTTTTTTTTTTTACTGTGCAAGAATTCAAGACTGCTTTGAAGGAAGACACTGTTGACTATTCAACATACACAGCTTAACATCAAAGGAGACGGCCTCCTTCGAGGAGAGGGGGAGGTCTGGGCGTGGTGCAGGCAGGGATGATGAAGAATGATGACGATGAAGATTGGAGAGGAAGTAAAAGTGGGGGCCGGAGGCTAAATAACAGTGGAAGGAAAAGCAACAGTAGTAGAGGTAGGCAGTGGTCGTAGTTTGTAAATACATTTACAGGTAAATCTAACATCATGTATATTATGTAGGAAGGGGGAAGAAAAGAAAAAAAAGGAGGTTAGAATTGAGAACAGAAAAGTCATAGAATATTGATGCAAAAACCAGTACTGCCATATATTTCACAAGGTTGTGTGGCAGAGGAAGCAATTTTTGTAATTGATTCCCTCATGTAAATTCTTTTTTTTTTTTCTGGAAATCATGTAAGTTGGTTGGGTCAATGGTATTGATTATCCCATTTTTTGTCCATTGTTTAATGTGTATGTGTCATGTTGAGACAGAACTCATTGGTTCGTCATTATTGTTGCAACTCTTTATGTGGTTAGACATCTTAACTGTGATTAGCATATAAGAGAATATGCATATAATTTGATATACCAGCATGTTATATAGGTTGGATGTGCAGATATGGATGGAGCCAAAATGTGGGCTTCCTGACGTTCTTGCAAATGTGACATTACTTACTTTCATGCAATGATAATTCTTTGGTGAGTTCTAATATGGTTCATATGGTAGACTTTGAAATTCTCGCCATATGATTAGAGACTTGTGTATCTTTTTATAATGACCCTGGTGAGTATAGAGAGTGAGGATTTTACCATCACTCAACTCTCTGGCAAATTTAATAGAAATTGCTAAATGTAATCCACAACCATTATGACTGTAACTGCATTTTCTCTCAAATCAACTTGTATAAAAGGAGAGTAAGTACAATTTAGAAGGCTATAGAGCAACACTGGTGCAGATATAATAATTATTTTTTTATACAGAATTTCCAATAGAATTTATATATCTAGCCTACTATTAAGGGTGTGGCGAAGGAGAACTGCTGAGCTACAATTGCAATGAGTGACAAGTTGTACAGATAAGCTATAGAAGCAGTGCCGGAGAGAGTTATACCCCCAACCTCTCATATAGAGGCCCGCCACTGGCTAGAAGCCAATTGGCGTGTAGAGATTAAGAGTAGTGGTGAGTTGAAAAGCTTCAGAGTCATGAACTCGTGCCTATCATTCATTCTGGCTCAAAACTACACAAGTATATCAATTTACAACACAAAAATCAAAACTCAATTTCATGGCACCCAGAGTTATTAATAGGACGTGAGCACACAAAAGTTGAATGGGCTTGTATCATCACATATCAATCACCCATATGACAATTGTAAGTAATAATACAACCAAGGCTTTAATGCCATGAAAAAATTGAACATTTAAAAGTCTGTCTGGCTACATTGATCTTTGTCTCATACATCACTGAAAACAGCTTAATTTTTTTTTACTGTTAGAGGAATGTTAAAGAGAAAAAATCTAGGAACAAAAATTAAAAAAAGGCCACCTCCAAGGGACTCACTGAGGAAATTGGTTTGCATTATGAAACAGCAAAATGTTTTGGAGACCCCATGAAAAAGGTTATAAGGTGAGGAGTAATAATGAAGAAAACCGAATGTGAAAGAACCTAGTAACGGAGCCAGTAGGTCCTACGCCTGAACCAGTTGTAATAAGGTAAACCCTGGATGGGTCCCATGGCAGCGATGGCAACATCCTGCAAAAGGCCAAACATGACTTGGAACAAATATTGAATGTACGGAGGAAAACAATAATTTTTAACATTCTTCCCTTATAGCAGGTAAATTTGCAATTAGCAATGGGGATGCATTAATCCTTGCCTGATCAAATATAAAACGGTTTGCCACACGCTTGACAGTGCTAGCATCTACAGCATCAATTCTGGCAAACAATTCAACTAATGGGATTCTCCTCCCATACGTAAGTAGCTACAGGAACAAAATGGATTACGCCAAACAATCTGGGTCTTTACCGAAGGAAAAATTTTGAAAACAAAATCTTGTGTCTTCTGACAACATTTCATGAGAGTAATTATCATTTGATAAAAAGAGTCCATGTTTTAGAAACTAAACTAAACCATCTTTATCCAACACTACTCACTTAGCAGGCTCTTAAGTAGACAATCCAAGAGATTCAAAAGTAATACAAGGGAATCCTTTCATTTTCTGCAAGTAATGTACGAGGCATTCTTTCATTTTATTTTATCCACCTTTTTTACCATACGCAAATGAAAATGCATCAAGTACTTTTACCTGGCGCCCAATATCTTCAGCAACAGGACAAGTTCCATCTATATGAAGCAGCAAAGAAGATTTCAACTGCAGTGCAATAGAACTATAAGTGAATGCCAATATACTGCACACCACAAGATAAAAAATAAGTGGCCATGCTAAAATCGATTTCTTTCATAAAACTAAGCATGTTGCATGGATACAAGTTAATCTACCACACCTCCTTTGTCCATATTTTAGTTTTAATGTGTGTAATAAAAATGTGGATAACACATTTTATTCAACAAATGATGTAGCTCTGACTCACTTTGGCATAGCAAATACTTATCTAAGATAAGTTAGAACTACAAGCAAAATATGGGATGCTTGGTAAAGGGTTATTTGCTTGGTGAACCAAAAACAGTTTTAAACATCCCCAACTTTATAAATACTTCTTAGTCATTAATAGAAGTATATTGAAAGTTCAATCCATAACTTATAGCTCTCTATTATCTCCAAAACTCAACTATAAAGAAATAAAGACTTAAGACTTGAGCATATATGGAAGGCGATTGATCCACAAATTAGGTGGTAGCCATATATGTCGTATGTTTTTGAATTACAAAACAATATACATATATATATATATATGCAATATAGTTTTACTAAAAGCACTTAAAACCCGAGGACAAGCAAGCAGATAATATCAAGGTTCAAGATAAGAACGTAACTACCGTTACAAGCACGAGTAACATTAGCTTCGTAAACTCGATAACATAACTTGCTCATCTCAGACATAATTGCATAAGCCAGATCATCCAAGCAATCTGCTAAAAACAAAATGTTAAAATGAAAATGAATAACTAGAATTATTGAGGCATAACATACAACATCAATTGTGAATTAAAATCAATCAAACTAAAGTCTGCATGACGATGTGGAAACCGATGGGCAATACAGAGATAGCTTTTTATCATGTTTGTGATGCTATAAAATTATGATTAATGGGCATCTCAACTGAGCAAAACTCGATACTTAATTTTTTGCTACAAATTACCATGATCAAGAGTTCTAAGGTATTGGCTATTAAGCCATAACAGTTTGATCCCAAGACATTAGTGGAAAAGAAATCATTCTAAAAGTTAACTTGGTATCATATTAATTTATGGAGAGAAAGTGTCACGACCCTAACCCGCCTCCGGGTTAAGGACGAACCGCCAAGAATCTTGAGATTACCTACGGCCTCCATACAAATCAAAACATAACTCGACAGAGTAAAGGCCAAGCGAAGCAATGATTAAAAAACTTTGTCCATAGAGCCGCGCTTATATGCACTTTAAAACAACCCATGCACATATGCTAATAACCCACATCAAAGTACAAGAGCATAAACTCCTTTACGCATGTGATCATCTAAACCGAGTCAACCCATAGCAACTATATACAAAGATACACAAGACCCTTGCCAACAAAAATGTAATATAAACAAGTAACAAAAGGGGCAAGGTTTGGTCTCGCGTGAGACCCAAGGTCGACTCTCCCAAAACTCCTCGCCGTTCTCGGCCGACTTCATCTGGGGTTGGACCTCACTTGGCTCACCTACAATTACATGAATGAGCGTGAGCGTAATGCCCATGAATAATATCAAATAAACAAGCGACGACGCAATTATTGAATAATATAAACAAATGGCCTTCGCCCACTATTCATGTCAATCGCCTTTGGCCCAATCGCTCATTTCCATCGCCTTTGGCCCATTTTATTCATTTCCATCGCCTTTGGCCCAATTATCCATTTCCATCGCCTTTGGCCCAATCATCCATTTCCATCGCCTTTGGCCCAATTATCCATTTCCATCGGCCTTTGGCCCAATTATCCATTTCCATCAATCATTGTCCGCCATTCAAATTTAGGAACATACGAAACTTACATATAAGTAAACAATTGGACAACGATATACTTCAATTATCTTGTTAAGATATTACTCACAGTGATCGGTTGATTGGTTCGCCTCGAACTCGATTCTACACATGCCATGAACATAAAAGGGTCACTAACAATTCAATCCGTTCAAAATTCACATATTCCTCTTTAGGCTTGGTTATTATCTCATTAACTCATTTACAAACATATGCCTAAGAGTGCTTACAAGTGAAAGAGAACGGAAAACAGAACACAAAATGCAAGAACAGAATTTCTGAAAACAGGGTCCCCGCTCGAGCGTAGACTTCCCCGCTCGAGCGGACCCTTAAGTCTGAGAAAGTACTGGTTGCCTCCAATCCACGCCGAAGGCAGATTCTTCCGCCGAGCGGACTTCGTGGTCACACAACCCCACGCCGAAGCGCTAACTTCCCGCCGAAGGGAATCATGTTCGCAGAAATATGCTGAGTTGATTTCTCCGCCGAGCGCCATCACCTCGCTGAAGGGCACCAAAATTCTGGGTTTCAGATTTTGTTCTTGAGCTTCAAATCAATTTTCCAGCCTACCATTCTGCATGCAAGGCTCAAATATAATCATGCCAATATGGTTCCCTTGCAAGATTATAGCATTATGAAGTTCAATTTCTTGATTTACCTACATGCATGTCCCAAAACATGACAAACCCATCTCCAATATAACAAATTCATGCATTCAAGCTCTTGTACCCTTATAACTGCACATGCATGTGGTACATTATTCTCAATCTCAACCTATGTGATGAAGAGATGGTCAAGAACATGATCTTCAACTAAAACTCACATAGATCATGCATTTGGTGCTCAAATATGAAAATTCAAAGCAATCACATACATGCATGCAAACATTGACCTTCAAATCCAACACACACAATTCAAATTCCTTTCAATTCTCACCCTTGACCATAAATCAACTTTGAATACACAAAATTGCCCATTAGACTCATGAATTACTCACCAAGGAGCTTGATCCTCACAATCTATAATCAAATCTTGAATAATCTTCAAGGTTCCCAAGCTTTGAGTCAAAATTGCACAACTCTCCCTTTCCTCTCTAGGCCGGATCTCCCTCTCTCTCCATAGTATATCTCAGATTTTTGAGTTCCATAGAGTAAAAGGGAAGTGAGAGTTAATGCACAACAAGCTCCACTAAATCAAAATAATAATAATAAAGTAATTGGGCTCTAATTTATCAATTTAATTCCGCTTAAATTGACCAAAATAAATTTTCAATTAAACTTCACCGTAGGTTCTAAAAATTATGCCAATCACAATGGTGTGATCAATTTCGGGTTCTGTGGCCGATGAGGCCCTCAATTAAATTCCCGAAGGGGACTATTCAAACAGATATTCCTACGGTGAATAGATATGAACTCAAAGTCACATATTATCATATAATGGCACACAAAATTATGCTAAACACATAATCACATTCAATTTAAGAGCCAATTAGCACATTACGGGATAGGGGTATTACAGAAAGAATTGCAATTTTTCAAAATTTCATCAGAACTTTTTGCCCTCACCCTTTTTTATTCTTCTCGCTGACTTACTACGCTTTTCCCTACTCTCCGGTGTCCCCCTTTTGATTTTGAGAAGCTTTTAGAGGCCATAACCACTATCCTAGTGTTAATCCCCGCCAATAAAGGGTCGAAGGTGAACCTCATCCCCGCACAATACTCCATTTTTCCCTTTCGACATACCTAAATCACCCACAAGAGAACCAAATTGGTCTATTTTGTTTTACTTTTGACTATATTTCAGCCCGAACTCACCTGCAATGCAAGCAACCAAAGGTCCACCTCAACACCCAATAATATGTTTCACTTATTAGGCCTGCTTTTGTGGTGTATAGGCCTCTAATAAGTTAAGAGCTCTATAGAAGATGTTGTTGTAAAAGGCTTAGGAGTGTTTATTTGTCAGACTTCAAAAGCACTTGCATATCCTCTTGTATGTTTTATTTCACTAAAAAAGTGCCTTTAGGGGAGTCTCTACACATCAAAGTACTTTAAAGATGCAGCCAAACACAACCTAAAGCACTATTTCAAGGGAAAGAAAAGTAATTCCAAGCTAAACACACAAGAGTGCCAAATGGGGACCTAGTCCATCAGAAAAGTGAGTGAGGAAAGAAATGGAACAAGAGGGAACAAGAGATACAACCCAATCATTTCAGGGAGTGATTTATAGATGTTCTCAATTTGCTAACAAAATATGGAGTCATGGCAAAAAGATATCAAAAATTTGAAAGAACCTAATATGAAGAGGGAAAGAAGGCCCTAAACTAAAAAAAATAATAATTATAGGACATAATCTCACCTTGGCAATGGCATAAACACCAAATAGACCAAAGGTCCTTATAGTTGGTGTTAAAGGCCATCATGTTTTCAGCAATCTCATTAATGCCAACCTCAGGCAAGCTCAGAATCGCCATAAATTGTCAAAACTAATTAATGCATGCGCCACAAAGTTATATCATCGAAAATATCCAACTTAGTTATTAAAACACCACAAATGATGTTCAAACAGCTCACCCCATGTGCTTCCCACCACCTACATTCTTATTTCAAGATCCCAACATAGACCGCATGACCATCAAAGCAATGGAATCGATCCGCCCAAGAAGCCCCATTGAAAGCAATCGCAAATTGTGCCAAAGGTATATCATCATCAATTATCCTAACTCGATTTTCACGAATCTAATGCCAATTAATAAATTTTGTAGAAAGACAAGATGGAAGAGAATGTTTAAATTAAACAAATCGTGAAATATTTATATGATATAAGCACACCTAACCTCGTAAAAAATTGCTAGTTCTTAGCAACTAATTCAGATGTTGTAGTTGGATCTGTGACAACTTGGTAACTATTGGTGATAATTACAAATAAAACACCAGAAAATACAAATAATAAAAATTACAATAACTATTGTAAGGGCTGAGGCGCGGGAAATTCGCTCTCTTTAAGGAGATTCAAGCCCTCTGCGGTTAGGCAAAGCCTCACACCGGTGCAGCAGAAAAAACCTTGACTTGTCCCCCCAGGATACAACAGCCCGACTAAGTCGTACGGTTCACCAATACTGCACAATTGGTTGAACCCAAAGCTTTATCACATACACCCCTTTTTATTTGCCTGATAATCTCACACAAAACATAATAAAGCAACAAAACTTCTTCTCGTATGTTCCAAGATAGGAGATTAGCTCAATTTATAGAAGATGAAACTTGGTGGACAAGTTTCTTGGAGGATCCTTCTTGGAAGTTGCTTGGAGGCTCCTTGGAAGATGCTTGGAGGATAGGTATGAAGACTTGAAGGAGACTTGACTTGGCAAAGACTTGGAGGATAAGAATAGGAAAGGAAATTGGTAGGCAACTTCCTTGGAAGACTTGGAGACTTGTAGAGAAAGACAATGAAAACTTGGAGGGAAAGAAAACAAATCAAACCAATAACACATTATGATATTAAAATATCTGCTAACAAAGAACTAATTTCTTTACTTACTCAACAATGTCCTCATGTTTCACAGCTCCAGAAGTAGCAATTACCTAAAATAGAAGACCAATGCTTAAGACTTCAATAAGTAAGTCAATAGAGTAAAATAATTGATGATAAAATGACTACGGCCAAAGATGTAACCAACCAACCAACCAAGTAGACTCAACAATCAATATGAATATCACCTACCATTCTAGGTGCAGGTAGTGTGTCGATATATACTTTTGAAGATTATATTTGGTGATCGCCTTGATATTTTGAGCAGTCCAAGAATGGTTTTGCCCAAAGGAGTGTAATCGAAAGCGCTTGCATGCAGATGGTCAAAATTACTTCGCCGGCTTGTCTTTGACCTATAATAAATAATATACAAGCATCACAATAAAAAATCAAATAAGTAACGATAATGCAATTAGAATTTTTGTTAAAACAAAATATAGAGATGATTTAATTGATGAAATCATTAAGACCACAAATGAATACGCAAAGGCATTCATCATTCAAAAAACCGACTCGATCAACATTTATTGGTACATCAATGCAAAGGTTGGAAGAAAGTAAAGCACAAGGAGGTCACCACACTAACTAAGGCATTTCTTTCAACCGCCAAGCAACTAATAGCAATTAATAGAATTCATTGTATTCCTTTTTCTCAAAATCAAAACATTTTGATCATCCAACAACTCCTTAGTGTTCAAGGCCCCTTCTCATTATTAAAACAATAACTACCTTAACAAACTATTATTGGCTTTTATTCCCATGTAACATAGGCTTTACCATTTACCCTGTGAATCATGATGTGCCTTTTCCTATTGACTATATTCTTTACTAGGATTAACACCAATTCTAATAATTTCATACGCAATTTACGCCACCAAAGATTCATATGGTCTATAGTGCAATGGCTTTTTACATCAAACAATTAGATTATAGAATCATTCCCAGAAAACAAATCAGATTATGAGGAAAATTGAAGCAAAAACAAACTTTATCAAAGAGTGAATGTTACTACCTCCTCCATCTCCTCAAAATGACTCCTTAGTGTTCACGCCCTTGATCAAATGAATCAATGAGCTCGCCATCGATCATTTTGATAGTCTCTAGGTTTTAATTTTAGTTGGTTGAAGAGAAGTTGCGCTTTTTTTTTTCGTAACAATTTTTGGTCCCAACTGCTAAGTGTTTATGAGCATGTTTCCATTTTGTTTTCTTTTGGCCATTGATTTTTTTTTTTGATTTCCAAGTGTATTGGTATGCCATGGCACGCGATGTTGGTTACTTGAGGCCTAAAATCCCTACACAAGCAATATGTATTGGGAAATTTTTATTTATGTCACCTTTAAGTTCCATTTGAGGCTCTAATCTTGCTTGAAATTGGCCGAGAACCGCAGATTCATGGTTTATTTTTGTATGCTCACCGCGACACCTCTCAGATGCTCTAAATTCCAATCGATCTAGTTAGAAGATCGACTTATCAATTCCAAGTTAAATTAAGTTATTTGTATACACAAAATGGTGCCAATCGCGCTATCACATGTCACTAACAAATGAGAGGTCCGAGGTTTTGATTTTGGCGAAAGTTCGGTGGCATTGACCGATGTTCTTTAGCTTGTGAAACTAATGTAAAGATTCTTTAGCTTGTGAAACTAATAGAAAGATATTCTACCGTAAATTACTAGTCGCCAAGTGTGGAATTATAATTTTTATTTTCCAATACTATCCTTATATACTTGTATCTTGTAACATTTTCGATACTATCCTAAAAACATAAACCATCCCAATGAGTCAAATTTTATCCTGTGTTTTTTTCCTTCACAATTATTGTATTTTTAAATTAAGTTTTGTAAAGGAGAATGCTTGATGAAAGTCATTTCGATACATTTGAGATTTTGTCACCAAATGTGTATTTACATGGTGAAAGCACAAAAGCACTTTATGATTTTAAAGGACTTGTTAGATGAACATATACCAAACATTCATTTTCTCTAAAAGTCAAGTCTTATGAAGTTCTTCTATAGAGTTGATAGGAAATGCCACGAGTATACAAGGATCAAACTTTTCAAGAGAGAGTGAATTAGAAAGGTCACAGTATATTAATTACTACCTTTTCTTTTTTTTTTTTGTTTTGAAGGTGGTGTGAACTAAACTTCATTATTCCCTGCCCCTAAGTCCTAACTACCCAAGTTTACCTTGTCTTACACTAGAAGAAGTCAGCAAAATGTATATATTAAGGTTGTGCTAATTAAATACATAGGCTTTGTTTGGATTTCTATGTGATTAGTCTAACCAACACGGATCTAAAAAATGCTCAAACAAACAAAGGGTAAGAGCAAAACTTCAAATAAAGATGCATACATAACTTGTGCTTCAAAGATTGAAAAAGAAAACAAGGTAAATGACAACACCGGAGAAATGAATGATTATGAGATAATATTCATTGAAATAGCACACAATTGTGCATACAACACTACCATCACTTGTTTCATCAAAATTGCAATTAAATTGATTGCTTTCATATACACAAGGAATATTGGAGACCATATAAAGAAGAAAAAAGTTCAGCATTATTAAGCAATTGACAATAAAAAAATTATGAAAAATCTTGATTTTTTCTTCCTTCTCTCGTGATTTCATTGTTGGTGTGTGAACATATCATTCCAACACATGCCACACTTGATCTTCTTGTGTTGTGGTGGTTTATGGAACTTTGGCTCTCGGGTATGGTGCAATGCTTCATCGACCAAAATAACCCAAAACAAACAAGGGACATCGTTATGTTTACACCACTTATGCTACCAAATGATGCATTAGAAAACTTCTAGATTTGAGGTTTATTTTACAAAATTGGAGATCCAAAACAACACCTAATCAATAAAATATGCTGAAAAGTTGAAACTACAAAGGTCACCGAGGGGAAAAAATGTATATAAAAAGAAGAAAGAAAGCAATGTATACAAACTACATATTGCTTTTTAAGAATCATTTGAAGGAGAGGGTTTATTTGAAGTCTTTAGTAGGAGAAGTTATTTAAGTGTTCAAATTTTCCACGCCCACCAAAGTAGACATGATATCTTCTTGTATAGAAAATAGAAACAAGTGGATCATATGTTTTTCTAATCAAAAAGACACACCATGTGTCCTATAGGCCAAACCTACAAGATAATTTTTCTATTCAAGAGGTTTTTGGTTATCCATATTCAAATGGAACGCCACGATAGCAAGAGAAGTTATTAAAAATTTTCGATTTTATCCGGTACCTTCTAGGGATGAAAGGCCCGTTAAATAGGGCATGAGTTGGCCTCTTGGAATGAGTTCCTTTCTTAGTCTCTTGATTTCTTCTTCCGCTAACTACAGTGAGCAAAATCCAACATTATATATTAGTAAACTACCAAGACTAATATCACCAAAACACACCCATGAGGCTTTTTCTATCATGTACCTTTTGCGCTTTTGCCTTTCCTCCCTCAGGTTGCTCAATAAGGCTCATCTTCTCACCACCTAATATGCAATCAAAGAAGCAAAATTAAAAGGTAATTCAATAAAGGGCACTTCATTATTGCCACGTAATATGTGCGAGAACGCTTAATCTTGTAGACTCAGTAAATGGTAAAGACTTTAGTAATGACACAATGCCTACTCTATATGTGATAGGTGAGTGAAGTTATGGTCATCATGCCCAAAAGACTGATTAATACATAAAAACCCTGAGTAAAAATATTTAAAGAAAGTTTAAAATGGACCTGTTGGTCAAACTCAAAGACGCCCACAAATTTCACATCGCTATGCAGCACCAAATCAACCGGTCTTGTGATTTTTTTGCCAGCAGGTTTTACTAAGCACTGTAATACCATCGACCACATCAATTCAAATGAACTTGGGAGAGTCCAAACATGCATATTAGGCTTATTACTTAAACTGTCGACTACAAGCATTCAAAGAAAGCATGGCTTAAAGTAATTTAACCTAGCATTTTTGCACCCTAAAAGAATATGTATATAAATATAAATCCGTGTTGCCATTTGAACATTCCCAATAATATTTCATTTTTTTCGAAGTTGATAGCATTTGAAACGAAAGGTTTTTTTCTCAGAAGTTGTTCAATCTTAACCTCGGATTATGGTGTTTTGACTTCATTTAGAAAATGACAAAAAGTCTATAAAATTTGTTCGATATGGATTTTGCATAGCACATCCAACAAAAAGCATATATTCATGCTACACATTTCAACAAAATATTACATATGAAATTAGAGATAGAAACATTTGTACAACGGTTAAACTTCCATTTTTTTTCCTCCTCAAATTAAATGGAATTACCTCTCGCTCATATGTTGTCCATGGGAGACCTTGTGCAATTGGTATCCGCTGCTTTTCCTCCTCCATCATCATTTGTTGTAATTTCTGATAATCCTTCCTCCTTGTATCTTCCCTTTGTCGCAATAAAAATCAATCACCAAAATTAACACGATTTCAACTAAATTAAGGCAAAGATGTATGATTTAAAAGCAAAAGTCAACTTCACAAAACCATAAACACACACCTCTGCTCAAGCTTGAAGGGCTTTTGGTAGGTTGCTTTGAGTCGCTTCTTCTTCCAACCACTTCCACCAAAGGTCCCAGATGAGAGCATGGGTTGAGCTCTTGAATGAGCTCCTTTCTTAGTCTTCTCGATTTCTCTTCTTCACCTAACTACAGAGCAAAATCCAACATGCACACATATATCAAGAAACAACCAAGACTAATATCACCAAAACACCCATGATGTTTTTTTTGGCTATGTACCTTTTCGCCTTTTCCCTTTCCTCCTCAGGTTGCTCAATAAGGCTCATCTTCTCACCCACCTAATATGTAATCACGTATAAAATTAAAAGGTAATTCAAAAAAGGGCATTTCATTATTGCCGTGTAATATGCGTGAGAACGTTGAATCTTGTAGATTCAGTGAATGGTAAAGACTTTAGTAATGACACAATGCCTACTCTATATGTGATAGGTGAGTGAAGTTATGGTCATTATGCCCAAAACAACTGATTAATACAAGAAAACCCTGAGTAAAAATATTTAAAGAAAGTTAAAAATGCATATGTTGGTCAAACTCAACACGCTCCACAGCCCTCACATCGCTATGCAACACCAAATCAACCGGTCTTGTGATTTCTTTGACGGCAGGTTTTACTAAGCGCTGTAATACCGTCGACCACATCAATTCAAATGAACTTGGGAGAGTCCAGACATGCATATTAGGTTTATTACTTAAACTGTCGACTACAAGCATTCGGCAAAGCATGGCATAAAATAATTGAACCTGCCATTTTTTCACTCCAAAAGAATATGTATATATATATAAATCCGTGGTTGCCATCCTAACATTCCCAATAATATTTAATTTTTTTCTAAGTTGATAGCATTTGAAACGAGTTGCTTTTTTTCTCAGAAGTTGTTCAATCTTAACCTCAGTGATTATGGTGTTTTGAATTCATTTGGAAAGATGACAGCCTATATAATTTGTTCGATATGGATTTTGGCATAGCACATCCAACAAAAGCATATATTCATGCTACACATTTCAACAAAATATTACATATGAAATTAGAGATAGAAACATTTGTACATCGTTTAAACTTCCATTTTTTTTCCTCCCCAAATTAAATGGAATTACCTCTCGCTCATATGTTGTCCACGGAGACCTTGTGCAATTGAACTGCTTTTCCTCCTCCATCATCATTTGTTGTAATTTCTGACTAATCCTTCCTCCTTGTATCTTCCCTTTGTCGCAATAAAAATCAATCACCAAAATTAACATGATTTCAACTAAATTAAGGCAAAGATGTATGATTTAAAAGCAAAAGTCAACTTCACAAAACCATAAACACACACCTCTGCTCAAGCTTGAAGGGCTTTTGGTAGGTTGCTTTGAGCCGCTTCTTCTTCCAACCACTTCCACCAAAGGTCCCAGATGAGGGCATGGGTTGAGCTCTTGAATGAGCTCCTTTCTTAGTCTCCTGATTTCCTCTGCTTCTGCTCACTATAGGAGCAAAACCCAACATGCAAACATATATCAGTAAACTACCAAGACTAATATCACCAAAACACACCCATGAGGTTTTTTCTGTCATGTACCTTTTCATTCCTTCCTTTCCTCCCTCTCATTGCTCAATAAGGCACAACTTCTCAGCCACCTAATATGCAATCACAAAAGCAAAATTAAAAGGTAATTCAATAAAGGGCATTTCATTATTGCCACGTAATATGCGCGAGAATGTGGAATCTTGTAGATTCAGTGAATGGTAAAGACTTTAGTAATGACACCATGCCTACTCTATATGTGATAGGTGAGTGAAGCTATGGTCATTATGCCCAAAACAACTGATTAATACATGAAAACCCTAAGTAAAAATATTTAAAGAAAGTTAAAAATGCACCTGTTGGTCAAACTCAAAGACGCCCACAAATTTCATATCGCTATGCAGCACCAAATCAACCGGTCTTGTGATTTCTTTGACGGCAAGTTTTACTAAGCACTGTAATACCATCGAACACATCAATTCAAATGAACTTGAAAGAGTCCAGACATGCATATTAGGTTTATTACTTAAACTGTCGACTACAAGCATTCGGCAAAGCATGGCATAAAATAATTCAACTTGCCATTTTTGGACCCCAAAAGAATATATATATATATATAAATCCAGAAGTTTCCATTTGAACATTCCCAATAATATTTCAACTTTTTCGGACGTCAATAGCATTTGAAACGAGTTTCTTCTCGTAGTTGTTCAATCTTAACCTCAGTGATTATGGTGTTTTGACTTCATTTGGAAAGATGACACAGTCTATAAAATTTGTTCGATATGGATTTTGGCATAGCACATCCAACAAAATGCATATATTTATGCTACACATTTCAACAAAATATTACATACGAAATTAGAGATAGAAACATTTGTACAACGAAGCAAAACTTTCATTTTTTTTTCCTCCCCAAATTAAATTGAATTACCTCCGCTCATATGTTGTCCGTGGGAGACGCAGCAAGTGGTATCCGCTGATTTTCCTCCTCCATCATCATTTGTTGTAATTTCTGATTAATCCTTCCTCCTTTTATCTTCCCTTTGTCGCAATAAAAATCAATCACCAAAATTAACACGATTTCAACTAAATTGAGGCAAAGACGTATGATTTAAAAGCAAAAGTCAATTTCACAAAACCATTATTGCCGTAATATGCGTGAGAACGTGGAATCTTGTAGATTCATGAATGGTAAAGACTTTAGTAATGATACAATGCCTACTCTATATGTGATAGGTGAGTGAAGTTATGGTCATTATGCCCAAAACAACCGACATACATGAAAACCCCGAGTAAAAATATTTAAAGAAAGTTAAAAATGCATATGTTGGTCAAACTCAAAGACGCTCCACAAATTTCACATCGCTATGCAACACCAAATCAACCCGTCTTGTGATTTCTTTGGCGGCAGGGTTTACTAACCGCTGTAAGACCGTCGTCCACATCAAATCAACTGAATTTGGGTGAGTCCAGACATGCATATGAGGGTTATTACTTAAACTGCCGACTACAAGCATTCGCAAAGCATGGCATAAAATAATTGAACCCGCCATTTTTTCACTCCAAAAGAATATGTATATATATATATATAAATTCGGTTGCCATCCTAACATTCCCAATAATATTTAATTTTTTTCGAAGTTGATAGCATTTGAAACGAGTTGCTTTTTTTCTATAGTTGTTCAATCTTAACCTCTGATTATGGTGTTTTGACTTCATTTGGAAAGATGACACAAAGTCTTTAAAATTTGTTCGATATGGATTTTGGCATAGCACATCCAACAAAAAGCATATATTCATGCTACACATTTCAACAAAATATTACATATGGAATTAGAGATAGAAACATTTGTACAACGGGTTTAAACTTCCATTTTTTTTTTCCTCCTCAAATTAAATGGAATTACCTCTAGTTCATATGTTGTCTATGGGAGACCTTGTGCAATTGGTATTCGCTTTTCCTCCTCCATCATCATTTGTTGTAATTTCTTGATGAATCCTTCCTCCTTGTATCTTCCCCTTTGCTACAATAAAAATCAATCACCAAAATTAACATGATTTCAACTAAATTGAGGCAAAGATAGAAGGATTTAAAAGCAAAAGTCAATTTCACAAAACCATAAACACACACCCTGTTCAAGCTTGAAGGGTTTTTGGTAGGTTGCTTTGAGTCGCTTCTTCTTCCAACGACTTCCACCAAATGTCCTAGATGATTCAGAGCTCTACATTGAAAAAATGAATATTAAAAATATAAAAACAGAGGTTCATTTTTCATTTTAGAATTAGAAAAAAATGCTTACATTTCGCTGGCTTCGTGGACCACCACTATCGATATAATCATGCTTGCTAATTTGCTCTCAACTTCCTTAATTGTCGCAGACTCAATTGAAGTTATTTAATCTCTTTGTAAACATTTGACATAGGAAATTAATAGCAGTGAATGAAATGAAAATTATAGGCGATAGTAATATGCTAATACCAACAAGCGTATAGTAATGTGCATTTTTTTTTTAATAAACGGGCTATTAAAACTTTCACAATTAGTTGCCAACAAGCCATTTTTTATGCTGACATGTTTTTTTTCTTCCCATTGTTAGGATCCTAAAAACAAGAAGGTCATAACTTGTGATGAAAACCTAAAGAAAATTTTTGCATGCAGACCGAGTTGGGTTTCTTGAGATTATGGATTGATGAATCCACACTTTCTTAAGTGAGCCCTTGCAGAGGATGGATTTTGTCTATACCACTGATTATAGTAATGCATGAGCTACCATTGTATGCAATATTAACAAAAATTACATTTAGTATCCACCTTAACACAATATATATAATATACAATAGAGTAATACTATACAAATAAAAAATTCATACATAATGATGTGGATCAATGTGAGACTTTTATTTCAAAACAAAATACTAATAAAGATAGATTTATTTACAATAATGACATTGCCAAATCATTCTTGTGAAGTTTTTTTGTATAAATTTTATATAAGAATAGAATTTTTCTCTATAATAATGACATTTCATAACAAATACCACAACAAATAGTGATGCTTTTTTTTACCAAAATAATTCATAGCAATTGTCGTCACAAATGGTTCTTAACTTTTATCGCACATAATTCATAATATAATCACAATAATTTGTAACTTTCACTTTAAAGTGCATATCATAAATTTACGATTCATAACTTTTTATTACAAAGTAGGATAACACATCACAAACATTTTATAACATTCACCAACAAAAATCACGACTTTCTAATGATATGTCTTTTTTTAGGCATGCATAATATAAATTTCTCCATATAATGTTAGTTGCATTATTTTTTTTTAAATTTCACCAGATGGGGACATATACATTTATTTTTACACTTTTAAATAAAAAATTAATTACAACTAGAAATATCAGTATTTTTAAATTACTTTAAATTAAAAAATAAGTGAGAGATTGGTGGAATGGGATTGGTTGGGGAAAAGAAAAAACATCACCAATGAAAGGAGTTTATTCATATTGGGATCAAGCTTCCGACGCTGACAAAAAAAAATAAATAAATGAATGAATTGTTCTTCTACTAAAACAAGGGTAAAATTGGTACATGACATTATCTATTTATGTTATCCAATTAATGTATGTGTGGAGGGCAATCAAAATGCAATATCAAAGCAGAGATTACCCTAAATTTTAGGAACAAAAATTTTCCCCATTTTGCTCTATATATATATATGAACACTATATTTAATATATATATATATATATATCGCCATCATATATATACACAACTAACATGAATTTAATTAAATCCCAAACTAAAACTAACTCTATGAATTTCTAATTATTTATTCTAAATTCACGATATATACATTATATATATAGTAGCGGTTGGTACACACAATATGTGTGTAAATTAAATAAATAGAAATAAAATAAAATAAAATAAAATATTTAATATTTATTTGTTGTAACCTCAATTAGAAAGAGTCTTGCCTATGTTGTCTTAATGCTCAAGTCTCGCTTTCATCCTTTTATCTACCTCTGTTTTTTTTTTTTTGATAAATAACCTAACACTTGACATAAAGAGAGATAAAAGGCACCGATCTAATTGTTCATATATCTATACTATTATATATGTGGGCACATGATTTGGTGTCTAATAATGTGCATGACTTGGTGTCTAATAGTGTGGTGGCTTTTCCTTCTGCCATGTGACAAATTTTCCTATTCTAAAATAAAAAATATTATTCAAAGGCATAAGCAAAATTTGAACCCAAGATCTTGTGTTTCATTAAGAATGCTCTTACCATTTAGACAACATACATATTATAATATTAATTTCTTTATTATTTATTTTTATACTTATTTATCTAAATTGCACACGCATTGAACCCACTAATATATATATATATATATATTATTGAACCCACTAATATATATTTGGAAAGTTGCTATTTTGGTAGGTTACTTTAGTTTTTGACTATTTTAGTAAGCTAAAATTTTTGTGTTTGGGAAGATAATTAGATTTTTTTGTGTGGTTAAATGTAATATTTGTAAGAGAAAAAGTAAAATAATTATCGATTTGATATGACATTTTATTTTATTAACTATTTTAATTTATTTTGTCTTTTTATGAATTTTAGCCTAAATTGGGCTAAAATCCCACTTCCCAAACAAATTCCATATGCCTTCGCTTGAGATGTAGATTGGCTTTTTAGTTTTTTTGCAATTTTAGTCTAAAGCTAAAAACTTCATTTGAGATAGATTTTTGATTTTTAAATTTTTGTGAGAGAAAAATAAAATAAGAAAAATGTTTCAAACCCCCTTTCCCTCCCACCCCCTTTGACCCTTTCCCTCCCATTGGCCAGTTTTTCCTTTTTTATTTATTTTTTTTCATTCTCCTTCAATCACCACCCCCCACCTGTGTGGGGGTGGTGGGGGTGGTGATTGGAGTGCGTCTCTATCAATGCTCATAAAATAATTATAATTTAAATATAACTTTTTATCTTATTAAATTAAAAACTTATTTTATCTTTTTGTATCTAAAATAATTCAACCCAACCCCAACCTTCTCGCCAAGGGGTTGGGGATGTTGTCTTTCAAAGAAGAAGAATCACGCGAGATTAAATGACATCGTTTTAGTTGTTTTGGACCCCATCTGTATCGCACCTCTTTCCACTTTATTTCTCATCTCTTTATCGAACCTCTCGTAAATAAAATATAAGGTAAATTACATTCATCTCTTTTAATGTTTGAAAAGAAAAAAACTACAATTTATGTTATATTTTTGATATAATTACATAAAAAAAATTACATTCACCATGGAAGATTTTGATTCCTTCTTCGACTTCATCACTCTTCATTCTCGCTTCTCCCACCATGTTGTGCGCTTTCTTCTACCCACCTCCATTTCCTTATAACTCTCTCTCTCTCTCTCTCTCCCGTAATGAGTACATTAGGGACACCGGTTTTTCTTTGAAAAAAAAAAAATAGAGTAAGACTTTGAGATGAAGAAATGGCGGTGAGATGTTAGTAAAGCAAGACACTTACTTGGTTTTGGTCTCAAAATTTTGTCACTATTGATGATTTTGATTCCTCCTTTGACTTCATCACTCTTCATTCTGCTTCTCCCATGTTGTGCGCTTTCTTCTACCCACCTCCATTTCCTTATAACTCTCTCTCTCTCTCTCTAGTTTCTCCCGTAATGAGTACATTAGGGACACCGGTTTTTTCTTTGAAAAAAAAAATAGAGTAAGACTTTGAGATGAAGAAATGGCGGTGAGATGTTAGTAAAGCAAGACACTTACTTGGTTTTGGTCTCAAAATTTTGTCACTATTGATGATTTTGATTCCTCCTTTGACTTCATCACTCTTCATTCTCGCTTCTCCCACCATGTTGTGCCTTCTTCTACCCACCTCCATTTCCTTATAACTCTCTCTCTCTCTCTAGTTTCTCCTGAATGAGTACATTAGGGACACCGGTTTTTTCTTTGAAAAAAAAAATAGAGTAAGACTTTGAGATGAAGAAATGGCGGTGAGATGTTAGTAAAGCAAGACACTTACTTGGTTTTGGTCTCAAAATTTTGTCACTATTGATGATTTTGATTCCTCCTTTGACTTCATCACTCTTCATTCTCGCTTCTCCCATGTTGTGCTTTCTTCTACCCACCTCCATTTCCTTATAACTCTCTCTCTCTCTCTAGTTTCTCCGTAATGAGTACATTAGGGACACCGGTTTTTTCTTTTGAAAAAAAAAAATAGAGTAAGACTTTGAGATGAAGAAATGGCGGTGAGATGTTAGTAAAGCAAGACACTTACTTGGTTTTGGTCTCAAAATTTTGTCACTATTGATGATTTTGATTCCTCCTTTGACTTCATCACTCTTCATTCTACTCTCCCATGTTGTGTGCTTTCTTCTTCCCACCTCCATTTCCTCAAGATTGTCGTTTTTTCTCTGCCGATAGACTGACAGGTGATTGATCTCCTCTGCATGCATGCACATAGAGAAATCAAGAAGACAAAGTTCCATTAGGATAATTGCTTCAAATATATATATATATATATTTAAAAAAGGGCACAAGAAGAGTAAAGTAGGACATACAAACATTTACAAATACATACTCAAACCATATATCTAGTCTTATTTGAAGGCGACAAAATAAGTCCTTGTGATGTGCAACCTTGAAAATTCACTAAAAAGATGCAAACTAATTTGATTTGAGTCATAGCTAAAGCCATGACTCACACATATGGATCTGTTTGTAGTAGATAAAACAATCGAGATCTACCAAATCGTGTGTGATGTATATGGAGTTCTTTCAGCCTTTTGAATATGAAAAATTGTTAGATATTGAATTTTGATATATTCACTTGTTGCCTCTTTGGGGGGGGGGGAGGAGACAAAACGCAAACCCAACACCGCTAACCTAAGACATATCTTGAAGTTTCTATTTCGAAAACAAGGATGAGAAGTATCAAAGGATTCAAACAAATATACCAAACTATATAACCATCAACAAGAAATAATGATAACCCGAGACAGTTCCAGATTGAATCATAATAGAGAATGGCAACAATTTCAGGCTTTTCTCTTTGAAATTCTCCACCACGCTTGACCACGTAGTTGCTTTATTCCTCGCCTCCATTAGCTTCTTTGCGATTGCCAAATCAAGATCGATAACAAGTTAAAAGTCCACGCCTCGCCTACGATAGCTTATCCTCTAGTGCATATAGAAGAAACAAGGCATGTATTTACCGTCAAGAACTCATGTTTAATCAATTTTATAAAAGAGGAGAAAATGAGAGGGTAAGATCATCTCTTAGACATTGATAAAAGAATCAGAAAGGAGACAAGTGATAGAACTTCACATCATAAAAAAATCACCAAAGTGGACGACACTAGAAGAATGATATCAATTGACATTACATACATCGTGAAGTGATGAATCACCATCCAAAGCATCACCGCACTTCTTTGACGTAAATCGCTTGATGTCACCATATGTTAAAATTCCTTCTAGGAAATCTTCAAGATCAACCACTAGCACACAATGTCGTTTCATTGTCATGCATAGAGAAGGCCTCTTTCAATGTTAGACTCGTGAAACCTTCACATATAAAACTCTTACAATGACAATATCATTGTAGAACTCTGTGTTATAGGAAACGTTCAGATCTTCTAGAATAATATCTTCATCGATTGCTTCTTGGTTTTCACCGTTTCCTATAACACAGAGTTCTAAATTATTTCCACCTTCAGCTTGTCTCCAAGTAACCTCGTTTTTGTCTTTAGTGGGTGAGAGAGCAGAATAGCCTCTATTCAAGCTCCTTTTATCAGATGCCTCGGTCACTTTGGACTGGTTTGTCACAGAGGGTACCCATATTGCTAACCCAACAGCCCCCTGCTTGCAAAAATTTAAAACAGATGAGCATTAAATCAAGCAGTGAAATTGTGGACTTCAGAACACATGTCAGAAAGATATGTTATATTTGCCAACTTTACAAACCATGCCTCACTCTGCCTTAACCTCCATAAACATTATTATAAATCGATATGCTTAATTACAAGCCTTACAATGATATTGTCATTGTAAGGAGTTTTAGAGTTGTTTTGGGAATTAGCTATTTTAGTTAGCTTTTTAACTTTTTACGAAAAGATGAGCAGAAAAGTAGAGCGAAGAGGACTTTTTGGTAGTGACTTTTGTTGGAAATTTGATTATTATTGCATTAATATTATGTTAGTGGATGTACATAATATGTTAGTGATGTATATAATATATTAGTGGCTGTTAGTGGACATATAGTGGCAAGATATAATGCAGCACCATCTTCTCCACTACCCCAATGGCCAACCCACTAGAGAGTGGAATGGGTTTGGTGACAACCAATCACCTCCTCCCTCAATTGTGTATAAATTGAGGTGAGGAGGAGGGGTAGAGATATCAAGAAACAACAATAACACATCAGTGAGAGATTGTGAGAGTTTGAGAGTTCTATAGAGAGTGAAGGTGAGGTGTGAGTGTAATCTCCCTCCGGGAAAAATTCTATAGTGATAGCTCTCCGTGGACGAGGCAATGCCGAACCACGTAAATATTGTTGTGTTCTTGTTCCACATATTTTTCTCGATTTGGTATCGAGCAACAAAACACAAAGAAATTTCTAAAACCGCTATAGCTATGTCAAGTCACGTCCAAACCACTTCAACCTCGCCACGCTTATTCCGGTGAAAATACCAACAAGGCCGCAAATTACATAAGCAGTTTGATGATAAGCCACGTCCGTGTGATTTTGCAACAAGCCTCGCCATACACGCTAAACGTGTTGGAAGATCCATGGCAAACCCGCTAACCGAAAAGCAAAGAAACAAGGAGAGAAGAATCGTGGCTTTCATCGCTAATGAAGCCAATTCGGGTCCTTCAACAAAGAGCAGATTGATCAACTCTTAAAGTCGATAAAATCCAACTCCTCATCCCAGACTTAGTGATTTTTGGCACAAACAGTAGAAATCCTAAAGCCTTCTCTTGCCTAAACTTCTCCGTGGATCATAGATTCCTGCCTCCGATCACATGACTAGTTTTTCCATTTATTTAGTACCTATTTCCTTGTTCTCGTCATGACAAAATCGAATAGCCGATGGTAGTTTTTCACCTATTGCAGAAAAGGATTTATTAAACTAACCGAGAAAATTAATCTCAATGTCGTTTCTTCACGCCCCCAACTTAGCCTCAGAACCTTTGTCCGTCAAGAAACTATCTAAGGATTCTAATTGTCGTGTTACATTTTTTGAATCCCATTGTGAATTTCAAGACCAGAACTCGGGGATGATGATTGGGCGTGCTAGGATGCTTGAAGGTCTTTACTACTTTGATGAAGTACCTGTTAGTAATAAAAAAGCTCAGAGCTTTAATAGTACTAGTTCAATCTCTGTTCGAGAAAAAATAATGCTATGGCACTATAGGCTAGGACATCCTAGTTTTCTTTATCAAAACATTTATTTCCGCATTATTTAAAGGGATTGACTGTTCTTCTTTTCATTGTGAAAGTTGCATTTTGCAAAATCTCATCGCTTCTACTTATTTGCCAAAACCTTACCAAAGCTTCCAAACCTTTTTATTTGATTCATAGTGATGTTTGGGGCCCTTCTAAAATCACTACCCTTTCTGGTAAAAGATGGTTTGTTACTTTTATTGATGACCATACCCGCTTATGTTGGATTTATTTGATGAATAAAAAATCTGACGTGAAAAATTTATTCACAAATTTTTACAATATGATTGAAAACCAATTTCAAACCAAAATTGGTATTTTACATTCTGATAATGGAACAGAATATTTCAATGAGCAGTTGGGTGAGTTTTTGGAAAAAAAGGGGATTTTTCATCAATCTACATGTCGGGATACCCCTCAACAAAATGGCATTGCAGAACGAAAAAATAAACATTTACTTGAAGTAGCACGTGCTATAATGTTTTACATGCATGTTCCTAAATATTTATGGGGTGAAGCAATTTTAACAGCCTCTTATTTGATAAACAGGATGCCTACAAAGGTGTTAACATACAAAACACCTTTTGATTGTCTCAAACATTTTTTTCGACACGAGGTTGTTTTCTCGATTTACCGCCAAAGTTTTTGGATGTCGCCTATGTTCATGTTCCCAAATAATTTTGTTCAAAACTTGACCCCTGCTTATAAAATGTGTTTTTTTGGTTTATTCCTCAAACAAAAAGGGGTATAAGTGTTTCGATCCTCAAACCAAGAAATTTCATGTGAGTATGGATGTGTCATTTGTGGAAACAAAATCCTATTTCCCCAACACTTCTCTTCAGGGGGAGACAAGTGGAGTAGAAGACAATTTTTGGGATATTTCTATCCCGCTCCCCAATGTCATTTATCCTACACAAAAATCACATCTGTCTGATAATGATCACTTAGGAGAACCAAGTTCTATGGTGCCTAGTCAAGAAGATTCTTGTTTAGGGGGAGAAGTACTACAAAATGATCTAAATTCGAGCTTGAGTTTATACTAGGAAGCGATTTCATCTGAGGAATAATGACCCGAATGTCCATCCTAATGACCCGAATGTCCACCCGAGTTCTGGCATCGAAATTTTAGGTAATCCTATTCCTTCTATTTCCGACCTTGATGTTCCTATAGCAATTAGGAAAGGTGTCCGAAATTGCATTAAACATCCTATTGCAAATTACCTCTCCTATCAAAGACTGTCTAAAAACCATAAAGCTTTCACATCTAGGATTTCACACTTGTTTGTTCCAAGGAATATACAGGAAGCATTGGATGATCCGAATTGGAAATTAGCAGTCATGGAGGAGATGAATGCTTTAAGGAGAAGTGGTACTTGGGAGATAGTTGATCTACCCAAAGACAAGAAAACAGTTGGGTGTAAATGGGTGTTTACGATAAAATGTAACGCAGATGGAAGCGTTGAGAGATACAAGGCGAGACTGGTGGCTAAAGGCTTCACTCAAACTTAAAGAATTGACTATCGAGACGCTTTGCTCTGTTGCTAAAAATAAATTCCATTAGAGCATCGTTATCTCTTGCAAAGAAATTCAGATTGGCCTCTACATCAACTTGACATTAAAAATGCATTTCTCAATGGTGATCTTGAAGAGGAGGTGTTCATGAGCCTACCGCCGGGATTTGAGCAGAGACTTGGTAGCGACAAAGTATGCAGATTGAACAAGTCATTATACGGACTCAAACAATCACCAAGAGCGTGGTTTGAACGCTTTGGGAAGGCAGTTATCAGTTGTGGCTTCTCGCAGAGTCAAGCAGATCACACAATATTTTATAAACATTCAAAAGACAGTAAAATTGCAATTTTGATTGTTTATGTTGATGACATCATTTTAACTGGTAATGATGAAGCAGAGTTAGCAGCCCTCAAAGAGAAACTCGCAAAAGAATTTCACATTAAGGATCTGGGAGCCCTCAAGTATTTCCTCGGAATGGAATTTGCAAGATCCAAGGAAGGTATATTCGTTAATCAGAGAAAATATGTTCTTGATCTCCTTGGAGAAACAGGTATGCTTGGTTGTAAGATGGTGGAGACTCCGATCGAGCCTAACTTGAAGTTACAAGCTGCTAAGGCTGAAGAAGTCAAAGAGAGGGAACAATATCAGCGACTTGTAGGGAAATTGATTTACTTGTCTCATACGCGGCCTGATATTGCCTTTGCAACAAGATGGTAAGTCGGGTTCATGCACTCACCAGGGGCAGAGCACTTTGAGGCCGTTTATAAGACCTTAAGATATTTGAACGGAACTCCAGGGAGAGGCTTACTGTTCAAGAAACATGGACATCTTCAAGTTGAAGTATACACAGATGCAGATCAAGGCAGAAGTGTTATGCAGTGAGATCAACATCCGGATATCGCTTCCTTTGTAGGTGGGAACCTAGTTACATGGCGGAGTAAAAATGTAATGTGGTAGCTAGAAGTAGTGTAAGCAGAGTTCAGAGTCATGTCCATAGAATCTGTGAAGTAATGTGGATTAAAAGAATTCTTGAAGAATTAAAGCTTTCTCACCCGACACCTATGAAGGTCTATTGTGACAACAAAGTAGCCATATCTATAGCTCATAATCCAGTTCTACATGGTCGCACAAAACATATAGAAGTGGATAAACATTTCATCAAGGAGAAAATCAATGGCATAATCAGATGACCTACCTTCCAACAGTGAACAATTAGCTGATGTGCTAACGAAGGGACTACACAAGAAGCAATTTGATAAGCTGACTAGCAAGTTGGCTATGGAAGATATCTTCAAACCAGCTTGAGGGGGAGTGTTGGAAATTTGATTATTATTGCATTAATATTATGTTAGTGGATGTACATAATATGTTAGTGATGTATATAATATGTTAGTGGTCATTAATGGACATATAGTGGCAAGATATAATGCAACACCATCTTCTCCACTACCCCAATGGCCCACCCACTAGAGAGTGGAATGGGTTTGGTGACAACCAATCACCTCCTCCCTCAATTGTGTATAAATTGAGGTGAGGAGGAGGGGTAGAGATATCAAGAAACAACAACAACACATCAGTGAGAGATTGTGAGAGTTTGAGAGTTCTATAGAGAGTGAAGGTGAGGTGTGAGTGTAATCTCCCTCCGGGAAAAATTCTATAGTGATAGCTCTCCGTGGACGTAGGCAATTGCCGAACCACGTAAATATTGTTTTGTTCTTGTTCCACATATTTTTCTGATTACTTTTTACTATAAGCCACAAACAGAGCAGCCCAAAGATGAACAATACTATTAACAACTATACTTCATCTTTCTCTTCTCGTCAACTATGCTTTTCTCCCTACATCCGCCTCTTTCCCTAATTTTCCTAATCTCTCTTAATCCATCTATTATTTTCTAACACCTCCACTCTCTAGTCACCTTCTCTTTCTCTAATAATTTTCTATCATCTCCTCCATTCCTCGTAATACATCATTTTCTCCTTTTCTTTTCACTCTTTTTTCTTTCTTTAACTTATTTATTTTCAATCAACAGAATCTCAACTATTGAATTTTGAAAAACATCTGGCTACATTGCAATAAAATTGTTCAAAATAATGTTTTCACTTTCCATCAATGCTTAGAATAAGCATGAAAAGTTCAAAACCAAGAGCAATCAAACCAGTATTACTTTTCCAAAGTGCAGAATAAATCCATCTAGTAGAATAAAGTTTAAAATGCAGCAACGATCTAGAGAAGCTAGTTTAGCTAGATTGGAACCATCTGTTAGAAGAGACGGAATTAAGGTTGGCACATAAAACATCACAATTACAAACCTGCTAATGTGGATCTAAACACAACACGTATTGCCCTTTTCTTTGACAAGAAAACATTACACATGTTGCCTTGATCTGGCTTCATCACAAAAGCTGGTCTTTTACGCACTCACACACGCATCAACAAGTGCAAATCAATCTTTACAAAGCAAGATTGTGAAGGAATTACCATGAGAGGAAGCAAGATCCTGTAATCTTTTGTCAGCTCAAACAGAAGTAAAACTGATGTCAAGGGTACTGAACAAACAGAAGCTAATGTAGCAGCCATTCCAACCTGAAGTGTGATTAGGAAATATAAATATGCATCAATAATAATCGATCTTAACCAATCAATAAAATGGCGCAAACAAATTATTACTTGTACAAGCAAATTAATGCCTATTTAAGTAGAAACACGCTGACCACTTACCAGTGCATATGCTTGTGGCTGGGCAACAGAAGCATTTCTGGCATGGCCGAATTGATTAGTTCTACAGCTGAACCACCAAATACAGCACCCATGGCAGCACCTATCATCAAACTTGGTGCATGCAGCCCACCTACAAGCCCAGACCCCTTGCACAAAGCTGTGGCAACAACTTTAGCTGCTGCTAATTGAGCTAGCAGCCAGATACCCAATATCAGGTATAAAGGTAGTTCTGCAAAGAAACAGCAGTGTATAATCAGGAGTAGATCACCATAAATCTATAAAACGTAAGCTACTCAGAGAATTATGCAAATATAATTACTTTGTGTTCGAAGTGCACAGATAATTTAGTTCGCATTCTTAATTACAAAAGTGGCATGGATTGAAGACAAAATGCAGAGAAGTCGTTTAAGATGGTATACTCATGTTCATTGTAGATCAATTAACACGCATGTAAAGAGGAGTGATTTGATCCACATAGAGGGTGGTGGTACAGGAAATAGAGGAAAGCAACAAGAAAAGACATGATCAACTTAAACTTAAGCAAGGATATAACTTCAAATAATATCAATTGGAGGGAATGGATCTATATAGCCAACCAAGTAAATGGGATAAAACAATCCAACTATTTACCCACACCAAAAATTGAACAATGAAGCTTTTATACAATTTTTCTGCATAATGTTTATGTGACCAACACCACAACACACACACAGCCCAAATCTTAGCATTTAGCACAGCAACGATGAGCCACATGTTGAAAACCAAATATCCACTGAAAAAAGAGAATAATATAAGAGAAAGTTAAGCAAAATAGATCATGTCAAGCACCTCTTTCCACTTTATTTCTCATCTCTTTTTACTGAACCTCTCAGAAATAAAATATAAGGTAAATTACATTCATCTCTTTTAATGTTTGAAAAAAAAAAAACTACAATTTATGTTATATTTTTGATATAATTACACTGATAATCTTTAAGTATTAAGTCATTTTTAATTAATAATTCTTGAATTGTACAAATGAAAAAAAATAATGTTATCATTTCTTCTCTACTCATATATATATATATATATATTTATTTATTTATTTCAATGTTTAGTCACCATCTATTAAAATATAAAAATTGAAGAAATTTATGTTAGAAGAAATAGCATTTCAGTGGAACAATTACAAAATAATTGTACATAATTTTTTTTTTTTTTTGGTGCATGTCTCACAAAAAATAATTGCACCAAAATATTAAACAAAACAATTACACCACACGAAGGACTTGCGTCCTATAAAAATAATGAGATTATTTTTCCGTTGTGCAAGTAAAATGATAATTTTCCTTTATGTTATGCATTTTTTAAAAGACATTACGTAGTATTAGTTATGCTACTTTATAATAAAAGTTATGTAGGAGTGAATTTGAATTGTGCATGTGAATTGAAAATTATGAACCATTATTTTTATGTTTTGAATAGTATAGCTTAAATTTTAGGAATAACATGTGGTGAAATCTGTCCCCCCCAAAAAAAATGTGAAATATTTGAGAATCATTTTGGTGAAAATACAGCTAATAGTAAGGTTGATGTAATTAAACTAATGTCGAGGTTAGTAAGGTTAATGCCACTCAAACTAATGTAGCGTATATTGAAATAAATAAAAATAAATATATATTTTGGAATAAAATAGACTACAATATCATTTATTTTACTAATAAATTATTGATTAAAAATATCTTAACTATTATGTAAATTAAAATTAAAAAAAAACCAATGTAATTACTTAAAAAATGTAAAATTAATTATATTTTTTAAAAATTTTAAAGGAGGTAAGTATAACTTATTACATTTTATTTTAGTTTGGCAAAGAGAGTTAAGAAAGCTGGGAGATTTTTAACAAAGAAAGAAGTAATATGTACGGTAAAAATATGATGCTCAAAACAACCGAAACTACATCATTTAATCACATAGCAGGAAGAGAGAGAGTGTGTCTGACCGAGTGTGTCCAAACCATAATCCTCTCTCTGTCCTCTCCGCCATTACTCTGTCCATACATATATATATATATATATAGGAGCATAGATAAACAGAGCATAGATAAACAGAGCAAATCTTCTTGATGATCACCAACAATTCCTTCACACGCGCGCACACACACACACATATATAATTAAATTATATATATCATTTTTTTGGTTTACCTTTCTGTTGGAGTTGAAGAAGACGGTGAAGCAGGGAGAGGGGCAGGACGTGGAGCAAGACCACCAGCAGCAGCACCCAGAGCAGGAAAATTTCATTTTTCCAAAGACTGTCGTCTTTGTTCTGAGACATTCTTCTTGATTCTTCTTTCTTGAGTTAGAGAGAGAGAGAGAGATGGGTTTATGAGAGAGAGAGAGAGAGAGAGAGAGATGGGTTTATGAGTGAGGGAGATAGAGGGATGGTTTTATAACAGATCAAGGGTTTAGGGTTTAGGGAGGGTTGGTTAGTGAGTGGTTTACGGTTTAGGGAGGTTTGGTTAGTTATTTATGGCAATGGGGAGGTATCCATGGAAACCTACCCAAAATACATGGGCTTTCCCCATTGCTGTTTCAATTAGATTCCTTATTTTCTATATGTTAGGTTTTTATTGTTGGCAACCCCGTTTGACAAAACTCCTTTCAGATGTAATTTTATTCGCATTTTTATTTCAGTGAGGCTATGAGTTTATTAGATGCGAATCCAACCCGAATCGAGCTTTGCGGAGAAGTTTGTGATGTTAATGCTTTCAAGATTGCCACTTACTGATTATTACGGGGTCGGTCGCAAAAATTCAAAATTCAATTCAAAATTCAAATTTGCATTCAAAATTGCATGTCACCGGTTCGCCGAGCCAGGAGTGCTCGCCGAGCTAATGCTTGCTCGCCGAGCCAGGAATGCTCGCCGAGCCAAGGAATGCTCGCCGAGCCAAGGATTGCCATACAAAAACACGAAGAAAGTGATTGGTCGCCGAGCCAAGGATCCGCTGCCGAGCGAAGGCACTAGTAGAAATCACAAAATTTACTCTCGCTCGCCGAGCCAGAAATCCTCAGCCGGATTTCTCAAAGTTTGATTTCTTCCCAATCTTGGATTACTTTTGGTTCTCTATAAATACTTGGTTTTCTCCCAAAACTAGGTAATTCATTGAAGTCCTCCAGATCTTCTTTTTGGGTTCTTAAAGGTTTATATCTGATATTTTATTTTTCTTTGATGTCTTATTGAGTATTCAACTCATGATCCGAAAAGGCTACATCAAAGGTTTTGTTTGTTACACAAAAGAGAGAGAGTTGTTCTTCGCCAGAATTTCAAGAATTTGAGCCAAGCTTCAGCCAGAATTCGAGTGGCTCATCAAAGTTGTTCTTCGCCAGTGGATTCCAAGAATTCGGTCCTTCTTCGTGGTGGAATCCGGGTGGCTCATCGAAAGACAATTCCGTGGTGAAGATGGGGTTGGAAGAGGCACATAGAGGTTGGTTCAATTAGGCGTTGGATTCGCTAGATAATTGAGAGTGATACCGTGTAATTCCTTTATATCTTCTTAGTGGATTGTTCCGGTGGTTGTGGCTGGTTTGGATCACAATTGGAAGGTGTCCAATTGTGGTTTTTCCACGTAAAATCTTTGTGTCTCTTTCTCTTGATTGTTTGATTGGGATTTTTATATTCTGCTTAAAATTGATACATAATCACAAATCAACATCTAGGAGGTTTCTAGATTTTTCACTATATAAAGTCCATTTTTATTTTCCTTTTTTCTTTTTTTTTAACCCCACTTAATTGGGACACAAGGCTTGTTTGATTTGGTTTGGTGGGCTTTTTTTTATTTCCTTCAGAATAACTGATAAGAGAGCTTCCTTGAAGCTAGTTTACTTGATAGCCGATGCTAACCAAAGCAATGTCATTGTGGTCTGAACCCATCGAACTCTCGAATTCAGATGTTTCACCCATAGAACCAAGATGATTACGAGAGTTTGTAGCAACTAGGAAAGATCTTAAATAGTATTGTTGTGCACTCGTGCTAAAATATCTTATTTACATGGCTATGTGATGTTAATTCCCCCATTTATTTCATCTTGATTCTTTTTGCTTCTTGAATATGCTCTATAGAAGGTAAGTTCTTACAAAGACCTAAAGCAAATGTTTTATCAAAACTATGAGGAAAGAATCAGTCGGACTCAATAGTTTTAAGAGTTGCATAAATTGTAAAAAATTAATTGAATCATGAATCGATTGTGAATTGTGCAATTTACCATAGATTCTATTCCAAAATAGATTCACTCATAGATTCATAACGATTTTTGATAAATTGTGAAGCGTAAAATTCTGATAACAGAGGCAGTAACCACTAAAACCGTTATGCAACAGTATTGCGTAATGGTTGTAGCTGATTTTTAAAAACCTTGATCTGCACTTATAATGTGCATCGCTGAGGATTTCTAGCATGCCTATTTGTTTTGTTTTGTTTGTTTTGTCATCTTCTTTTTAACCATTGTGTTTGCTTCCATATTCATATGCATGTGTGCTCACCATATCTATATCTCTTTTTCTAAAGAAAGATTTATATGAATTTGGTGTAAGTGGCCGATCGACTACATTCTCACATTGAATTTACTTTGTTCCCGCTTATTACTTTTTGCTCGCTTTTGTATCTTTAGAATTATGTGATAATTCTTTGTAATTGATGCTTTTATTATCCTAGTAGTTTAGATGGCAATAATATTCGCTAGTTCCAACCTAAATATCACCACCCATGCCTTTCTTTTTTTCCCCTAACGAGCATATGTAGAGCTGCATGCACGCCTGTGAAAATTACGGCAATGAACCTCATTTTCTGACTTGTCGGCTTGGCTGGTTTATTGTAGGTGTGGATATTAGCATGAATACACATTTGAAAACAGTGAAACTGACGCTAAAGGGAAAAAATCCAGTAACTCTTGATCACCTAAGCGTAAGGGGTAACAACATCCGCTATTATATTCTACCCGACAGTTTAAATCTCGAGACACTGCTGGTGGAAGAGACACCCAGGGTCAAGCCCAAAAAGCCAACCGCAGGTATTGCACATCTGTTTGTAGCTCTAAACGCATGCTTGCATTCACATGTCCTCTTATTTGACCTTTGGTGCCTTGTGTTATGCTGGTTTTGATCTTTTCAATTCTTTTGAATTCAGGGAAGCCTTTGGGACGTGGCCGGGGCCGGGGTCGTGGGCGTGGCCGGGGACGTGGCCGCTAATCTTGTTATGCTGGTTTTATTTTTTTCCACGCCATGTAAAAACCTTATTTTTGTAGGGACTGTTTATTAATTGATCTTGAGGTGCAAAAGACTGGTATTACAACGGACTCTTTTATTTTTACTGTTTCTGAGGTTATTTGTTTGGCCTTGACACAGAAGTTGTCTTCTTTCTTAGGACTGCTACAAGTTTTTCTTTGTAGGCTATTTTGGATAATTGAATAATGCGCTTTTTATAACTTGATGATCCCTTTCGTCTTGCGAAGAACATGATGCAACCATGGATTATAGATTTTGGAGAATTAATATTCTGGGAGGAAATAGATTTGAAAATTGGATTTTGATTGGCACTTTTTCTTACCCTTTCTTGTTTTGCTAAAAATGGGATTCAATCAAGAAAAATGAAAAAATAAAAGTAAAAAAGAATTGACAGTTGCATGTTGAAAATGTACCACCTTTTAGTAAATCTATGTATGTATACAAGCATGATTCAATTTCATTTTTCGGGTGGCCAAATATCATTTTTTTTGTTATTGAATCCATTTTAAATTGTATTTTTGAAATTTTAATAATTTTTTTAGTACTTTTATCAATTTTGTTAATATTTAGATTTATTTAATCCAAATACATTCAGAAAGTACAAATTTTGTAAAAAAAAATATCTTTCAAATTTGGTAATTGAAAGTTCTAAAAATAAATTGAGTTTTCAGTCTGTATTTTCAAACAACAATGATTGAGACTTTTTTCGAACTCTCACAACCCCTTTAAATCTCAATTCATTGATGGTGTAAATCTCATATATACATAAGTAGATCTTATGCATACATCAATGAATGAGATCTAAAAAGAGTTATCTCCAACAAAAGAGGTTTCAAGCATTTTTCATTTTCTAATAAAATTTTGAATGTATGTAGCTTCATTTAATCTAAATACATTTTTTTTTTTTTTTTTTTTTGGAAAGACAATCTAAATACATTTAGAAAGTACAAATTTTGTATAAAAAAATCTTTCAAACTCTATTTAAAAATTTTAAAAATAAATTAAGTTTTCAATCAGATTTTTAATAAATTTTTAATATTTTTAAATTTAATTAATCTAAATACATTTAGGAAGTACAAATTTTGTATTAAAAAAAACATATCTTTCAAACTCTGTATTTGAAAGTCTAAAAATAAATTTAAGATTATTTTAGATCTATGTAATCAAAATACACTCTAAAAGTACAATTTTATATAATAAAAAAAATCTTTTAAAAATTTACTAAATATAAAAAAAATACAAAAATGTTTATTTAACAATTATATACTTTCTATATTTTTTGCATTTATTAAATTATTTTTAAATTTATTCACAAATATTATACTTTTAAATATATTTAAATTAAGTGCATCTAAAAAAATAAAAATTACTAAAATATAAAAAGATTAAAAAAAATTAACTAAAGACAACAAAACACAAAAAATAAATAAATAAACAAAATTGTTTCTAAAAACTTAAAACGAAACAGAGTTGCATCATTTAATTCCTCCCTCTAAAAATTAATTCGACTAGGCACCTAAAAATTAGGATTTTAAATAGTATCAGTTATATGCAAAAACTCTTCTATCAAGAAAAATATCAACAGAGAAAGAACAATCAACCATTTTCATCAATAAATAAATAAATAAGAGATTTTAATCTCATTTTCAAATATTTTCCTCTTAAAATTAATTCTACTACTTTATTGCCCTGTAAAATTTAGGATTTTAAATCAATCACTTCCTTGCGTCTAAAAGTTTTTCAACTTCTCTTATGTAGAGATCTATCTCTATCAAGAAGAATAACAAATCAATGGCACTCAGCAAAAGAATAATCAACTCAATTGACAAATCAATGGGGACTCTAGGATACAACATTCCATTTCCAACCCACATCGTGATGCAGAGGCCTCCCCGTAAAAAGCGTATAAGAAAGTCCGTAATTTATATTTCAGATCATGTGGGCCTTCTAGCAAGATGCGCCCTCACCTGAAAATCGATGATTAAAAAGCGCGATAATATGAAGCCTAATTGTCATAATGCAAAGTTATTAGGTTGTTTTTGCAAATGCATTTTAAGAGACTTCGGTTTAAAGTGATGGCTGCAGACGGTGTGATTGAGTAGGATCATGAGTGTCAATAAAGTTAAAGCTCCACGATGAGCAAAGGTTTCAGCTAAACAGTACAAATGACAGAGTGTCGATATCCCTAAAGTGACCTCGCGATAATTAAAGAAAAAACATTAACTAAGGCATTAACATATCACCAACTCTTTTTTTATTTTTTATTTTTATTTTTTCCCATAGGTGATAAAGGATAACAATAAAAACAGAATCAGAAACCTGTGAAGCTCAACCACCACTACACAAAAGGAGCCAGGAGGAGGTATACCCTTTCAAGCACCGCATCAAGTCAAGACTCAAGAGAGAGACTCAAGAGAATGCTTAGACCCTGCTTGGTAGCACTTATAAGTCAACTTATTTAGCTTATTTGCTTAAAAAAGTTGACTATTGATGTTTAGTTCTTGCAATTTTATGTCATAACTTATTTGACTTTTTCAGTTTATTGGATAAAGAAAGAGAGATTTTCTTAAGCTACAATTTGTACTCTCTTTTTTGGACTTCTTTGAAAAACCCACAACAAAAAAACTATGTGACAACTAAATAAACTAAACAGGTTCGATGGGTGGTGATTCATCCCACTAATTTGTGGACCACTAATAGCACTAATGAATTAAAAAAAAAAAAAACTCAAGCCAAAACATCACATCACTTTGGTAGGACTCTCTGTGTCACATCATTAGTGATGCTCTAGTGCTCACAATTTAAAACTCTAAAACATTATTGTTTAGAATATCAAAACACAAAATTTTGAGAACAAAAAATCTCATCCGAATTGGTTGTGGTTTGTTTGTGGAGAAAGTTCGGTGGCATTCTGATTTGGTCACACAAAACAAACTCGAGACTGAGAGAACTGCCACTTGCGAAAGTTAAGGTTTTGTTGCACGTGGACTGTAGCTTCATTCTATTTATCAAATTAGTGCTTTTTGTTTGTGTTTTTTAGTCTCATTTTAAGGTAATGTTTTTGAGTAAAAATTGTTTAATAGTGAAAATATAAAAAAATGTAGTTGCTAATGAAACTATATAGTTATTAAATTACGTTTTCAATTAGAGTTACATTTTATGTAATTTAGAAAATAAATTTAAAATACACTAAATTTATTAATTATGTTCTAAAAAAACATGAATGGTTCAAAGAATAGGGGTACTTACCAATTAGTCCTATTAACTAGACTTATTTACCTGCAGGTCTTAACTAATAAATTTAACATTATAAAAATAAGAGAGTGATAAATTTATCACTAAAAATTTATTCATAAAAATAAAGAGACTGATAAATTTATCTTTATCACTTAATAAATTTATCAATAGGACTTAATGGGTAATAAGTCTCCAAAGTAGGACCTATTGAGTAATAAGTCTCCAAAGTAGGACCTATTGAGTAATAAGTCTCCAAAGTAAGACCTATTGGTAGTTTGCCCTAAAGAATACTACGCTTTAGCTCCTCAAAGAGTGGTTGGTTTGGTGGGTGTGCCGGTTTATCATTGCTCAAAGAGGCATATATATATATATATATATACATGAGTGCTATTATTAGTAACCCATGAATTATTTTAGATCTCTCATCTTTTTGGACCCCCACTTATAAATTTAAAAATCCTCAAAATCTCTCTCTCCCCCCAAATAACCATGAATTATTTTAGATCCCTCAATTTTTTGGGCCCCCAGTTATAAATTTTAAAACCTTCAAAATTTATTTTTCGCCTCAAATAATATCAAAATTATCCTTGTGAAAATATTCCGTCTATTTAATGCACACCCCCATAGCCCCACACCCCTAAAAAACCTCTTCTAAAAAACCTACCAAGAAAAAGAATCAATGTGATTACGATATCTATTGCCTTATCCACCATTGTCACAGTTGGTATGCTCTTTCTCTTTCTCTCTCTCTCTTTATATATATATATATATATATATTAGTTTTCTCATAATAATTTCTTCGCTTGTAGGAAGAAAAATTATAATAACTGGTTTGGTTGGTTTTGTTGTGAGTTTAGTAGAGAACTACGCAGCAATATTATCAAAGCTACATGATGAAGGAATAACTTTTGAACCTGATAATGGATTTGGGTTACTTCCAATACTTCTACAAGTGTTAAAAATTTTGACCATTCAATATGTTGAGAAATTTTCAGATTCAGACCTGCATTCCCGAACATTACTTATTTGTTCGGAAAACCTTCTGCAAGTGTTAACAATTTTGACCGTTCAATATATTAAGAAATTTCCAGGTTTGGACCTGTACTTCCAAACAAATCGGTTACTAGTTCTCGAACAAATAAACAATGTTCAGGCTTGTATTCTCGACTTTCGATCATATATTCGGGAGTTCAGTCCTTAAAAAATGACGAATTATTTTTATCCTTTTTTTTTTCCTAAAAAACTTACCCTTACAAGGTTAATCTCTTCTGAGCTAAGAACAATATCAAAGCTATGAACCTTCTCTAAGCTTTTATTATTGTACTCCTCTCATCTTATGGAGTTGTGGTTAGGAATGGCAACGGCAAGGTGGCCGGATCACATTCCCCGCCCCGATCCCCGATGGTAAAATGTCCTCGCCCCAGCTTAACGGGATCGGGTTTCCGACCTCAAATTCCAACAAAAAAAAAAAAAAAAACAAACAAACAAAGAGGGAGAGAGATCAACAACATCACAAACAACATCATCAACAACACCAACAACAACATTATCAACAACAGAGAAGGAGAGATCTGAGTAGAGAGAAAGAGAGAGAGAGATCTGCTCAGATCTACCGTGCGGAGGGAATCGATGCCGGAGAAGGTGGCGGCGGTGCTCAACGACGATGTTCGGCGCTCTCTCTCCTTTGTTTCTTCTTGTCGCTGCTGCCGATGGTGTTCTCGCTCGCTTGGGTGGAGTCGATTCTGTGAGAGTAGATTTGAAATGAAACGAAACAAAAAATATGAAATGAGATATCAGAGACAATGTGAAGAAGAGAGAGAGAGTAGATCTGAACTGAAACAAAGAGATGAAAAGTGTATATAAAAAAGTGTATTTTTTATATATATATATATTTTATGAATTGAAATGAGAGAGAGAGAAACAAAATAGTTAATAAAAAAAGTATATTATATATATATATATATATATCAGTTTAGGGGACAACCGGGGCAGGGCCGAGGTTTAGACACTTATCACTGTCTCCGGCCCAAATTTGATCGGGGATTGATTTTTGAATACTATCCTCGTCCCGTCGGGAGTATTTTTCGAAAAAAACCTGTTCAAATCAAGGTCGGGGAATCGGGTCAGTTTCAAATTGCCCTCCCTAGTTGTGGTTACTAGAAAAATTTCCATTTATTGTCATTGCTAGAAAAGTGTAGGTAGTCAAATGGTTGTCATTGTTACTGTCGAAATATTGTCGCCAAAAGAGTTTTTGAATTTTTGAGGGTATGTAGGTTTTGAAGGTAGGATTTGGGAAAGATAGATAGGTGGTAATGGAGGTGGAAACTCTCATAAATCCTAACTCATGATGTAGTGGATGTGTAGCTTTAATTGTGTGATAAGATATCCCAAAATTAATAATATCTTTTTTAGTAATTTTATTTGAGATTATTGTTGTAATAAAAAAACAGTTAAAATTAGGAGGTTCAAAATAATTTATGAGGTACTAATAAATATATGTGAAGGGCTATATTTATCAATATTACATGTATCAAGTATATGTGAATGAGAAAGTATATGTGAAGGGTTATTATTGTCTCTTGTGAATGAGAAAGTATTACATGAATCCTGAAGGGTTATATATCTTGCAAAAATGATTTGTCCCCCTAAAAATAATCCCCATAATTTTCATTTTTGAAAACTGTTTTCTTTTCTTTTTTTGTTTTTTTTGTTTTTACTTGATTGGGCATTTCGGGGGATTCGGGGGCCCCCATTTCGGGGGACCCAGCACTGCCCTATATCTTGTATTTTGATTTATAAAAAATAAAAATAAAAACAAAAACGAGAATAAAATGAAAAGAAAAGAAAATAAATCTCACCTAAGAGATTAAGGTCTCATTTGGGAACAAGTTATTTTAATAATTTTTTAACTTTTTAACTAAAATACAAGATAAAAAAACTTGTCTCGTTGAAATGACTTTTTAATTTTTTATGAAAAGATGTATAAAAATAGAGAGAAAAAAATTTTGACTTTTTTTGTATATATTATAATTTTTTTAATTTTTTTAATAACTTTTTAACTTTTTAAGCTAAAATTATTACTTTCTAAATGAGGCCTAAGTCTTAGAATGTTGATTTCTAAATAAATTAACAATTAATATGTAACAAATCATATCATTTGGGAATATATTTCAAAATGATGTTTCAAACATTTCTAACATTACTTCCTCATAAATACATACAATATATGCATCTTTTGTGCTTTGCAAATCCTTTGTAACGAGTAGAGTTATTATAGATTTTGTGGATTATTAATTCAATCTCAAGATTATATCCACCCAAATAAATATGGCCTCAAATTGTTAAAATAGGATTTTACGTTGAATGATTGGAAGTGTTTATTAAATTGGATTATAGAATCGATTGAGAATCGTAAGATCCTATTGAAAAAGATAAATTACGTAATAATTTAATTTAAATAAACATTTCTTAAAAAATATATGAGCTTATATTCTATTAAAAAGGAGTGAAGATATTATGAAAAATATAATACTTCATGTAAAATGTACATATAATATTATACAACAAAAACTCAATGTAAAAATTTTGCATTTCATAAAAAAAGAAGGTGAAGTAGATGAATTGTATAACAAAATACTTTATAATCTACAATAATACATAAAAAGTGAAAAAAAAATATTTAACAAAACTGAATATGAAAATAGATTAATGAGTTCCATGAAAAGTGCTAAATTAGTATACTTTTGACTTTTTATGAAAAAACATATAATGTGAATTGGGATATTAAGTGATGTGCTAAAATAACATGTGCTATTTTAGCACATGCCAAACAACCCAAGAACTCAAAAGAGCAGCTTAACCGAATAATAAAGTTTGTCATTGGCATCCTTGGTGGTGGAGCAGATTTGAGTCACAATAAAAATAGTCTCTCCAAAAATTGGAGTAAAGTTGCAATCATTTTTCCCTCCTCTAAAACTAAATTATTTTTTTAACTAGTTAGGTTTCTTAAATTACTACAATATTTAAATATTTGTTTCCTAATTTATTTTTCTTAATCTATTTGATTCAATATTACTTAATTTTTATTATTTATTTTGACCACATAAATTGATATTTAGACAACAAACATAAAATTTACAATAAAACATGTCATACAATACAAAACAAGGCTGGTAAATTGGATAGTATTCCACAATCCTATAAGATCCCATTACAAGGATCGGAGGATCAAAAGATCCTACCTAGAAGGAATTTTTTACATGATCCGGATCGAATTGTATCCAAATGAATCGAAGATCGAGGATCATAAGATCTGAATCGGGTTCTCATAATAGGTATAAATGCTTCAACTTCTCATAACCTTGTGCAATGATATTGGTACCAATACGTCCAATAGAAAGAAAAACAAAAAGAAAAGAAAAGAAAAAGAGAGTTCAAAAAGAAAAAATGTGAAAGCAACTTATTAACACTTCAATTAGAAGTTTGAGACACCTGATGATATAGAAATCATTGTGCACTATAAAAAGCTTCTTAGTTGGCTGAATCAATTGGACAAACAATTACATATCATACAATTACTTAGATATCTTATACTCTTCCATTCAAGAAGAGAGAAAAAAAAAACATACCTTAGCCAAACTTTGCTGTTATCAGTTATACCTTAGCCAAACTTTGCTGTTATCAGCCCTTCAAGTGATCCAACCAAGGCAAACAATGTCACACACAAGCAAACAAGGGTAAAAATGCGAACCCCGATCCATTTTCTTGTCCAAGGTCCAATATTCTTCTGCACGATGTACATTTATGCTTGGGAAAAATACAACCAATGGCCAAAAGTTCAATGACCCTGCCACTCCCACAACTTGGTTGAAGTAAGGGAAGAGCATTGCAAGTCCGGTGGTTAATGCAACATAAGTGGTTCGAAAACACAGCCTGAGAAGATTTAATCTAAATGCAGGCAATGGTGGGACTTTCAAAATGTAGTTTTTGTTTATAAATCTGCTGTTGGGGAATTTCTCAGCAATCAATCCTTCCAAATCAGCAAATAAGGGTTGACTGAATACCTGGCAATGTAAATGATATGTGAAAGAAACAAAACAAATCACTTCCACTTCAAATGTACGAAAACATAAAAAACATGGATATTTTTCATATCAACAAATAGGCCACACTGGAGTAGTCAGTGTAATTACGTCAAAAGTGTGGGGCTAGTTGTATTTTTTCTAAACCTCAAGAGAGGTGAGTGTAATTTGTACTTATTAGTAGTAGAAGCAGCAGTACCTGATATCCTCCAACTAAATGAAGAATGATGCATGCATTAGCAAAGTCAATGAGCCAATATGGCTCGTAGAATCCAAATCCTGTCAGGAGGTTCCCAGGGGTAGAATTCCCAAATGCCGATAGCCAAACCCGCACAGCAGAGGTAGAAAATGTCGTAATACTGATTGCAGCGGTTGATGTTTTCTTCATCGCCACCTTTTCTGGCGAAGGTGTCTTCATAGTGGCCTTCATTTTTCACAAATTCCGCTGTTTAACTAAATGATTGATAACTGAGATTTAAGGTTCTTATAAAGTGAAATATGTGTTTACAAGAAAACAAAAATACGCTGCACCTGTATCTCAATCAGAATGACGGAGAATGGAAAGGCAAAAGCAATGTCCCCAAGTGCTTGAGCCACTAACCATACTTTTTTGGTAGTAGTAGAAGCCGTACACCTCCAATGCCACCCTTTATGTTTCCATCTCCTACAATTTTACATTCTTGAGCATCTTGGTTTGATTTCATTTTCAGAATCTGTTTTCTGAAAAATACTAAAAACTAGTTTGCTGAAAATAAACACCAGAAAGATATCTTTAAATTTTCAATAACTATTTAAGCACACAACGCAAAAATAAAAAAATAAAAAAATATAAAAATTTATGAGTGTTTTCTATTTTTTCATTACCAAATTAGTTATTCGTGTTTTCAGAAAGCAAATTCTGAAAACGAAACCAAAGAGAGTAGTTATCCAGAATTTTCTTTTCCACCGCTTTTGGAGGTTGAGACGAACTGTTTAAGCAAGTTCACTAAATCTATGAGGAGGAGAAAAGCAGAGTTGGAAGGATTGTGATTGCCAAATGGAAAGAATTCTGGCAGCGATTGAGACATAGTTAGCAAAGAGGTCTGAAAAAGAAAACCATTTCAAGAAATGGAACAGTAAGTCCCCCATGAAATCTTCTTTTTCTAGGCCTCTCTAAAAGAAGAAATGGAGGTATTTCTGAAAGAAAAAGGCTTGGGGTATTTCAGCAATCATGCAAACTACAATGACATGATGATGAGTGATCTTAAAATTTTCATTATTTTTTCACCAAACTAGTTTTTAGTGTTTTCAAAAAATAGATTATGAAAATGAAACCAAACAAAGTAAACTACTACAATGACGTAATGACACAGCATATTCTTGACAATACCGATAACTTTTGCTAGGCCAAGTACTGATCCAATGGTAGCATAAGAGAAGGACATGGCTGCAGCGACAATTGAGAGCCATTCTGTATTACGGAAATTGGGTATCTGAGACATTAATGCTTGAACAATCCCAAACAAAAGCATATAATTAGAAGTGCTTCCATATTCACAAGCAGCTTCGTGCCCTTCTTTGTGGTAACAGTTTGATTTCTGAATTGCTCTGCAGCCATTACAAGAACAGAATGATCACAGTTAAGAAAATATTCATCAAAGAGAAAGCATTGCTACGGTTCCGTGGATTTAACTGAGGATGTTACTTACAAAACCCAAGTGTTTCTAGATTCAGAAAATTACATTGTAGCATTCCTTTCATAACACAATCATGTCAATGGACTCTTAACTTATGGTGATAATATGATAGTGACAAGAGACATCCTAAGTTCCTCAGAAGCGCAGACAAGTGACACGGCAAGGACACAACACAGACACACGGACACATACATTTTAAAAAATTGCAAGACATGACACACATGCAAAACATATAATGCCATATATATAATTATTATATATGTATTCTATATCAAATATTTATTTTCATCAAATTCATCAACCTTGGGCATGTGTGTCCCCAACGTGTCCATTGCGTGTCACTTCGTCCAGAGTGCATCCATGTCCAACACATGTCACACACTTTACGTGATCTCTGAAGAGGTGTTTGTGCTTCATAGCCAAGTTCTACTCATCCTTCAATTTTTATTGATTAATATGCCAAATCACATTCATATGACAAGGAATCGTAGATTCCAATTACATCTAATTTGCATATTCACAGCCAAATTCACCATATGATAGGTAGCAATATTGCAAGAAGAAGAAAGCATCTAAAGCATCTAAACTTAAGGGAACGGGGGAAAGTAATTAAGCACCTCATGCTGATAGCAGACGTAATCGTATAAACAACGCCCACCTTCAAAAAATTTAATCTTAGAAAGACACTACACACTGCTGCGCTCCTCTTTCCTGAAATTTCAACTAGTGTCAACTGTCATAACTATATACATGCATGATAATAACAAGAAACAATTCATCAAAATGACTGTCCCCTCAGGTTTAATCATGTTCAAAATGACTGCACGTTATTATCACACAATTCTTTTGGGAAAAATGTCTGGTTTTGCTCCTTAAATTAGAAGAAAAATTCCTCCAGGGTGGGGTGTTGATGGCATCAGAAGGTTTTTTATTATTTGTTTTTTATATAATCAACAGTGATGTAATTTATGAAGGAAAAGGCTACATAAGTCAAACAATTTTCTGTTCTGGCAATCATATGTTTAACGGCCATTCACAATAACGCATACGATCATGGGCTACCTTTGACATGCATCAGAATCGCTTAAAATTAGTATATTACCAAACATTTCTTAATTTAGAGAAATTTATGTGAGAATTACATAGTGGTGTGGAGTTCTAACTAAGAATTTTGTGACAAACTTCAAGCAAAACTAACATAAGAATGTTAACACTTCATTCTTAGCAAAAATAAATGTCTATTCTATATACAAAAAATGTGCATACAGAATGATGTGGCAATATGACATTTTTGAAATTATAAGAGTCAACTTAATGATTGTTTTATTTTGAAATGAGCAGAGTCTCAGTTCAACTACATCAATCAATTTGTATAAATAAAAATACTATATAATTTTTATTTTTGTATAGCATTACTCCAAAAATAAAGAAGACAAAGATAGTTTCAATGCAATTCTATAAAATAAAGATCTGAGTTGTTGCTGAAAAATGGAATATCAAGAGAATTGCTTTCCTTAAAAAGGGATATGATGTTATGATCGCTTATTTTAACTAACTTAGAACTCTCACCTAAAATAGTCCGAACAGCTTCCAGGTAGGAGGGATTTCTTGGGCCCGCAATCTGGATCGGGTGATCTGTAACAGTGGCAGAGAGAGAAGGCAGAAACAAAGGTTACTGATGCAAAGAGCAGCATAGCCAATGGGCCTGCAATCCACCCCAACTGAGACATGCTCCATGCTAGTCATAGTACCCCTGATCCTATCACTCCCGTTATTATGTGCGCCACACCAGGTCCATATGTTCCCTTCATCATCATATAATCAACACATACCAATCTAAGTACCAAAATACATAATCCATATATGTGTATATATAACAATTCCTATCTGACGGTTGTAAGTGCGCCACTGCCCCTTATAATTGTGGCAGGCATGGATACTCTGTTCTTAAATTTCTTTCTTTCAATGCATTTCAAGTCACAGAATCATGTCAATATATACCAATCTAAGTACCAAAATACATAACACATACATATGTGAACCAAGAAGAAATGTCAAAATTGTCTTCTTCCATTATACAAGTTAACAGACACAGTCAGATGGTTAAAATTGATAATTGATAACATTTTAAAAGTCTAAAGTTCAAATTGAAAAAAATTAAAATACTAGTTTAATTTTGAAATTTTTTTTTTTTGAAGTTCCCAATTATTTTTATTCCAATGCATTTCAAGTCACACGATCATGATTCATGTCCAATTTTCCTGTACCTCGATATTTGCACATAAATTTACGGCTGGCTAGTTAGATTTGGAGCCATTTATTTTGGGAAAAAGAAAGTTTCAAAACAAAACAAAAAGAAAGTGAGAGTGGAATTTTGGGCATTAATACTTAATTGTATACTTTCTTTTTTTCATTTTTTTAAACACCAAAAACTGAAGAAAGATAAAAATGGGATAATTCCTAGTAGTACTTGGATATTCCTTACACTTTCCCAAAAATTAAATATATATATATATATATATTTTTTGGGCTGGAGAATTGATGATGCTGTGTAAAAAAGTGGGAGTGGAAAATTTTGACTTTTGGGCTTTAAACACTTAAATTATATACTTTCTTGGAAATTCTTGTGGATAAAAAATCATGGGTTTATCAGATCACCAAATAAAAAAAAAAAAAACAAGGGAAGTATAAGAAAGACAAACCAGTTCTGTCGATGGAAGAATCAACCAAAGGGGTCTGATGATCTTGACCTTCATCTCCCTCTCCCTCTCCCTCTCCCATGGCCTTCTTCCAAACTGCCCTTCAATTCAAATTTACAAATTCAACAACAATAAACCCTTTTAGCATATATACATACACACATATAGATGATTGGTGGGTCTTACAAGTCATGATAGTATTAGTGGACTACTTTTAGAGCCAGCGACAACGACGATCGGAGTCTTTGTGTTCCGTCAACGATGACCAATTTACGGTTTAAAGTCGTTCTAAAAAAAAAAATATATATCTTTCTTTCTTTTTTGCCATGATAAGGTCTGTTTGGATGTTGTGAAAACGAACAAGAGAAAGAAAAGAAGGGCTGTTTGGGAAAGCCAAAACAATATATTCCATTATGAACTCAGGTGGGCCCATTTTAGAATCGTCCCTCAAGAAATAATTCAAGTAAAAATTATATTTATTGGGTGTCAATATTTGTATGCTTACATTTAAACCAGGTTTGTTATCCCCACATTAGATGATGCAATCGTGATTCCTACACCCACCGGTGGTCAACCCCAAAGGACGTGGTCAACTGTGATTGGCCAATTTTGTTTTGTTTTGTTTTTTTACTTTTTGCTAATCCCCTCAACCACGTGGGTTGGGGTCACTGGGGTCCCCATTTATGGGGGTAGCCTGATTTCTCTTAGATGATAGGATTGATTAAGAAGAAATGAGTTTTGCCTAAGACTAATGCTATATGTATTAATTAAGATATTAATTGATGATGTAATATAATTTAATATATTTTTAATATTTATAATTTGTATAATAAATGGGATTAATAATAATATCATACGTAGTGTTGGTACACCAAAGGCATGTAGCACCACTCCTTACCTAAATTTTAGTTGGTTGTAACAATAATTATGGGACTAACAATCTTATGAGATTGTTAATATCCCAATGGGTGGGATTAGTAATCCCATGGAAATGTGAGATTCACAATCCAATCCCATGGGATTAGGAGTGAAAAGACAAAGACTATTCTCATTTTACAAAAAGGATAAATTATAGTGATACCTTCTGAAGTTTTTGTTTAATATAGATCACTCTTACGTTTGAAAAATTACACTTATTCCTTATCAGATTAAAATGACATATTTGCCTTTTAGCCTTTATACATATAAAATAATAAAATAATATTAATATTTTATTCATGTCATTTCAAAAGAAATAACAATCATCTTCTTTAGTTTAACTCATACAAAAAATTAATTTTTTTGAATTTTTCGTGTCAGTTTATTTTACTGATTTTTTTTAATATTTTAAGCATTTTTTTATTTTTATTTTTATTTTTTAGATATATCTAATCTAGAGATATATAAGAAGTATAACATTTTGCGATTTTTTTTTTTAAAAAAATTCACCAAATACAAAAAATACAAAAATTCAGTAATATTGTAATAAATGTGAATGACGGTATTTGGTAATACTGTAATAAATGTTAGTGAATAGACGAGAAAGAAAAATGATGATGGAAATAAAAATAAACAATTCTATTCATATATAAAAATTTATACAAAAAATATTATAAAAATATTGTGATAGTGATATTGTTGTAAATATAAATCACATTCTCGAGTGTTTTGTTTTAAAGTGAAAGGTCACCATTAAATTATATCATTGTGTTTGAAATTTTATATAAAATTTATGCTTGTATATCATCACTCAATAAAACATGTTTAGGTATAATTTAATTATAAAAAATTGTAAAATGTAGTCGTGATGATAGGAAGAATAAATGGTAGGCAAAAGAGTAAAATGGTCATTTGGAAAAATTTTAGATATGACGTTAATAATTCAAAGAACAATTTGTAATGAGATTACAAAGCTTAGAATTTGAATGTAATTTTTCGTATGATTTGTAATAAAATGTAAATCTCGTATCACCACCACTACCACACCTATAACCATCACTGTCGTCCTATCACCACCACCTCCACATCTACCAACACCATCTTTTTATGTTAGTATGGCCATCGTTAATGATACTATCGATCACTCCTAACACCATAGCAAGTATGATTTACATTGAAAATGAATAACACTATTTATAAATATATTTCTTACTCTTAAACACAAGCAACAAATACTATAAATTTCTTAAGGCTACTTGCTTATTGACAAGAAATTGTGATTAAAAAAAAAAAATGTTTTATGTAAAACATTTCTCAATAAGAAAATCACAAAAAATACAAGAGAAAAATTTAGACAACAAAAGTTAAAAAAAAATCATAGTAATCCTAACAATACAGAGGCCACTCTAATAAAAATTTAGAGACATGCCCAAAACATAATCTTAAGCTATTGTTTTTTTTTTTTAATTCACAAAACAATTAAACAACTTCCCATATATCCAACTGGGGCTGCTATCATTATTCATTCTTCACTCAAACAAGAACATATTAGTTTTTCTCAGCTCAACTTTGCTGATATAAAGTCCCTCAATTGACCCGACCAACACGAACATAGTCACAAGCAAACAAACAATGCTAAAAGCATGAAGAGCGATCCACTTAGTCGACCAAGCTCCAATGTTCATCTCACGAAGTACATTTCCACCGAAAATATATAGAAATTGGCCAAAATTTAAGGCTCCCAAAACTCCCAAAACTTGGTTGAAATATGGAAAGATCATCGCAATCACAGCTTGTTGACGCCACAGAAGTTGTGCGAAAAACAGAGTCTGAGAAGATTTAGTCTGAGAATTGGGAAAAAGGGAAGTTTCAAAGTGTAGTCATTGTTCACAAATCCACTGTCTGGGAACTTCCTTGCAAAGCAAAACCATTTGTCTACCAAAGGCTAAAAGTGGCTGACTGAATACCCGCCAAAAATACAAAGAAAAATGATTTGTGACACTAAAAAAATGGGCACTAATGCTCCTAATTTCTATTTTGAGTAATTTTTTTTTTTTGCCTTAACTGTTTTTCTATTTTTCCATTTTAGGAATTTCAGGGCATTAGTGCCCCCCATATTCGGGGCACCAATCAAAGTTGAAATACAAATATGGAAAGGAATTATGATTTTATTTGCTAAAAAAAAGAAGAAAAAAAAATTAGATATAACAGTACTGATCATACACACAATTTATATTGATCTGAAGCAAATTTACCACTTATATGGGATTTTTTGACACAGCATGAGGGGTAATTGAAAGCAACTAAACAGATCTAAGTAGGGTTTTTGGATTAGATTATACGAAATTATTAGTCTTGGGATCAATAGTTTTGGGCTTATCAATGAATCTTATCCCACATTTGGAATGTCCCTAGATTAGGAGGGGGATTAGAAGAATCCTATCGTATCTTATGTTTGTTTTGAACCACTAAACATGGACTGCATGGTACAATGACCATGGTTTGAGGATATTTTAACCTTGTCCCACATTTGGAATGTCCCTAGATTAGGAGGGAGATTAGAAGAATTCTATCCTATCTTATGTTTGTTTTGAACCACTAAACATGGATTACATAGTACAATGACCATAGTTCGAGGATATTTTAACCTTTTAACCCCCTAATCTAGATCTTCCTTAATCCTCTTGTTTTGTATCCCATCCCCTTAACCACTAAGCATGGACTCAATAGTCCCTTTTATGAGGGATAGAAGGACTATCAATCCAAACATCTATTTTTGTATCCAAACATGAAATTTGAAAATGACCATAATATGGAGTCCAATCACATAACCTAATCACTCCAAAGTCCAACCGAACACATTAAGTGGGTGTTATTGGAAGATATCTATAATGTGGAGGCTAGATTATCTATCTAGATTCTCCCTTGTCCTCTATCCCAAGGCCTCCCATCTCTATCACACGATGGATTAGAGGGCCTCGGGACAAGGGAAAGGAAAATTTGACAGATGATCCCCCCTGCCTCCATAACTATGCTAATGAAAAATGAAAAAAGAAAAAGATCAAGTGATATGTCTAATAGGTAGTACCTGATATCCTCCAACCAAATGAAGAACAATGCAAGCATTAGCAAAGTCAATAAGCCAGTAAGGCTCATAGAATCCGAAGCCAGTCAAGAGGTTCCCCGGAGATGAATCACCGAAGGCTGCATATCCGAAGCCACCGCAGCAGAGGTAGAAGAAGGTTGTGATGCATACTGCTATGGTTGAGGCCCTCTTCATTGTCTCATTTTCCAGTGGAGGCGACTTCAAAGTATCCTTTGGTGTGTTTTTGCAATTTTCAATCACATTAACTTGATATTCTTCATTGGTTATGTGAAGTTGGACTTGGTAATTGATCGAGAATGAAAAAGGCCAAGTGAACAAAGGAATTTCACGTAACATCGATGTTTCATTCTGTGAATTTTTTTTGTATTCCTAGCACAACTGATCGGAAATTAAAAATTGAAAGTGGCTTACTTGTATTTCAATGAGAATGATGGAGTATGGATAGGCAAAAGCAATGTCCCCAAGTGCTTGAGAAACCAACCATACTTTCCCCAGTGTAGTAGAAGTTGAGACTCCTGCAATGTTACCTTTGATTACTCCCATCTCCTGCAATTAAATGTTGAAGAAATTCATGGTTAAATCAACATATATGCACCCAAAATTTTGATTGGTTTACTTATTCATATTTTTTCGAGGCATGCAAGCACATAATTTCTTGTAATTTGGGAAGACGTGATAATTACTCCTAACACAAAAGCTCTCCTAAGCACATAATTTCAAATGGTAGGAGATTATTTACAAAAAATGTAAGAAAATTATATCAAACTGAACAATCAACTATATAAGAAAGTCTAACAACACATACCCACTTGCAAGCCCAATTCCAACAACAACTACATCAATACAAGAAGAAACCAATAGGAAAGAGATAATCAATCTTTGCCTTTGACAAGAATTGACCTCCTGACATCTCAGTTAAGAGTATACAAGAATGATAAATTGAACTGGCTCAGTTAATTATGCGGAGTGAATTTCAAATACTTGCAACATGAAAAATCAGGGCAAATTGAGAACCATACCTATTACTTTCGCCAAACCAAGTGCCAATGCAATGAAGGAATAGATGAAGGACATGGTTGCAGCAACAACAGAGAGCCATTCCATATTATGAAAATTGGGTATTTGAGAAATCACAATTTGTGCTAATCCAACTATTAGCATATAATAAGCATCTCCATATTCACAATTAGCCTCATGCCCGTACTTGCGGTAACAATTTGATTTCTGTATTGCTCTGCATCAATTTAAAATTTGGGAAAACAAAAAAATTAAAAAAATCATAGTAAATGCTCCAAATTAATTCTTGTTGAGCTAATCAAATATTGTGGGGGGTAACATATATTATATACCTCATGCTACTTTTCAATAAATAAAAAATTTGAAAGAACATAAATAAATATATATAGACCACCTCACGCTGATAGCAGAAGTAATGATGTAGGCGATGCCAATCCCATATAAGTTAATATTTACACAAAGTCCACATGCCCATGCACTTCTCTCTCCTGAAAATGCCATGTTAAAACTCAACATCATAAGAAAAATTCTAAAAACAAAAAAATCAATTATAGAATCAGACATAGTCGTCGATTGATCTCATATTTATATAAAAAGGTTGTGTTCCATTCCATTATTAATTTCTGTGCAGATTGAAGAACTGTAATGACAATGTTACCTAAATTGAAGTGGACAGCTTCCAAGTAGGAGTGGTTTCTAGTGGGGCCAAGCTCAGGGTGAGGAGATCTGCAGCAGTTGGAGAGAAGAAAGGCAGAGATGAGAGTGATGAAAGCAAAGAAGAGCATAGAGAATGAGCCTCCAATCCAACCCAGCTGAGCCATACACCATGCCAATGATAGAATCCCTGACCCTATCACTCCAGTTATTATGTGGGCCACTGCAGTCCATACATTTCCTGTTTCACCATTTCCATTTATTATTTTCAATAATCAAATACATTTCTACAACGGTGGTGCTATATATACTATTAATAACGTATTAATTAATGTACTAACACTAGTTATAACATTATTATTGACCCTACTCATTATACAAATTATAAATACCAAAAACTCTTAAATTATGTCACATCATCAATTGATACACTAATTAATATATTAATTAATGTATATAGCATTATTCTTTTTGCAATTCAAAAAATAAATAAATATATTTCCCTCAAAAGTTCCATCTAAGTGTGTGCATCTAATTATTGACATTGATTACTGCTTCTTTGACTAATTAACAATATTAACTACATTACCAATGTACATTGGTATATAGATTAGGAAAATTTTATTACTCCATCCGTCCCAATTTATTAGTCTTTTTTTGTGTGTGAAGATTTTAACTTTTAAAGAACATGTAATCATTACACTTAAATTTAAATTTCAAAATATTTTTTTACTAATGTCCTCTCTTTTCAAAATTTTAATATATTTATAATTACTCAAAAGGATAGTTTTGGAAAATTAAATATATTTAACTTTGACTTTTCAATGGGGACTATCATTTTGGGACATCCCAAAATGAAATAGTGGACCAACAATGAGACGGAAGAAGTACATCTTAATAAAATGGTGTAATATTTGTAACTTTTATTATGACTCATTATGATTTAGTTATTTATATATTATGGTGTTAATTATAATTAAGTTTGATTATGACCATAGAAGTCTTTAACTATGTATCAAGTAATGTTTGATTATTATTACTTATTGTGATCTATTTATGATACCCATATTGATTAATATTTCAAACATTATTGAGATTATATATCTCACCAACAATGAAATAGGAGCAAGATTCATCGCCACATGTGATAATGACTCAAATATGATCCACACTATTTATTGAGTAGACCCCATATCAATTGGTGTGGACTCCACCAATAGATGGTATGGATCATCTTTTGAGCATTATCACACGTGACACTCAATTATTTTTCATAAAATGATATGTTATGATATTGAACAATTATCTTATATTTTAGAAGTCTTATGTTGGCGTGTAACGGAATAGCAGGTCCTAAAAATTACATAATTTTAAAAACAAAAAATGAATAGTATGAAAATGACAATATATATATGATCGTGGACTTACATTAAAATTTCTAGTGTTATGAGCAGCCTAATCTCATGCCTTTCTCCATATCTATGAAAATATTTGTCGACGTGGAGATTAATTTCTCCGAGCCCATCTTTCTTTCCTTTTTCGATTATGCCAAGTTAACAACAATGTTGTAAACATAAAATCAAACATAAAAATCAAATGAATAAACAAGTTCTTGATTTTAGATGGATGATGAAGACTGTGGATTGGTGTCTTTTGGTCTATTTATTTTGAATCGAACGAGAAGGAAAAAGAGAAAGCGAAATTAATGTAAAAAATAAAGAGTGCAGAGTAGACAAACCAGTTCTCAGATGGGTTGATCATGAGGAGACAAAGCAAGGCTTGATTGCAAAAACAATGGAGTCTCGATGATGATCTTCGCTACCACTCCCATGGCCTTTGCAGAAGAATTTACTTAGTTTCTTTCAACACAACCATCCTCACTACTCAACTTATATATATATATATATATTTGTGTTATGACCTGTTTTGGAAGTGAATTAAAAGTCACTTTTCAACTTTTTAATCTATTTTGCATCATATCATTCCTTACATTTTATACATTGTTATAATGGTTGAAAGAAAGGGAGAGCGAGGAAAATGTGTATCTTTATTATCAATAACCATGTACAAGAGCTACTATACATGAGAGAGTGATACAATCATAATCTAATTCTAATTCCTAAATTATGTTATACATTAATTAGGTTATACATTAACACCTCAGAAGACTAAATTAAGTATCTAGTCATTATGTTGATCCACATGATATGGTAATATCAATTAGAGATTTGGCATAATTTCATATTTTTTGCTACAATTAATTGGTAAATAAAGAAGAGTGTTTTCCAAGTATCATACTTTGATGGAAAAGTGGAATCATGGTAAAATATGAAAACTGGTCATCTCTCTACCTATAAAAAGACATTCAGATTACCCATCAAATGATTATGAATTCAATATATTTAAAAGAGGGTTAAGAGTGAGAAATCTTTTTCCACTAATATTGATATTAGGTTTACGTTAAATCAATTATGGATCACTCGAAAGTTTTGCATAACTGATCGGATATGTTATTTATTTTCCACATTATGTTATTATTTGTGAAAATTATAATAGTTCACGATTTTGAATTATGAATGTTGTTATATGTATAATACCATAATTTTTTTATATGTGGTATCGAGCTGTGTTTCGTAACATTATGATTTTCCGATTAAGTAAATATCAATTAATTTTGATTGCAATTATGATTGCCTCAATCCAAAATTTTCAATTTGCTAAACATGATATGAAATTTAATATGCAACTCTTATGTTCATACTTTAGACGGATTGCATATTGTATAAATAATATTTATTTAATGAGTGCTAACTCTTTGATGATAAATTGAATGTTTAATATTTTGATAATTGAATATTGTAACACCCGCTTTTCTTAACTGCTACTTTTGTGATTAATTTGAATTATGCATTTATCTCAGCATTATATGCTTATTTATGTGTTATATGCATTATGTTTGTTGACAGACATGTTCATTTGGGAAAAAGACCTGTTTGATTCGTTAAATTATAATGCTATAAATTAAATGATGACCTAGGTGGTAGAGTCTAATTCATCCTAATTAGATGAAGTGGGGATTAATTACCTTAGGTTATGGTAAGAAATAATTTAATTGAAGTGGGTATAAATTAAAATTATTTGAAACCAAGTAACTTAGCATTATATATATATATATATATGTTTGTTGGTCTCAAGAGAGGTGAGAGAAATATCATCTGAGAGAGAGAGAGAGAGAGAGAGAGAGAGAGAGAGAGAGTTCTAGAGAACAAGAAAAGAAGAGAAGAAAAAAGGGAGAAAGTGTGAGGCAACTTCATTAACTTAACTCATTAAGGTAAGAATTCTCTCCCAATTTCTTGTATCTAAGTAGATTTCACCTTGAACCCTTGAAATTGAAATGGAGGGTAAGGGTTTGGGTAGTATAAGTTGTGTTATAAACCTATTTTAGCTTGAATTACTTGGTTTTGCATGCTTCTAAACTAAATTCCCATGGTTTTTTTAAAGGAATAGAAGTTCAATATGCCTCGGTGATAATTTCTTTTTAACCTTGAAATTGTTTATGAGATTGTAGAATTTGAGTTTGAATCTATGGTTCTATTCTTGAATTGAACATAGAAATTGTTTGTACGCCATGTTTATTAATTTGTGACCCTTAATTTAATTGATTTTGGGTTTGATTTTGAGGAATTTGGAACCCCAAAATAGAGCAAAAATTCGGTTCTGGAAACACCCAGAAAAGCATGTACAGCTGGGGAGCTCGCACGTGGGGGAAGCACAGGCACACGTACGGCGGGTAGGCCCGCATGTGTGGAAAGCAGGGGAGGTGTTGGAAACATTTTGAACTAAAAGCACTTGGTGGCGCAAGACGCGGCGTATGCTATTTGGCGACTCTTGCTTTCACTTTTTCGCTTCGCTTACTCCCACTCCTGTGCCTTCGTTAGCGTGTTTTACACCGTAATTAATGTCCATTTGCATTGCATGAACATTTAACAAGAATTAACGACATTTAGGCTAATCGATTCCTAAGTAATTGAACCAATTGGTTAGTTGATGGCAAATTAAGCATGCTACATTTGTATTCCGCAGGTAAGTCAAACGCAAAGTGCTAGTCACCCGCATCTCTAAGATATTAATCGTGAGTAACATTGTTACACAAATACATTGATTTCAATAACCTCTTCTCGCTTTTGAATTTACGTATTACTTTGAAGGTTTCTTATGTTAATGAATGATAATTTTATCTCTATGTTCATTGTTTATCGTGACAACCCCGCACCATTTGAATGATTGCAGATCCGGGTTCCACTTCATGGAACTCCTGCTTAATGTGGTGTTGGCTATCATATTCGATCTTCGGCCTTCATGACCGCTGCTTGGTCTTCAAGACCGCCTGCTCGGCCTTCATAATCGTCCGCTAGGTCTTTTAGACCGCCGTATTTCTTGCTTTTAGATAAACTACGTGATATGTTATGCTTCTCAAATGTCGCATTTAATCACAAGGCAGATGTGTTTTATTTTACATTATAATTATCGCTCGTAATATCTTTATTCAATTGTTATTCACTGGGCTCTACCTCATATTTTGATATGTTATGTAGGTGACCCAGTCTAGGAAAGGACATAGTGGCGTTGACCTTGCTTTGATTTTGTCAAGCTAACTTCTGTGCCTCATTGCGAGGTTCCCATCAATCCGAGTTTTGAGGTGGCTAATATGTACCCTTTTGTAACTCGCTCATGTATTTTGATCGGTTGTCTCTAGCATTATTTTTGTTCCGATGGCAATGACTTTTCTTTTTTTATTGTCTTTCGACAAACCTGTGACAACATGATATACTCATGCATGAATGTATATATAACCATAGCAATGTCTTTTGCCTCATGTGTATTCACAGCTCATTGGACGTATTGTTTTCTCATATAATAGCTTCCACTAGCCCCGTTTACTTGCTTGGTTCAGTCAGGCTTTTGGTAATCGCGGATTACTGACCGGTTATGACACTAAACCTATAAGGGCGGGTTTGGATTGTGATAGAGTGATATCAGAGCACGAGTTGTACGCACACACTCCAAATAAGCTATAGGATGGTCTAGAAGAGAAATTAGGACATATCAGCTGCATGTGTGGGCGTGTGTGGTTTATCTGATGTGTCTATGTAGTAATAATGCATGTATAAATCTTATATGTCCTATGTTTATCATCACTCTGTTTATATATAGCCCTATGGAAGAAACAAGACCTACAGAGACATTTGAAACTTCTGATGCAATAATGGATCGGTTAGAGCGAATGGTGGAGTTGTTTATGGAAGCACTAAGACAACAACAGAGACAACCCTTTCCACCTCCACCTCCACCTCCACCTCTGCCACCTATTCTAGTGGAGCCACCTAACAATGGTGACATTATTACCCTGACACAGAAGTTTAACAAACTGAAACCGCCTACTTTTTCGGGAGGCCTTGAACCGCTCAAAGCTGAAGCTTGGATTCTGGAGATTGAAAAGTTATTCGAAGTATTTCTATGTATTGAAGAACAGAAGGTTTTGTTAGCAACTTTTACCTTGCAAGAAAAAGCGAGAAGATGATGGATGCTTGTTCGAAATCAGTAAACCGCCATGGCTTGGGCACAATTTAAAGAAGTTTTTTATAAAAAATATTTTCCACAGTGTGTGAGAGACCGCAAGGTAACCGAATTTGAGTAGTTGAAGCAAGGTACTATGATAGTAGTGGAATATGAAGCTAAGTTCACAGAGCTTGCACGCTACGCGCCACATATGGTAGACACTGAGTATAAGAAAGCCAGAAAGTTTGAAGGCGGTTTGGATGTTGAGGTTCTTGATCGAGTTAATGTACTCAAATTAGAAAATATGTTGATGTTTTGGATAGATCCATCATAGTTAACGCGAATGTTGCCACACTAAAGCAAGCGAAGGCACCGGTGATTGACTGGAAGGGAAAAAGGCCAGGATCTAATTTCAAGAAGGGTCGGAACAACTTCAACACTCCATCGAACAAAAGAAAGAATACAGGATCGTCTACCAGCTCAAGCCAAGGAACTGATACACCCATTTGCCTAGAGTATGGAAAGAGACATAAGGGAGTTTGTCGTAGAATTTCTGGTGCATGCTTGCTAGGAAAAACAAGCCATATGATTAAGGATTGTCCTTAGTGTCTCAAAGTACAAACCATTTATGGCTAACTCAATTGCATTAGTGTTACCACCAAAGACAAATTCAAAAGCAGCGATGGGAAAAGAAACTCTAAAGCAAAGACAGGTTTTTGCATTGATACCGGGTGATGTGCAGACTACAGAAATGGTTGTGTCAGGTATTTTTCCTATCGATTCTCAAAATACACATGTATTAATTGACTCGGGGTCCACACATTCTTTCATATCCTATACTTTTGCTTCAAAACTACTTAGACCCTTGGAACCAATGGACTATGTGTTAGTTGTAAGCTCTTCGGCTAAAGAAACTATGATTTGTGCATCTATATATCTTGCGTGTGAGATTTTTATTGGAGACACGAAATTATATATGGATTTGTTACCTTTAGACATTGCATATTTTGATGTTATCTTGGGAATGGATTGGCTAACGAAATATTGTGCTACAATTGATTGCTCAACCAAACAAGTTGTGTTTCATTTACCTGAGAGACCTGGATTTATATTTAACGGGAATAGTGTCATATCTTCCCCATATTTGATTTCCTTTATAAAAGCGAATAAACTGATTAATAAGGGGTGCAAGGCATTTCTATGTTCGGTACTAACGGTGTCAACTACTGCTAGACCAGATGTAAGCAGTATTCCTGTGGTGAAAGAATTTCCCGATGTGTTTCTAGATGATTTGCTCAGGAATTTGATTGATAGAGAAATTGAGTTCACCATTGAAATAATACCAGGTACCCAACTGATTTCTAAGACCCTATACCGGATGTTGACTACTGAATTGAAAGAGTTGAAAATGCAGTTACAAGAATTGCTGACTAAGAAATTTATCAGACCTAGTACATCCCCGTGGGGTGCTCCGGTGTTGTTTGTTAAGAAGAAGGATGGAACCTTAAAGCTCTGTATTGACTACCAGGAATTGAATAAGGTAACAATTAAGAATAAGTACTGCTACACGCATTGATGATTTGTTTGACTAACTACAAGGCACAGTATTTTCAAAAATCAACTTAGATCGGATATCATCGCCTAAAAGTAAAAGTCAAGATATGGAAAAGACCGCTTTTCGAACAAGATACGGCCATTGGAGGAACTTGAACACCATTTGAGACTTACTCTTCAAACATTGAGAGAGAAAAAACTGTATGCTAAATTGTCGAAATGTGAATTCTGGTTGGGTAGTGTGACATTTCTGGGGCATGTGATAACAAAAGAGGGTATTTTTGTCGATCCACAAAAGGTAGAGGCTGTTGTAAATTGGCCGAGACCAACGAATGTGACAGAAGTTCGTAGTTTCTTGGGCCTGGCTGGATATTATCGCAGATTTGTGAAGGACTTTTCCAATATTGCTTTGCCACTCACTCAGTGATGCAGAATGGGGTACCATTCGAATGGACTGATCAAAAAGAGGCAGCTTTCCAAGAATTAAAGACAAGACTTGTGACAGCATCGATTCTCTTCTTACCCTTTGGCAGGGATGGCTTTACCATTTACAATGATGCTTCCTATAAAGGCTTGGGGTGTGTGTTGATGCAAAACGGAAGAGTGATTGCCTATGTGTCTCGTTAGTTGAGACCACATGAAAAGAGTTACCCGACTCATGATTTGGAATTGGTTGCAGTGATTTTTGCATTGAAGATTTGGCGCCACTATTTATATGGGTCTACGTGTGAGGTGTATACGGATCACAAAAGTTTAAAATATTTCTTTACCTAGAGGGAGCTAAACATGAGACAACAGAGATGGCTAAAGCTAATTAAGGATTATGATTTGCAAATTATGTATCATCCTAGAAGAGCTAATACTGTGGCCAATGCCCTTAGTCGAAAATCCATGGGAAACTTAGCCTGTTTACTCACTAGACAGGAAACAATAGTGCGTGAGCTGATACTAGTTGAAGAAATAAAAAAGAAGCAGTTGCAAGATGAGTTCCTCAAGAAAATAGTGGACGAATGGGAATCCAAACCTAGACCAGGGTTCAGTTTTGAGGATGGCATACTCAAGTTTCAAGGACGGTTATGTGTTCCAAACGATAGTGATGTGAAGAAACAGACTCTCCAAGAAGTCCACAGTTCCAAATTCTCTATCCATCCGGGAAACATAAAAATGTATCAAGACCTAAAGAAGAATTTTTGGTAGCCGGGAATGAAAAGGGAAATTGTGGAGTTCGTATCCAAATGTTTGCAATGCCAACAAGTTAAAGTGGAACATCAACGACCCGCAGGATTGCTTCAGCCATTGCCAATACCGAAGTAGAAATGAGAACATATTGCAATGGATTTCATAGTTGGCTTGCCTCGCTCCAGTAGAGGTATGGATTCTATTTGGGTAATTGTAGATCGATTGACAAAATCCACTCATTTCCTGCTTATCAAGACAACATATATCGTGGATAAACTGGCTACCTCAGATATGAATGAAATTGTGAAATTGCATGGAGTCTCTGGTCAATTATATCGATAGAGATCCGAAGTTTACTTTGAGGTTTTGGCAAAGTTTGCCAAAGGCAATGGGAACTAAATTGAGGTTGAGTAGTGCATACCACCCACAAACAAATGGCCAATAAGAGAGAACAATTCAGACGCTTAAGGATATGTTACGTATGTGTGTATTGATTTTTAAGAAAATTGGGAAACACATCCGCTTTGGTTGAATTTGCATACAACAACAGCTTACTCCAAAGATTGACATGGCACCATACGAGGCTTTATATGGCAGGAAATGTCGGTCGCCGATTTGTTGGGCTGAAGTTGGAGATAGACCATTATTGGGACCCGAACTTGTGCAAGAAACTATAGAGAAAGTGAAGTTGATTCAACAACGATTGAAAACTGCACAAAGCCGATAGAAAAGTTATGCTGATATGCGTAGACGGAAAAGAGAATGTGACGTAGGCAAACATGTTTTTATTAAAGTTACACCAATGAAAGGACATACTGCTTCAAGTCAAGGGTAAGTTAGCACCTCGATACATCGCACCATATGAGATTATTGAGAACCGAGTCCGTGATCGAATAGCTCTACCCCTGGATATGGAACACATGCATAACATCTTTCACATTTCCATGTTAGAAGAATCTCTCTTAAACCCTCAACAAGTTGTTGAACCTACTCAGATACCTATGAGTGATGATTATACATATACAGAATGGCCTATTCGAATTGTTAGTTGCCGAATCAAAAAGTTGAGAAATAAAGACATTCCGTTGGTAAAAGTGGATTGGCAGAATCACAAAGGGCTTATATGCAACATGGGAAAGAGAAGGAGATATGCTAGCTAAATACCCCTAATTGTTTCCATTAGACCCTACACTCTTCATTGGAGAAGGTACTTGAGTTTGAAGGACCAAATACCCTAAGGGAGAGAATAACACCCATTTTCTTTCTTAGTCATATTTCTGTGATTAATCTGAATTATGCATTTATCTGTACATTATATGCTTATTTATGTGTTATATGCATTATGTTTGTTGACAGACATGTTCATTTGGGAAAAAGACCTGTCTGATTCGTTAAATTATAATGCTATAAATTAAATGATGACCTAGGTGGTAGAGTCTAATTCATCCTAATTGGATGAAGTGGGGATTAATTACCTTAGGTTATGGTAAGAAATAATTTAATTGAAGTGGGTATAAATTAAAATTATTTGAAAACAAGTAACTTAGCATTATATATATATATATATATGCAACATGGGAAAGAGAAGGAGATATGCTAGGGAAATACCCTGAATTGTTTCCATTAGACCCTACACTCTTCATTGGAGAAGGTACTTGAGTTTGAAGGACCAAATACCCTAAGGGGGAGAGACTGTAACACCCATTTTCTTTCTTAGCTGTTCTGAATTATGCATTTATCTGTACATTATATGCTTATTTATGTGTTATATGCATTATGTTTGTTGACAGACATGTTCATTTGGGAAAAAGACCTGTCTGATTCGTTAAATTATAATGCTATAAATTAAATGATGACCTAGGTGGTAGAGTCTAATTCATCCTAATTGGATGAAGTGGGGATTAATTACCTTAGGTTATGGTAAGAAATAATTTAATTGAAGTGGGTATAAATTAAAATTATTTGAAAACAAGTAACTTAGCATTATATATATATATATATATGTTTGTTGGTCTCAAGAGAGGTGAGAGAAACATCATTTGAGAGAGAGAGAGAGAGAACAAGAAGAGAAGAGAAGAAAAAAGGGAGAAAGTGTGAGGCAACTTCATCAACTCAACTCATTAAGGTAAGAATTGTCTCCTAATTTCTTGTATCTAAGTAGATTTCACCTTGAACCCTTGAAATTGAAATGGAGGGTAAGGGTTTGGGTAGTGTAAGTTGTGTTATAAACCCATTTTAGCTTGAATTACTTGGTTTTGCATGCTTCTAAACTAAATTCCCATGGTTTTGTTAAAGGAATAGAAGTTCAATATACCTCGGTGATATTTTCTTTTTAGCCTTGAAATTGTTTATGAGATTGTAGAATTTGAGTTTGAATCTATGGTTCTATTCTTGAATTGAACATAGAAATTGTTTGTATGCCATGTTTATTAATTTGTGACCCTTAATTTAATTGATTTTGGGTTTGATTTTGAGGAATTTGGAACCTCAAAATAGAGCAGAAATTCGGTTATGGAAACACCTAGAAATGCACGTGCGGTTGGGGAGCCTGCACGTAGGGGAAGCACAGATGCACATATGACGGATGGGTCCGCATGTACGGAAAATAGGGGAGGTATTGGAAACATTCTGAACTAAAAGCACTTGGTGGCGCACGTGCGGTGCTCGTGTGGATGGAGTCCTCGCACGCGGCTATTTGGCAACTCGTTTCACTTTTTCGCTTGCTTACCCCAATTCCTGCCTTCATTAGCATGTTTTACACCGTAATTAATGTCCATTTGCATTACATGAACATTTAACAAGAATTAACGACATTTAGGCTAATCGATTCCTAAGTAATGGAACCAATTGGTTAGTTGGATGGCAAATTAAGCATGCTACATTTGTATCTCGTCGTAGGTCAAACGCAGTGCTACCACCCGCATCTCGGTATACATCGTGAGTAACATTGTTACACAATACATTGATTTCAATAACCTCTTCTCTTTTGAATTTACGACATTTTGAAGGTTTCTTATGTTAATGAATGATAATTTTATCTCTATGTTCATTGTTTATCGTGACAACCCCGCACCATTTGAATGATTGCAGATCCGCTTGCCCACTTCATAGAACTCCTGTTTAATGTGGTGTTGGCTATCATATTTGATCTTCGGTCTTCATGACCGCCTGTTTGGTCTTCTAGATCGCCTGTATTTCTTGCTTTCAGATATACTACATGATATGTTATGCTTCTCAAATGTCATACGAATTTGTGCAGTATGTGTTTTATTTTACATTATAATTATCGTTCAGAATATCTTTATTCAGTTGTTATTCACTAGGCTCTAGCTCATATTTTAAAATGTTATGTAGGTGACTCAGTCCTTGAAAGGACATAGTGGCATCGACCTTGCTTTGATTTTGTCAAGCTAACTTCTGTGCCTCACTGTGAGGTTCCCATCTATTCGAGTTTTGAGGTGGCCAATGTGCACCCTTTTCTAACTTGCTCATGTATTTTGATCGGTTGTCCCTAGCATTATTTTCGTTCTGATGAGAATGACTTTTCTCTTTTTATTGTCTTTCGACGAACCTGTGACAACATGATGTACTCATGCATGAATGTATATGTAACTAGAGCAATGTCTTTTGCCTCATGTGTATTCACAGCTCATTGGACATATTGTTTTCTCATATAATAGCTTCTGCTAGCCCTGTTTACTTGCTTGGTTCAGTCAGGCCTTTGGTAATCGCGGATTACTGACTGGTTATGACACTAAACCTATAAGGGCGGGTTTGGTGTGATAACCCTGTTTCGTATTATGCTAATTAATCTTAATTATGATTGTGATTATGTGTTTAATACGATTTTGGATGCTATTTATATGATTATATGTGGTTTTGGCTTTATATCTGTTCACCGTAGGAAAATTTGTTCAACTTACTGTTATAAACTAAAAATTGAAGGCCTTATTGGCCATAAAAACTGAAATTGACTACGCCATTGTGATTGGCATAATTTTTAGAGCCTATGGTGGAATTTAATTGAAAACTGATTCGGAACGAAATAATTAGATTCAGAACGATTAATTAAAGTGCCATTACTTAGACTTAGTTAATATGATTAAGCAAGCCTATAAATAGGCCAATATACACCCAAGTTCATCTTTGTTGAACTCAAAATCTGAAGTGTACTCTAGAGAGAGAGAGAGAGAAAGAGAGAGAGGGACGGCTCTAGCAAGAGATGAGGGCTCAAAAATAGGAATTTGGGTCAAGGCTTGAGGATTGGAAGCTAAACTCAAAGATCTAGCTAGAATTTGGGCGATTGGAGCTCCTAGGTGAGTAATTGAACATTGACTCATAAGTTTGAGGTTGTAATTTTGTGAATTCAAAGTTAGATGGCAATTGAGGACATAATTTGAGATGAATTTGATGAAGTTGAAACTTGTAAGTACATACATGTGCATAATTGCCATGATTTTATATATTCAAGCATGAATCATGTTGAACAAGGAGAATTGAGTACCAAATTTCACATGCATGCATAATTTTCATGAGTTTCATGATTATGAGTATCATTTATACCATTTGAAACAAGATTTGAGTCAAAAATTAACATGCATGCATGATTGATGAAAATATAAAGCTTGTATGAAGTTGAATGCAAGGGTTTTGAAACTTATGAAAAGAATTCAAGATAATTTATGAAGTGGACCATTGGTTCCAAATTACTCATGTTCTTGTATTATATGATGTCCTTCCATGCTTTTGTGTCAAAAACATGAGTTTTGAACCTTTAAACATCAAGTTTGAGCTTCAAGAATAGTTCTGGAAATTCCAGAATTTAGCATGTTCGCCGAAAGGAAAGCGCCACTCGAGCATGAAATGTTAGTTCCAAGAAGTTTTGCAGACGTGATGTCCGCCGAAAGGTGTAAGAGAGCGGGTAAGAGTTGCGCCGAAAGTGCCAAGCCACGTGTTTTGACTTTCACTTTGAGCGCCCGAGGTCACACTCGAGCGTAAAAATGAAGTAACTAGTACTTTTGCTAACCAGGGGTCCGCTCGAGCGTAATCAAGGCCGAGCGAGAAGTCCTGCTTTTAAATTTTATAAGAGTATTGTATGGTTTGTTTTCCGTTCTCTTTCACTTTTAAGCACTTTTAGGCATGCATTAAGCATTATAAATGGATGTAGAAGATAAGAAAAAGGCCTAAGAAGAATATGTGAATTAAAAATGGATTGAATCGTTTGTAACCCATATGTGTTATGTAATGTGTAGGGTCGAGCTTAAGGGCAAATCCACCAAATTTAATAGTGTGAGTAATATCTTAATAAAGATATTTTGAAATATGCTATTTGTCCAATTATTTACTCTTATTTGAGTTTCGTAAGCTAGTTACTCTGAAAGGTGGACAATACTTGTTATGCGAATGATTGGGCCAAAGGCAATTTGACATGAATGATTAGGCCAAAGGCCGTCGGACATGAATGATTGGGCCAAAGGCCGTCGGACATGAATGATTGGGCCAAAGGCCGTTTGACGTGAATGATTGGGCCAAAGGCAGTTTGATATGAATGGATGGGCCAAAGGCCATTTGATACGAATGAATTGGGCCCGAGGTCGCTTTGATACGCCCGATTTGTAGTCGCTTGATACACTAGATAGAAACACGAATTGGGCCCAAGCCCGTCAGATGCATCTATTTCAAATTTCGTTCATGTATTTTTTTTATCTGATATTTTTCACTGGCCTTTCGCTCACTTTCATTCATGTCTCAGTAGGTGAGCCAAGAGATGTCCAAACCCATCCCCAGTGAAGTATGTGAGAAACAATCAAAGTCTTGAGGAGTCACTTATACGCCTCATGCACGAGACTTGTTTTCGCCTTTGTTCTTACGCTATATTTTTGCTACGCTGGCAAAAAACTTTGGATCATCTTTGTATATAAGCTTTTGGTTTGGCTGACTATGACTTGAATGATCCTGTTGTGTAAAGCTTATATGTTAACTTCCTTTGATGTGGGTTATTAATGAATATGTGTGAAATGTTATGATGTGCCATGTAAGCACAGCTCTATGAACAAAAGTTGTAAGTTTGCTTTCGTTTTGGCCTCTTAACTCTGTTGAAATATATCTGATCTGGTTTGAGGCTGTAGGTAATCTCTTGATTACTGGCCGGTTATGACCTTAATCTATGGGGGCGGGTTCGGGTCATGATAGAGTGGTATCAGAGCACAAGTTAATAACTCACACACTTGTCCAGTGAGCAATAGGCTTCTAGAAAAGATCTAGGATGCATTCATGTGATAAGTAGGAATTTGTAAACATTAAGAATGTGCTTAAATGCTTCAAGATACATGATTATGTGCTATACGTTTGAGATTTACTTGCATTGCGAATTATTTGAATAGGTGTACTATTTAGTATATGCATACTGTAAACCTTTTGGATAAGGAATAATGCAAGTCTAATCAGATGGTGAGAATAAGAGGTGATGAGATAGAGGAATCTTCTATTGCCAGAATGAATAGGATGGAAAGGTTGATTCAGGAAATGAGAGAAACATTGAGGCAACAACAACAGTGGCAGCAACCACATCCTCCACCTCCACCTTCGGTACCACCTGCTGCACTCTGTAATGATGACCGAATAATAGCTCTCACCATAGAGTTTAATAAAATGAAACCGCCATAGTTTTACGAAGGATTGGATCTGTTGAAGACTGAAGCATGGGTTCTCGGCATTGAAAAGCTATTTGAAGTATTTCCTTGCTTAGAGATACATAAAGTACTTCTAGTTACCTTTATGCTAAAAGATGATGGATGTTAATGCGTGAGAATCATAAAGACATTGGCTGGATGCAATTCCTGTAAATTTTCTATGACAAATACTTCCCATAATGTGTCCGCGACAGAAAAGTATTGGAGTTTATGGAACTTAAACAAAATAGCATGATAGTGGTTGAGTATGAGGCCAAATTCACTGAGTTGGCTAGGTTTGCACCACATGTGACCGATACTGACTATAAGAAAGTGAGACATTTTGAAAGTGGGCTTCGAGATGATATTCTAGAAAGGGTAAATGTTCTCAAGCTGGAAACCTATATTGGGGTGCTAGACCGAGCCATAATATCAGAAGCTAACATAGCTAGACAGGCCAAATCGACAACTGACTAGAAAGGTAATAAACAATGTGGCTTTTTTCAAGAAGAAATTCTCAAAGAAATGAATCACGGCCTCCAAGATTTCGAATTCTTCCCGAGATACATCTTCAATGTGCAATATTTGCAGTAAAAGGCATCGCGGAGTTTGTTACCGTGTGTCAGGAGCTTGTTTTAAATGTAGAAAAACGGGGCATATGGCCAAAGATTGTAATCAGAACAGTGGAAAGTTAGCTTCTAGCTCCACCAAGATCGATCCCAAAACCGGGAAATACTACGAGATCTACTACTGCCGGTGATACCGTGAGGCAAGGAAGAGTTTTTGCGCTTGTTTCGAGCGATACATGAAATGTTGAAGCCGTTATCTCAGGTACTATCTCTATATGTAATCAGAATGCTTTTGTATTAATTGACTCTAGGTTAACACACTCTTTTGTAACTTGTGCATTTACATCTAGACTAGGTAGACCTCTAGAATCATTGCCATATTTGCTATGTGTATGTGCTCCATCCGGGAAATCTGTGCTGTGTGCATCTGTATACCGATTTTGTGACATGCGTATTGGGAATGCTATTCTGTATGTGGATTTGTTGCCCTTGGACTTTAGACAATTTGATGTAATTCTGGACATGGATTGGTTAACTAAATATTGTGCCACCATTGATTATGTAACGAAACGAGTCGTGTTTAAACCACCGGAACATGAAGAAATTGTGTTTGTGGGTAACGGGGTAGTGTCTCCATCTTATTTGATATCTGCAATGAAAGCATATAAATTGATCAGGAAAGGGTGCCAGGGTTATTTGTGTTGTGTGCTATTTGAACAATCTGAGAATGTTGAATTGAACAGTATCCCTATTGTTAGAGAATTTCCAGATGTGTTTCCAAATGAATTACCAGGGGAATTGGTGGACAGGGAGATAGAATTTACTATTGAAATTGTGCTAGGCACTCAGCCTATCTCTAAAACTCCCTACAGAATGGCTACTGCTGAAATGAGAGAATTGAAAGAATAGTTGCAAGACTTACTTGATAAAGGGTTTATACGACCTAGTACTTCACCATGGGGTGCACCGGTGTTATTCGTGAAAAAGAAAGACGGAACCTTACACTTGTGTATTGATTACCGAGAATTGAACAAGGTGACAATAAAGAATAAATATCCCTTACCTCGCATTGATGACTTGTTTGACCAGTTGCAGGGATCGCAAATGTTTTCCAAAATTGATTTGAGATCCGGGTATCACCAGTTGAAAGTAAAAGCCGAAGATGTTGAGAAAACTACGTTTCGAATAAGGTATGGCCACCATGAATTTCATGTTATGCCATTTGGGGTGACTAATGCTCTTGCAGCATTTATGGACCTAATGAACTGAATTTTTAAGACCTACTTGGATGAATTTGTTGTAGTTTTTATTGATGATATTTTGATATACTTAAACAATAGACTTGAACATGAACAACATCTGAAGACTGTTTTGTAAACACTTAGAGAAAATAAATTATTTTCCAAACTAAAGAAATGTGAATTTTGGTTGGATGAAGTTATTTTCTTAGGGCATGTTATCAACAAGGAGGGAATTTCAGTGGACCCACAAAAAGTAGAGACAATTGTGAATTGGCCTACACTGACAAATGTAACAGAGGTCCGCAGTTTCATGGGCTTAGCTGGGTACTACAGGAGGTTTGTGAAGGACTTTTCAAAAATAGTTGTGCCTCTCACCCAACTAATACGCAAAGGGCAACCATTTAAATGGAGCGACGAAAGAGAATCTGCTTTTCATGAACTGAAAACGAGATTGACTACTGCACCAGTTTTGACACTACCATCAGGTACGGAAAATTTTGTGATTTTCAATGATTTATCTTATAAAGGCTTAGGTTGTGTATTAATGCAGAATGGAAGGGTGATTGCCTACGCCTCCCGGCAATTGAGGCCACACGAAAAGAACTACCCAACACATGATTTAGAATTGGTCGCAATGATTTGCTTTAAAAATCTGGCGGCATTATTTATATGGAGCAAAATGCGAAGTCTACACATATCCCAAAAGTCTGAAGTACCTCTTTACACATAAAGAGTTAAATATGTGACAGAGAAGATGGCTCGAATTAATAAAAGACTATGATCTTGAGATTCTGTATCACCCTAGGAAAGCCAATACAGTTGCTGATGCCTTGAGCAGAAAATCGATGGGGAGTTTGGCTTGTTTACTGTCACGACCCAAACCCGCCCCTATAGGTTTAGCATCATAACCGGCCAGTAATCCTAGGATTACCGAAGGCCTCTGAGACATATTAACATAATAATAGGGGCTAGCAAAAGTAAATAACAAATATAAAACATCCATTGAGCTGTGCAGACATATATGAGACAGAAAAATTTGAAACTTTTTATATACATATATACACATCATTCTTATGTCATCATATATATACAGATTAGACAAGAAGGGACTTAGTCCTATTTACAAAATAAACAAAGACTTGTTTAACCCAACAAGAAAACAAAACTTGTACTTGTGTACTTAGCCATAACCATTAGACATATTCGGAACCTCCACAGGAGGCACATAGGTTGGCTGACAAAACAGAGTCCAGGCAGAAGCTCTAGGCCTGGTCACGCGGTTGATCACCTACATATATAAATAATACAGTGAGCTGGAGCCTAGTGAAAAATAATAGAGTAAAGATTTTGCTGAATGACGTCCATACCGAAACAGAGTCTTGTACATAGAATAGATTCATATTCGTATTCTTATTCAATTCATATACAGAAATTAGAGTTCATGCTTAATCTTACATAGTGCATCCGATATCGCTACAAATCACATACAAAGCATCAAACGTCATACTTGTCAGTTCCATAAAGGAACCTCCAGCCGGTGTAGAATACTTATCAGTTCCATAAAGGAATCTCCGGATTAGGAACTTGTAAACTTGTCAGTTCCATAAAGGAACCTCCAGCCGGGTGCAGAATACTTGTCAGTTCCATGAAGGAACCTCTGGACTGGGAACTTGTAACATACTTGAATCATAGGATAATGTCACTTGTAACACACTTGAATCATATCATAGTGTCACATGTAACATACTTGAATCATAGGATAATGTCACTTGTAACATACTTGAATCATATCATAGTGTCATTTGTAGCATACTTGAATCGTAGGATAAAGTCACAAATACTTGTTAGAGTTGGACAATCGTTCATAGAATAAAGCATAGCATCTTATTGAACAGATCTTACTTCATAGGCAGAAAGTACCTTATCTTGAACTTAGCTTTACTAAGTTATTACTCACAGTGTTCAAACGTCTAGTTCGCCCTTGTAGTTGACCCTACACAATTCATAATACACATAGAAATTGGGTCACAATACAATTTGTTTCGTTCTTTAACTTGTTTAACATTCTTAGGCTCCTTTCATGTTCTTTAATTCATTTACAATGTTTAATGCATGCCTAAGAGTGCTTTGAAATGAAAGAGAACGGAAAACGAAGCATAAAACATCTTTTCGAAACTCTGAAACAGGGCCCTCCGTAGATTCAGCCGCTTGAGCGGACCCCTTAAGTTTGCAAAAGTACTGGTTGCTTACAAATTATGCTCAAGCGAGACTTTTAACGCTCGAGCGAGGAGTTCAGTAAAACAGGGTATGCTCGAGCGAGACTCTCCACACTCGAGCGGACAGGTCGAATTCTGGGTTTTTCCAGATTATGTTTGAGCTTCAAAACTTGGTTCTAACCAATGTAATTAATATCATAGGACTCATATTTCCACCATATAACTTTTAACATGAACATAAAGGCCACTTTTACAAGATTTGAATCTCAATTTACATAAATGAATCTCAATTTACATAAATCCATCTCATAAACTCGAATCATATCAAACTCACTTCTTAATTTCAAAGCTCATGCAAATTAATTTCCATATCATTTTGAAATATACATGCATGTGGAATATAGGCTTCATTTTCAACTTAAATGGTACAATTGATGATCAACTTTATGGAATTCAACATTATTATGCTTGCATGTGCCAAATAGCCTTCAATTCATTATGAAATTCATGTTTGTACTCAAATATGCAAACTCATGACAACCTTTTACATGCATGTACACACAACTTCAAATTCATCAAATTCAACTCAATTCATGTTCTTTATATCAAGCCCAATTCCAAACTCACAAATTCTAAAACTTGAATTGAGCTTTTAAAATAATTTCAAAACTTGGGTTCATACTTGGCTTGTCTAAACATACAAACTCTTAAATGATCAAGAAAATATGATCAATTTTAAATCATTCACGTCAAAACTCCCTTTAATTTATGAATTAAGCTCATTGTTCATAAACCTATAAATTTCCAAAGCTTAATTCTTATTTCATCAAAACATGAAATCAATTATTAGAAACCCATGATGCATGTACAATTAGAATATTAAAACTTGTAGAATTTATCCATGCATGGAGAAATTAGACTCAATTCATGCATGATATTCCAAAATCAAACCCAAAGTAATTAATTTCTTATTGAACTTCATAAACTTGATCTTGGCTCTAATTCTTCATTTTCTTGTCAATTCTCCTAGTAAACATTGCATATATGTAATTCCAATAAAACTAACTAATTTAATATATTCAATAAAATGTTTAAATTAAATGAAACCCTTAAATTACATTACATGCATGGATTAGAGATTAAAATCAAACCAATTTCCTTCCATAATTTTGAATCCAATTCAATTTCTTCCTCATTTTACTAATTCCTCTTGAATCATGAAATTGAAATTATAAACTCTTTTAAAGAGACATTTGCATATATGAAATTAGGATCAAAACTACTGATTTTATATTTTTCCCAAGCAAATCATAATTTAATTCTTGAATCACTCTAATTTAGATTTTTATTAATTTTCTTCATATCTAACCCAAATTTAAACTCATAAGTCTTTTAAACATGAATTAAATCTAAAACTTTGAAATTCTAACATGCATGTAAAGATGAGTCTCAAACTTATGAAGAATAATAAAAATCAAACTCAAACTAATTAATTTTCCAAATTTATTTCCTTAAATCATAGATGTTCTAAAATATGTTTAATTTGAATCAAACTCTTAAATTACATTTCATGCATGGGTTAATAATCAAAGTCAAAACCCATATTTATTCTTTAATCCCTCCAAATTACATGCATGTAGAAATGAGACCCAAATTCATATAAGATATTCAATATTAAACCACAAATAATCAATTTTCATATTCATTCCCACAACCATGAGCCTAACTTTAAATTCTTACTCAAAACCTAATTTCTTACAATTTACAAGAAATTGATCCTATTGTCTCCTTAATTTCAAGTATTATATATAGATTCTACATGATTTGAGTATAAATTCCTTACCTTAAACTTTGATTTCAGAATTTATGGTTGATTTTCTCTTGGATTTTCTTCCTCTCTTTAAATTTTCTTAAGCTTCAAGCCTACTTCACTTTTTGGCAAGGGATCTAGGCCAAATCTTTGACAAATGGAAGGTATTTGGGTCAAAATCTCTAGGGTTTTCGGACTAAGGGTGAGAGAGATGAAGTGAGAAGATGGAAGTGTGAAGAATGAACTAAAAAAGTGCCTTTAAACTTGTTGAATTCGCAAGAGTCCGCTTGGCGTCGCTTTCTGCTCGAGCGTACACTGCTTCAAAGATCTGATTTCAAAACTTCAAACGGGCATAACTCTCTCATCCAAACTCCGTTCTAAGTCGTTCTTGTGTCCAAATTGAAGCCCCAGAAATAAGCTTTCTATTGGTTGTAGCCTCACATCCAAATTCAAAGTGTGGAAAAATAAAAAGGGCAAAAGAGTGATGGCTGCTCGTAGGAAAAAAATTATCCGAATTAAATTCTTGGTTCACTCTTACTTTACCATCATGTTACCACTTCAATCAATGTCCCAAAATAAAACAAGGAGGTTCCAAACATTAAATTAAACTTATTATCATCATCAATTTTTGTTTCGTAAATCACCAAGGCCCTCAATTTCAAATCAAATCCAAAATCCTTGTCGATAAATTTCATATTCAAATTAGATACCTCGTAAATAGATTAATTCATAATCACATAATAACTCACATAATTAAACATACAAATTCACATCAAACACATAATCGCATGCGTAATTAAGTATATTACAGGTTGGGTTATCACATTTACTCACTAAACAAAAAGAGATCTTGCAAGATTTTGAGAAGTCCAGGATTGAAGTGATATTTTGTGAACAGGGCGGATTGATAGCTGCCATTTCGGCCAAACCAGCAATCGTTGATGAGATTAAATAGAAACAAAAGGAGGATGAATTCCTTAAAAAGATAGTTGACGAATTTGGAAAGAATCCGAGACCAGAATATAGTGTGGTAAATGAGGTGCTGAAATTCCAAGACAGATTGTGTGTTCCAAACATTCCCGAGTTAGAGAATAGAATTCTAGATGAAGCCCATAAGTCAGTGTTTGCTATGCATCCAGGTAATAACAAAATGTATCGGGATTTGAAACAAAGCTATTGGTGGCCCAAAATGAAGAAAGAGGCTGTAGAGTATGTGTCCAAGTGCCTCCAATGTCAGCAAGTTAAAGCTGAACATCAGAAACCGGGCGGCCTACTTCAACCTCTCCCTATTCCAGAATGGAAATGGGAGCATGTGACTATTGACTTTGTTGTTGGTCTACCTCAGACTCCTCGAGGTATGGACTCTATTTGGGTTGTAGTTGATAGACTGACTAAGTCTGCACATTTTCTACCTGTTAGAACTACATTTGATGCTTATAGATTGGCTACTATATACGTTGATGAAATTGTTCACCTACATGGAGTTTCGGTATCCATTGTCTCGGATAGAGATCCGAAATTTGTGTATAGATTGTGGAAAAGCCTACAAAGAGCTATGGGAACAGAATTGAGATTCAGTACCGTGTTCTATTCACAAACCGACGGGCAATCAGAACGAATAATACATACCTTGGAAGATATGCTTCGGATGTCTGCTTTAGATTTCCAAGGAGTTGGAGATTATTTGCCACTAGCGATTTGCATACAATAATAGCTTGCACTCTAGCATCGACATGGCACCATTCGAAGCTTTGACCTTGTTTGGTAGAGCTGTTGGAAAGTGCTTATAGCTTATGCTTAAACAGCTTATAGCTTATAACTATGAATATAAGCTGATTTCTGACTTATAAATTAAGCATCTCTGCCCCACTCAAAGAATAAGTGATTCGACTTCCAAAAAGCTAGAAGCTATAAGCTATAAGCTAAACCAAACACATCAAAAGCAACTTAAATTAAGTGAAAATTTGAAATAAGCGACTTTTAAAATTGCATAAACGATCACTTTGTATGGTAGAAAGTGTAGATCACCAATTTGTTGGACAGAGATCAAAAATAAGGCCTTACTTGGGCCTGAAATTGTGCAAGACACTTCTTAGAAGATCAAAATTATTCAACAAAGGCTCAAAACAGCTCAGCGTCGACAAAAGAATTATACAGATGTTCGAAGAAGACCTCTTGAATATGAGGTTGGTGATCATGTGTTTATTCGTGTGACGCCGATGAAGGGCCAAGTCAAATTTGGAAAGAAAGGTAAATTGTCGCCTCGTTACATTGGGCTGTTCTAAATTCTGGAAAGGCTTGGTCCTGTTGCTTACCGAGTAGCTTTGCCACCGGGATTCGAACAAATACACAATGTATTCCACATATCAATGTTAAGGGGTTATCTTCGAAATCCATTTCATGTGATTGATTATCAGGATTGCTCTTGATGAAAATATGGATGCAGTGAGAATGGCGGAGCGAATTATTGACCGCAAGTGAAAGCAGTTGAGAAGCAAGTCCATCCGATGGTGAAAATAGAATAGAAAGAACACTATGGGATGGGCTACATGGGAAAAAAAAGGATGAAATCGACTCGCTATCCACATTTGTTTCCCGACAAAGGTAAAATAAGTTTGAAGAACCAAACTTCCTAAAGAAGGGAGGACTGTGATAATCCTGTTCCGTATTATGCTAATTAATTTTAATTATGATTGTGATTATGTGTTTAATATGATTTTGGGTGCCATTTATATGATTATATGTGGTTTTGGCTTTATATTTGTTCACCATAGGAAAATTTGTTCAACTTATTGTTATAAACTGAAAATTGAAGGCCTTATTGGCCACAGAAACCGAAATTGACTATACCATTGTGATTGGCGTAATTTTTAGAGCCTATGGTGGAATTTAATTGAAAACTGATTTGGAACAAAATAATTAGATTCAGCATGATTAATTATAGTGCCATTACTTAGACTTAATCAATATGATTAAGCAAGTTCATAAATAGGCCAATATACACCCAAGTTCATCTTTGTTAAACTCAAAATCTGAAGTGTACTCTAGAGAGAGAGAGAGAGAGCGGCTCTAGAGAGATAATGACTCAAAAATAGGAATTTGGGTCAAGACTTGAGGATTGGAAGCTAAACTCAAAGATCTAGCTAGAATTTGGGTGATTGGAGCTCCTAGGTGAGTAATTTAACATTGACTCATAAGTTTGAGGTTGTAATTTTGTGAATTCAAAGTTAGATGGCAATTGAGGACATAATTTGAGATGAATTTGATAAAGTTAAAACTTGTAAGTACATGCATGTGCATAATTGCCATGATTTTATATATTCAAGCATGAATCATGTTGAACAAGGAGAATTGAGTACCAAATTTCACATGCATGCATAATTTTCATGAGTTTCATGATTATGAGTATCATTTATACCATTTGAAACAAGATTTGAGTCAAAAGTTAACATGCATGCATGATTGATGAAAATATGAAGCTTGTATGAAGTTGAAGGCATGGGTTTTGAAACTTATGAAAAGAATTCAAGATAATTTATGAAGTGGACCATTGGTTCCAAATTACTCATGTTCTTGTATTATATGATGTCCTTCCATGCTTTTGTGTCAAAAACATGAGTTTTGAACCTTTGAACATCAAGTTTGAGCTTCAAGAACAGTTTTGGAAATTCTAGAATTTGGAATGTCCACTCGAGCAAGGAAAGCACCGCTCGAGCGGGTAAGAGTTGTGCTCGAGCGCCAAGCCACGTGTTTTGACTTTCAGCTCGAGCGTCCGAGGTTACGCTCGAGCATAAAAATGAAGTAACCAGTACTTTTGCTAACCAAAAGGGTCCGTTCGAGCGGTAGAATCGTGCTTTCGGCGGGAAGTCTGTTCGAAATTTTATAAGAGTATTGTATGGCTTGTTTTCCGTTCTCTTTTACTTCTAAGCCCTCTTAGGCATGCATTAAGCATTATAAATGGATGTAGAAGATAAGAAAGAGGCCTAAGAAGAATATGTGAATTAAGAACGGATTGAATCATTTGTGACCCATATGTGTTATGTAATGTGTAGGGTCGAGCTCAAGGGCAAATCCACCAGCCGAATAGTGTGAGTAATATATTAATAAAGATATTTTGAAGTATGCTATTTGTCCAATTATTTACTCCTATTTGAGTTGCGTACGGTGGTTAATCTGAAAGGTGGACAATATTTGTTATCACGAATGATTGGGCCAAAGGCCGTTTGACATGAATGATTAGGCCAAAGGCCGTCGGACATGAATGATTGGGCCAATGGCCATTGGATATGAATGATTGGGCCAAAGGCCATTTGACATGAATGATTGGGTCAAAGGCCGTTTGATATGAATAGATGGGCCAAAGGCCGTTTGATACGAATGAATTGGGCCTGAGGCCATTTGATACGTCTGGATTTGTAGTCGTTTGATACACTAGATAGAAACACGAATTGGGCCCAAGGCCGTCGATGCATCTATTTCAAATTTCGTTCATGTATCTTCTTTATCGATATTATTCATTGGGTTTTTGCTCACTCTTATTCATGTGTCTTTAGGTGAGCCAAGAGATGTCCAAACCCATCGATTGAAGTATATGAAAGCTATCAAAATTTTGAGAGTCAACCCATATGTCTCATGCACAAGACTTGTTTTCGCCCTTTTGTTCTTCGTTATATTTTTGCTCGTTGGCGAAAACTTTGGATCACCTTGTATATAAGCTTTTGGTTTGGTGACTATGACTTGAATGATCTGTTGTGTAAAGCTTATATGTTAACTTCCTTTGAAGTGTGTTATTAATGAATATGTGTGAAATGTTATGATGTGCTATGTAAGCACAACTCTATGGACAAAAGTTGTAAGTTTGCTTCGTTTTGGCCCTTAACTCTGTTGAAATATATCTAATCTGGTTTGAGGTTATAGGTAATCTCTTGATTCGGCGATTATGACTTTAACCCATGGGGTGGGTTGGTCATGACATTTGGGTTGTGACAAATACTATGAATGATTTAATTATTTTTATTATGAGAAAAGGTTTAGTGGATAATAACCATTGTATTGTTTGATTTAGTAATGTTAAAAAATATTCATGTTTCATAATGAATCATTATTATTTATGTTTTGCTGAATTTTATATTATTGAATTTTACTATGAGGCACATTAAAGTGTTGTTAAATTTTAGTATGAAAAAGCATATTAAAATTTTATTGTGATCTTTATAGTACCAAACATATTGCTATTCAAGGATTTGATTGTAACCTCTAATAATTATTTCAATATGATGTTATTAGCACCAGTATTTATGAGTTTGATTTTTGTGGGTGGTCTGATGAGTTACAAAAGTATATATTCTTATGTGACATAGAATATGAATTGTGTTAATAGTTGTTGTCTTAATATTATTTTTATGCTTTAGTAATATGCATTATGATTATGATGATGAATAATTGTGAATAAATTATTATTTATTCAATAATGTCCATGCAAAGTTTTTATTGTGATTTGAAATTTAAATTATGATACGATTGGTAGTTGTTAAAGTGACCCAATCGGAATGACACATAGATATCAAATCAAATAATTAAAATTTAATACCCTTCCCAAGTATTAAAAAAATAATGACTTTGCAAATCACAATTCTTTAATTACAAAGATATTAGGTTGGCCCAAAGGTGCACCACTTCTAAGTAATTTTTGAATTGGAATTGGATTGTTGATGGGTATTCATAGTTGATATTGGAATGAACACCTAAAGGTAACAGACTTATTTAATTATGAATATTTTATCAACTATTCCTATTGGTAAAAGGGAATCACCATAATTGTTAAATAGTATGCCATTAGATTATCCCAAAAATAGATCACGGTGATACTATTTGTGATTGTTTAATCATGTATTTATCTTGACTAATTATCAATTATTGATTACTCTTAGCATTATTGTAGTGAGCATGAATTATTGATTAAAGTTTTTATTTTGCTATATTTTTATACCTTGTTTGTTTCGATTTTAAATGAAAAAGATTTCTCAAAATGAATCGAATTAGTTCAATTTCATCTCAATGTTCTGAATTTTGACTTAGTATTATTAATTGAGAAATTTACTGTTATTATGATTCAAGCAGTATAAAAGAAAGAAAAGACTTTTCATAAAGTATAAAATGATTGAACAAATAAAGTTTATATTTTTATGCAAATGAGTATAACAAACATTAAGTTTTAAGTTACTTAAATTGATAATGTTAAATAATGTGAAATAATGTTTCCGAACTATTAATAAGTTTTTCGTTGGGACACTTAAGGTTAAGCTTAGTAATATACAGTTTGATGGTATGCATGAGATGTATGAGCATGTCATTAAATTGTCTAACTTGACTGCTTAATTAAAAAATTTAAGAATATTTCTAAGTAAGTTTGTTGAATAGTAAGTAGAAAGTGGGTAAATTACACTTTGCACATCGTTAACAGAGGTTAGTCACATGAAAAACGTGTGAGGATAAATTACACTTTGCACCCTTGCACTTTACACCAAATCTCACTTTAGTCCCTACACATCAAAATTGTGACACTTAAGTGTCACAATTTGATAATGTAGAAAACAAAGTGAATTTGATGTAAAGTGCAAGTCTAAAGTAATTAATAGAGAAAGTTAATAAATTGACTAGCATGTTTATTTAAGAAGAGACAAAACTTAAATAATTGAGATATCATTTATTGATCTTGTAATTCAAGGAGTCGAAAAGAAAGAAAGAATGCTTATAAAATGACATAAAGAAATAGACACATAAAGAAAATGAGATGCTTAAGATTTTTAGTCTCATAAGAAAGAAAATAGCTACTCATGTTTTTAATACGGTGCAAGATTATTTTCAAACCAATTATGTTAAAACTCCAATTGAAATGATTGGATATTATCGTTTATTTTTTGGACATTGATCATTATTTAGATTTTATTCAAAAAAATTTGTATTCATTCTAATTTTGAAAAAAAAAATTTATTTATTGATTTGTCTAAACTTAATTAACCTTGATGGTTATTTTCAAAATTTAGAATAAAAGTTTAATTTATTGAAAATACTTCTTCTGTTAGTTTTGGTATTATTCATGATGGTTTGTATAAATTAAAATTTAATGATTTCTCAATAATTTAATTTAGCTTGCATCATTATGTTGGTCCTAAATATAGCTTGATAAATGAAAACTCCTCAAACTTGTGGTGAAAAGATTGTACTATTTTTCTATTAAAAAAAAAATTATAAAGACTATTAAAAATGAGATTCTTTTGAATTTAGATTTTATTACTTTTAGTGGGAGTGTCAGTTGCATTAAGGAAAGCAATTCAATTACATTAAATAAAGTGCCACAAGGTATACAAGATTTCTTTATATATTACATAAATAGACATTAATGTGCCATTTTAACACTTTATGTTTGGTAAATAAAGTTATTTTATTACTTTTATAGATGAATTTTCACTTTATGATTTTTATTTATTTATTGCATAACCGATCTCTAATAAATGGACACCATTTATGTGCACATTATTAAGGAAGAAAGGCAATTAAACAAAAATGTGAAAAACATAAAGATAGTCAAAGCACAAGTCTATTTGCTAAACTCTATGAAATGCATAATGCCTCAACAGAATGATATAGTTGAGAAACATTATTGTACTATAATGAATATGACTAAGAGTATGTTAAATAATTTCTAAATACCTATAATATTGTGGATGTATGTTGTTATGATTTATTATTTTCATATAGAATCTGGTTCCTAGTAAGGCAGTTCCAAACACTCACTTTAAACTGTGAACAAGAAAGAAACCAAACTTAATGCACCTGCATGTTTGGGGTTGTCTACAAAATTATAATTATTGATCTACATGAAAAGAAATTAGATTTTAGAATAATCAGTGGTTATTTTGTTGATTATCTTGAAAAATCAAAGGGTATTAGTTTTACTATTTTAGTCATAGTACAAGAATTGCAAAAACCGATAATATCAAATTTAATAAGAATAGTAAAATCAGTGAGTAATAAATCATGAAATATGGCTATTCAATTAGTTTAGGTACAAGTATCATTACCCATAATTTGAAGAAAATTGTCGTTCCTATAGTTGTTAAATAACTTAATGTCTTGGAACAACAAATGAATAATCAATTACTCCATAATATAATTATCACCAATGAAAAGTTGTAGAAGAACTATAATAAATAATATTAAGAAGATCTCATAAGGTAAATAGATCTGTCATTTTGAATGATTATGTGGTATATCTATAACAATCTTATTATAATATTGGGATAACTAAAGACTCGATTTTATTGTCATAAGCCATAGAAAGTATTGATTCTACTAAATAAATTGATGTCATGAATGATGAGTTGAAATCAATGGACCAGAATGAAATTTGGGATTTCATTGAATTGTCCAAGGATACAAAAATATTTATTGTTCTAAGAGCAATATAAAATGATATAATGCTAGATATGTGTCCAAAGATTTTACTCAGAAAATAGACATTGATTACAATGAGATATTCTTTCTTCACTTGTATCTTAAATAGCTGATTTAGAATCATTACAGCATTAGTAACTCATTATGATATTGAGTTGCATTAAATGTATGTGAAAATTAATGTAACAACTTGACTGTGATTAGCTGATTAACTAGGATTAATTATGCCTAATAAGTAATTAAGATGAAATCCTGAGTTAATTGCATGTGTTATGAGCTATATGAGTTTCTATCTATCTATCGTATGAATATTTGTTTCTATTTACATTTTGTATTGCAAATTGAAGGCCTTATTGGCATCTGATCACAAAATTAACTTGATTTATGTGTTGTTTAGGATTTTTAGAACATTATGGTAGGTTTAATTAGAATTCGAATTAGAACGATTAATGTAACGCCCCAAAAATGTCTGATAAATACAACCAAATATTTGATAATAACTACATAAATCAGAGTAAATAATATTTTCATTACATGAAGTTAATGATACAAAAGTGTTTAACATAAGTAAATGCCTTATTGGCTTACACCTTTCCAAGCCTTGACTTAGTTACAACAAAAATGAGCTTCGCTCAATACATTTTAAACCCTTGGCTTTACAAAAAGAAATAAGCAAAAATAGAGAAGCCCTTGCTTCCAAAAGTCTCTCCAAGCTATTACCTTGGCAGAGACATGTCACCAACACCAGAAAAGTTATTTCCAAATAGGGTGAGTCACAGTCCAGTAGGAATCATCTCATACAGCATATGAAATTTAGCAAAAGTATAAGTACAAGGAGTGTATATAATGTTTATGATAAAACATCCATGATTTATATTCTCATAAGACATCAAATCTCAAATCATAATTTGGTTTTCCTCCAATTCATCTATTTGTCTCAATTCATGAGTCAATTTCATTATTTTTCATCAACCAAAGCGAGACTCCAACTCAATCGCTTTCCAATCATACAAATCATGCATAAACACTTCAAACTATCCTTTCATAGATATTTCATCCACGAAAAATCGTCAAACAGGACCCATGTAAACGTAAGCTATACAAGCACTACAATTGCCATTTTACGAAAATTTCATCCGTGGGATCAACACCCATGTATAATTTTGGGACTTTCACCCAAGATACTCTGGCCAACTTAATTATAATAGAGTCCATTCCCTTTTTTCTCCCAAACAATCATTCATACATATGCAATGTATTTAAACACATAATCATACAAGGAGCACATCCCCTTTCTACTCTCAAATAATCATACATATACAAAGTATTTAAACATAGTCATATTCAATGACAACTAACCATGGACTAGTTTCAATTCACCTAATCCACATGCAATTTCTATAATAAGCAAAGCTATTTTCCACCGGTAGCCCAATATATATATTTCTAAACAGATATACAATCTCATAATAGATAATTTATCCAAAATTTCCAAATAATGAGATAATACATAGCCAATCTTATCATTCATACCTATACCCTTCCAATCTCGCATTTTCAATGCCAACTTCAATTATTTATACAAAATAATAGTTTGATCCAATTAGGGAAAATTCTTCCCCTTTTTCACAAACATTAACCAAGTGCCAAAATCATCAAATTAGACACAACACAATATCATTTTCAAACCCCACAACCATTTATTTCACCTTCACCCAAAACCCCTCTTTCCATTTTATACCCAAACCCTAGGTTTTGTCTAAAATGTCCCCAAATCACACCATTGTTACACAAATGACAAATAACTAAGCTAAAGATCATATGAAGGTGTAGAAAGATCCCTACCTCAAAGAGAGAAGATGAGCAAAGCAAGAGTGAATCTCTAAGAACACTGAAACCCACTTCTATTAGGATCAAAATGAAGATCTTGAAACGCTCCACCTTTTTTTCAAAGGCACTAGGGTGAAGAGATCAACAGATCTAGATGAAATCGAAGAGAGAATGTGAGTTTTAGAGAGAGAGACTCAAGGTCTAGCTTTTTGAGAAGTTTGGGAGAGAGAGAGAGATATGAAAAAGTGATTCAAAATGACATCTTCATGAATTTGTTATACCTTGATCCGCTCGGCGATGTAAAGTGATGCTCGGCGTCGATACAAAGTCTGCTTTCGAGTGTGAAAATTTATGCTCGAGCATGGAATACATATTTCGAAATTTTCTGAGACGAAGGACCCGGCAGAGTGTGAGACTAAATGCTTAAGCGTCAATGCACTCTCCGGTATTTGTAAGTCTGCCAAAAAATCTTGAGAGTCGACAAATTCTTGGCGCCAAGAATGGCCGCTCTAGCGGAGGAGCAAAATTGTGAAGCCGCTCAAGCGCAAGAGCTAAAATCTAGACAACAAGTGTTTGGAAAAACAAGCAACCAACTTGCTTCAAGCGCATAACCACAACCCGATAACCAAAATAAGGGAGAACAAGGAAACAAGGTATGAATAATTATTCAAAACCATACCAACCTGAGTTCAGGATACATTAAGTGATGGATCAAAACCGGAATCGCTATAATTAAATTAGAATAATTAATGTCAACTAATTAACCAACTCCTAATTAAGCCTATAAGGCACCTATTATACCTCAACTCATTCTTTTTCTTCATCTCAACAGATCTTTGAGCTTACAGACATAAAGCAAACGTGGGAGAGAGAGGGAAGAGGATTTGAGCTCAAATTAAGAAGATTGCTAGAGAACTTAGAGATTTTGGCTTGGAACTTCCAACAATTAATCATCTAGAGCATCATTGATAAGCCTAGGTAAGAATTCAACCTTTAGATTGTATAATTATGATGTGTAAGACATGAACTCTAGAGAATTATGTTGGATAATACAAGAATTGAGTTAGAAATGAAGAGAATTGAACCATATCATGCATGCATGCATATATCATGATATTTTGAGTAGATTTCTAAAGAATTTTCACATGCATGTATCTATCTTGACTTGGTTTTGAGAAGTCATCACATTTCTTACCATTTAACCTTAGTTGATCATGTTTTGGAAAGTCTAAGTTCAAAGTAATTCATGCATGTCATGTTCATTGCATGATCATAAATTTCAAGTTGGAGTTTTGGTCAATTGGTATACTTTGGGGCGTTGATTTAGTGAAATGATCCTTAAATCATGGTATTTTACAATTTTCTAAATGTTTTCTGGAATTTTGGCCCAAAAAGATGAGTTTTGAAGTGTGTAATTCGAGTTTGGAGCTTGGGAGTGCAATCTGAAAATCTCAGATTCTGCACTTCCGCTCAAGCGACAGACTCTGCACTCGAGCAACCACTCTAAGGTCCTGCATTTCTGCTCGAGCGACCAGAAGTCGGCTCAAACGTGAAATGCAAGCTCCCAGAAGCTTTCACATTTTGTAAACCGCTCGAGCGACAGAAGTTGCGCTTGAGCAGGGACCTCAATCTCACGCTCGAGCGATCGTCGAGCGGCCATCGAGCGGATAATTCACACAACTAGTAGTTTTTCAGAGTTTGCTGACCGCTCGAGCGAAAGAAGTTGCGCTCGAGCGTGACCCTATTTTCAGCAAGTTTTGTTAAGAGTTTCAAAGTGCATTTTTTGGCATCCACATTGCATCCTAGGCATTCCTAGGCCATGATTAAGATACAATAAGAGGTTAAGACCTAGAAACATACTACAATGAGACTAAAAAAAGTTAAGTACCAATCAAGTGTGTGTTTCATTATGTGTTTCTATTATGTGTATGTAGGTCATGCGCCACAAGTTATCTGATTTGTCTTTTCTGCAAGTGGAGTCATCTGTGAGTAATAACTTTGTAAAGTTATGTTCACGTTAAAGTATTTTCTTATATGATATGACAAGAAATGATTTGCTTTCTGAAATGCTATGTTCTGTATCAATGAATGAATGTCCAATTTTTGACAAGTATGCGTGGTATCCTTAGCACAAGGCCCTTGTCTGAGGGTAATAATATCGTGGTCTACAAGTACAAGGCCCTTGCCCGGGGGTAACAATACTGTGGTCTCATGGCCCTTGCTCGGGGGTAACAATACCGTGGTCTCAAGGCCCTTTCCCAGGGGTAATAATACCATAGCTCAAGTATGTTACAAGTTTCCCAATACCGGAAGTTCCTTATGGAACTAACAAGCATGATAACGCTATTGAATGTACCATGTATGACGAAGCATGAACTCTGATTTCTGTATTTAGTTTGAATAAGGATATGAATATGAATATAAATCTATTTCTGATATGAACTATGATTTCTGAATCTGTTATGGATATCGTTCATTTACACCTTTTACTCTGTTATTATTCACTGGGTTTCCGCTCACTATTTATATTATGTATGTAAGTAAACAAGTGCGTGACCAGGCCTAAGCTGCTTCCAGGAGTTTTGGGTCAACCAGCCACTGTACCTCCCGGGGAGGTTCCCTTTTGAGATATCTAGTTTCGTAACCTTGCTACAGATGTTTTTGTTTTGTTTTGCTTTTCAGTACATTGGGCTAAGTTCCCTTTTTGGCTTCATCTGTGTATATGGGTGACGTAAGACTAATGTATTTATGACGTCACACACACACACACACACACACACACACACACATATATATATAAGTTTGTTTTAAAAATTTCTGTCTCATCTACATTAATAAAACTTTATGGACAATGTATATTTCTATACTTGCTTCCGCAATCCCTTATTATATGTCATTCTATTAAGAGGCCTTTGGTAATCCAAGGATTACTAGCCGGTTACGATGCTAAACCTATAGGGGCAGGTTTGGGTCGTGACAATTAATTTTCTAAAAGAGATATTAGATAAAGAATTTTGTGTAGATCAACTCAAAGGTTTCTCTATTGGAAAATAAAAATGTGACTTGCAAACTTAAGAAATCAATTTATGGACTTAAACAAGCTTTCCAAAAATTGTATCTTAAGTTTTATGATACTATTTTTCTTTTGGATTTAAAGAAAATATTTTTTTATTAGTGTACATATCCAAATATCAGCAGAACAAATTTATATTTATGATTTTGTATGTTGATGATATTTTACCTATGTGATAGAAATTGAAATATTTCGAATGAATCATATGAATTGTTGAGATTGTCTTATGAGGTATATATTCAAATTTCTATAGAGATTCAGAATGAAAGAATATTCACATAAAGTTATCCATGTTTCGAAAAAAAAATAAGTCCAGTCTTATGCACAATTTTTTTTAAAAAAAAAAAAAATCAATTGGAATGGAAACAATTCTTGATATATTTATTGTAAGAAGCTTAATGCCCAAATAAGGAAGTGTTAGGTTTTTATTCTTGGCAATCCCGTTTGACAAAACTCCTTTCAGTTGTAATTTTGTTCAACTTTTATTTTGGTGAAGCTATGAGTTTTTAGATGCGAATCCAACCCGAATTGTGCTTTGCAGAGATGTTTCAAAAGTTAATTCTTTCAGGTTTTAGAAGTTTCATTCGCTTGCAAAAGTACTGGGAGTTGTTTTTTTTCTGCTTGGGGCGCTGAGCATAAATCTGCTCTAGCGGCCATTTTTCCGCTCAAGCGGAGATCTCGGATTTGTTTTCTATGAATATGTGTTTCAGTTCGATTTTAAGAATGCGACTTCGGATCTTCTTCTTGAATATTAGGATTTATATCTGGAGCTTCTTTGCTAGTTTCTTTGATGTTTGTTTGAGTTTAACTCATGGTTTGAAAGTATACATCAAATGATTGTTTGTTTCATTCAATACAAAAGAGAGTTGTTCTTGGTGGATTAGTGAAATTGAACTGAACCTTTGGTGGATTTTGGAGTAGTTCATTGTCGTGATTCGACATCGGCGTTGTGGAATCAACGTTGGGCAAGACAATTCCGAGGTGAAGATAGGGCTGGAAAAGGCACATACGGGTCGGTTCGATTCGGGCATGGATTTGCTAGGTAATTGAGAGTACACTTGTGTAATCCTTTATGTCTTCTTAGTGGATTGTTTTGTGGCTTTTGTTTTTCTCACAATTGGGCGCTCAATTGTGGTTTTCCATAAAATCTTTGTATCGATTTGTCTTTGATTATTTGATTGGAATTGTTATTAATTGTTTAAAATTGATACATAATCACAAATCAATATCTAGGGGATTTTTAGATTTTTCAGAAAGTAATAAGGTAATCATAAGGAATAAAAGATTACTTGCTCACATTTATGAGGTCTGATAATCTTGAATTGATTGGTTACTTAGATCCAGACTTTGGAGGGTACATTGATAGTAAAAAGTTTACTTTTGATTATTTGTCTTATTATGTGAAGAAGAAATTTCATGAAATGTGTGAAATGAACTATAATAAATATCTCCTATGAGAGTTGAATTTGTGGTGTGCTTTGAGACCACAATTTATGAATTGGTATTGCAAAACTTCATCTCGGGACTTGGGATTGTCGACTTTTGTTGCCAAATCGCTGAGTATTTATTATGATAATTTCTCAATTGTTTTATTTTCTTAGGATGACAAGTATTCTAATGATGCTAAACACATAGAATTGAAATACTTTGTCGTTAAAGAAGAATTTCAGAAATAGAACGTGTCAATAAAACAAATAAGTACATAACTTTTAAGTCTTGAGATCTATTGATGAAGGGATTACTCTTAAAGACAATTAGGAAACTTGCCAATTGCGTCTTGAATATAATTCATAACAGTTGTTTATGATTGATTGTGTTATTTGACACATTGAGATCTCATTAATTGTGTTTCTGATATATTTCCTGTTGTGAAATAAGTATGTACACATATGAGAATGAATGAATGATAACATGAATAGTCTTTCATAAAAGACATTATCGTTATACCTCTTTATACTCTTCACTTAAAGGGCTATGTTAAACTAGTTGCTAGTGTTGTAGTACATTGAAGGGACTATATCGCATCATTGGTGTAGAACCGCATGACTCACATTATTGAACTATTTAATTATAATATTATGATGATGGCCAAATTATATGTAATATTGAATATGGTTTATTGCGCGCCTAATGTTAACCTTGTTAAATCTTGACGTAAGTTGTCATATGGGCCAAGTGGGAGAATGTAAGACTAAATTAATTATTTAGGGTTCGTTTGGGAAGTGGGTTGGCTTTTTAGCTTTTGACTTTTGGCTATTTTAGCTTGAGGCTAAAAAGCCTTGTTTAGGAAGAACTTTTGGCTTTTTGGCTTTTGACTTTTTGTGAGAGAAATAATATAATGATTATAGGTTTGATGTGATGTTTTGTCTTATTGGACTAAAAACCTATTTTATTTTTTGGTGGCTATTTTAGCCAAAAAAACCCAAACCCTCCCTTTCCAAACGAGCCCTTATGTTGACCCACATGATATGGTAATATCAATTAGAGATTTGGCATGATTATGATTCCATATTTTTTGCTACAATTAATTGGTAAATAAAGAATAATGTTTTCCAAGTATCCTACTTTGATGGGAAAATGGAAACATTGTTAAATATAGGCTGGTTCTCTCTACTTATAAAAGGACATTAGACTACCCATCAAATGATTCTGAATTCAATGTATTCTAAAGAGGGTTAAGAGAGCGAAATCTTTTTCCACTAATAGTGATATTAGGTTTATATTAAATCAAGGGTTAATTACACTAATAGTCCATATAGTTTGGGACTTGTGTCACTTTGGTCCCTGACTTTTCAATTGTGACACATTTGACCCTGAATTTTGAATCTTATTCCAAATAAGGACAATTGAAAATATCATTAGATTTTTCAATGGTAAAATCATCAATTTGATAAAATATAAACTAATTTGACAAAAACAAATGTCAAAAAAATATTTTTAATTTTTTAAAAATTATTTTTATTCGTCAATGATAAAATTATGTAAAATTAATAAAACTTACATGATTAATTTTTTAAAATTAATTTTACATGATCATCATCCAAACACATAATAAAAATTAATTTGGTAAAAAAAAAATGTCTAAAAGATTTATCGATTTTACATAATTTTATTTTTAGTAGGTAGAAATAATTTTAAAAATTCAAAAATATTTGTTTGACATTTATTTTTGTCAAATTAGTTTATATTTTATCAAATTGATAATTTTACCCTTGAAAAATCTAATGATATCTTCAACTGTCCTTATTTGGAACAAGATTCAAAATTCAAGATCAAATGTGTCATAATTGAAAAGTTAGGGATCAAAGTGATATAAGCCCCAAACTATAGGACTATTTGTGTAATTTTCCCTTAAATCAATTATGGATCACTCGAAGGTTTCACATAACTGATTCAGGTATGTTATTTATTTTCCGCATTATGTTGTTATTTGTGAAAATCATGATAGTTCATGATTTTAGATTATGAAGGCTGTTATATGCATAGCACCATAAATTTTTATGTCCCCCTCAAACTCAAGGTGGGTAAGCATCAACCAACTTGAGTTTGGAATCTAGATCACTGAAACGATCAGGAGGATGAGCCTTGGTGAAAATATCAGCAGGTTGATCAACAGAAGAAATAGGGAGAAGATGAACAATGCCATTTGTAATATGCTGTCGAATGAAATGACAATCAATCTCAATATGTTTGGTGTGATCCTGGAAGACATCATTATGAGCAATCTAAATGGCACTCTGATTGTCACAATAGATAGAGGTAGCACCAAGGGAAGAAACACCTATATCAGCAAAGAGCCAGCAAAGCCACAAAAGTTTCTGAGTATCGTCAGCAAGAGCGTGGTATTCAGCTTCAGTATTAGAGCGAGCAATGATGGATTGTTTCTTGCTGCGCCAAGTAAGAAGATAATCCCCTAAGAAGAAATAGAAACCAGTGGTAGGGCGTCGATCAGTAGGATGCCCAGCCCAATCAGTATCAAAAAAGACTCGAAGCTCGAGAGAAGAGTGAGCAAAATAGTGGAGTCCATGGAACAGAATGCCTTTGAGGTAGCGAAGTATGCAAAGTAGAATAGTATAATGCGGGTGCAGGAAGCCAACATGTACTAACTAAGAAGATGGACAACATAGGCAATGTCGGGGCGAGTCACGCGATGAGATAGATAAGACTACCTACCAGATAGCGATAAAGAGTAGCATCAGAGAGAAGATCCCTATCTAGAGGAGTGCAATGAGTCTGAGGATCAATGGGAGTAGAGATAGTCTTGCAATCGATAAGACCAGCACATGTCAGAAGATCGGATGCATATTTGGCTTGTGACAAATAATAACCAGTGGAATCATGAGAGATTTCAAGTCCTAAGAAATAATTAAGGGTACCAAGGTCCTTCATCTCAAACTAACGATTAAGAAATTGTTTGAGGCTAAGAATACCAGCCACATCATCACCAATGATAGTCATATCATCTACGTAAAGAAAAAGAAGAGTGGTGCCATAAGGAGTGGTTCGAACAAATAAAACAGAGTTATATGAGTTGGAGGTGAAGCCGAAGTCATGGATGGTGGAACTAAATTTAGCAAACCAAACTCGTGGGGTTTCTTTGAGACCATAGAGAGCACGTTATGCAAACCTTATAAGCCGGATAGGTAGACCTAGGGAGAGATTGCATATAGACTTCCTCAAGAAGATCACCATTACGAAAGGCATTTTTTATATCTATTTGAAAGAGATCCCAGTGGCGGCTGACAACGACAATTAAGCTACATACGAGAGGTAAGCTGCGGTGAAAGTCTCCTCATAATCAATGAAATATTCTTGGGTGAAGCCCTTTGCAATAAACGGGCTTAGTAGCACTCCAGAGCCATCGAGAATGGGTCTTGATTTTGTATACGCATCTGCAGCCAATAGCAGTCCTTCCAAGAGGAAGATCAATAACATCCCAAGTATGAGTTTTGTCTAAAGCCTGTAGTTCATCAGTCATAACTTGTTACCAAAGAGGATTAGTACAAACCTCACGATAGGAGGTAGGTTCATAAGTAAAAAAGGCAATAGACCCAACAATATAATCACGAAGATGAGCAATTGGTTAAGTTACCCGATGTGGATGACGGGTGGGAAGATCTGGGGAAAGGTTTGGTGGAGAGGTAGAAGGCGAGCTAGAAGGCACAAGGCGATAGACCATCGAGGAGAAGCGGTTTGGATGGGATCGAGGGGTCAACAAAGGTGTCTCTACAAATGAGGAACTGCATCAAAGCGCATTAGAGAAGAGATCTATGGAAGGATTAGTAAACATGATGAAGGTAGAGGTAAGGGTAAGTGAAGCGAGGATAGGGATGAAAACCTTTTATACTCCCAGAAAACCACATAACGGGATACATGAAGACATTTAGAGATAGGATCTCAATAGCGATAGCCTTTATGTTTAATCTTATACGAGAAAGCAACAAAGGCGAGAACAATGTTTGAGTTTGGTGTGTTCATAAGGTTAAGGAGGACAAAACATGCAGACCTAAAAACCCGAAGATGTGTGTATGGAGGGCTAGTGCCATGAGACATTCAAAGGGAGTTTGATTGTGGATGGCGAGTGGAAACACAATTAATAGCATACCTGCGATAAGTCGACTTCCCCCAAAAGTTTCGGGACAACAAGAAAAGAGAGTGAGAGCTCGAATAGTGTCGAGAATATGCCGATGTTTACATTGACGACCATTTCTTTGGGGCGTGCGGCCAGAACGATGAAATTTGAGTTCCATGACTCTGAAAAAAAAGATAGGAAATTTGAATCCCGATACTCCATAGCATTGTCAGAGCGAAAATTTTTAATGTGCTTTGAAAATTGTGTTTGGACCATATTTGCAAAGGTATAATAAATTTGAATAAGTTCAAATCGAGTTTTCATAAGAAACAGACAAGTAAAGCATGAAAAATCATCAACAAAGATAAGAAAATAACAAGATCACCCCATGGAAGTAGTAGGTGATAGGCCCTAAATATCAGAATGTATGAGATCAAAAGGTGCATGGGACATAGAAGTACTTGTACTAAAAGATAAAGCAGGTTGTTTTACAAGTTGACAAGGCAAACAATCAAAATAATCGGGAAGTACATGACCCAACTGACCACTAGAAACCAAAGACTTTAACTGACTAACAGAAATATGCCCTAAGCGACAATGCCAAAAATAAAAAAGGAACAAAGAAGAATCAAATGCAGGATCAGCTAATTGTGTGGAGTTTGGAACATGAAGATGAATGAGCTCATAGAGACATCTGTGTTTACGGCCGATCCTAAGAGTCTGTCCCGTCGGAGGGTCCTGTACCAAACAACCATTAGTAGAAAAGGTGACAGTTAGACCAAGCTCACATAATTGACTAATAGAGATAAGGTTTTAAGGTAAGAGCATGGATATGATAAACATGTGGTAAAGACAAATGAGAGGTAGCTAATAGAGCCAACATGACTTACAGACATGAGAGAACCATCAACAGTATGAATAGATGGAATATGAGCCGAGGAAGAGATAGAAGAAAATATAGTAGAATTGGAAGTCATATGATTATAACATGCAGAGTCAAAATACCAAGAAGATGTACCTGAAGTCACAGACAGAGCAGTAGGGAAATGTGTACCAGAGGGGGAAAGAAATTGTGTGAAAATGGCCTCATCATCAGTTTGGGAGAAGACAGAGGAGTAGCGGGTCTAGAGGCTCGAAAAAATCCTCAAAGCGGCGACAATAGTGTGGTGAGTAGGTGAACATATAGATTGATTCGGGGCGATATGAACTACCCTAGAAGAGTCCTTTGAGAGGAGTGACCAATAGAAGAGGATCGGGAGGATTGCGAAAACAATCCTACGGTAGATGACCAAGACCAATTTTGTTACAATCTGGCATAGATGCGAATGGGCAATGAACTAGAAGATGAGTAGAAGGAAGGCCCGATTCGACAATAAATGCAGTAGTGGACATTTGGGTTAGCAGGGAAGAAGAAGTCGCGACTAAGGAGTGACAAGAATAGAGTCCACTTGATGAGTCTGGAGAGTACCAAGATGAGTTTCCTCGGATAACAACTCTGAAATAGCCTACTCAAGAGTGGGCGTAGAGTGTGGTGAAAAAAGACGCATGGGCTCAAAATGGGTAGTGGCGCCATGAGAAATTGAACCAACCGCTCGATTATGATATGTAGTGAATAAAGTAGCATCTTCAAGGTGAGGCCATGGAGGTTACGAAAGCAAGCTGGTCCTAAACAAAATACATCTGAGAAATAAAGTCATTAATAGACTGACCAGGTTCTTGACCCATGCGGTGAAACTGACTCTGAAGTTGATACTGATGGCAAGATCAGTAGTCTGGTATCGTTCTTTCAAAAACTCCCAAATGTCTTTAGCAAGAGTAGTAACAGAGTCAAGCTGAAAACGACCAAACTAAAGACTAATAGAAGGAACAAAGGTATTTCGAAGCCAAGTAATGATCTGGTAGTTCGTACTGTCCCAGTCTTCTAAGCGGTCTTCATATTTAGTAATAGTTTCAACAGCCTCTTTCACTGGTTTGGTCACATCCCTAGTGGTAATACACCAGAGTTTCCAACCTTTGAGGAAGAAAGACATGACTTGGGCCCACAGAACATAATTGGATCCATCAAGCATAACAGAAATTGGATGAGAGGCATCATGACGATCCATAATAATATGGTGGTTGGACAAAATAAATAGTAACAAAATTGTAGGAGCAAAATTAGATAAAACAAATCATACCAGTGACTTCGAAAGGTCAAAAATAGCGGGGAAATGGCTGAATGGTGTAGAGATCACGTCAGCAGGAAGTTGCATGATGTCAACATAGGCGCGATGCACAATAGCAGAAGAAGGCGCGGCGCACAATAGTAGCGATGGGCGTGCAATACACAGTAATAGAAATGGTGCACACGAGTGCATAGTAATAGGAACGGCGCACGTGGATGCACGGTAGCAAGAACGGTGTACGCTAGTGCACGATAGCAGGAGTGGCACACGCGGGTGCATGGTAGCAGGAGTGGCACACGCGGGGAAAAGGGCTAACGTCAAGCTGACATATGCAATCAACGGAAGGGCACGTGGTTGCAGGTGGCGGCAGAATACTGGATGCACCGACTAGAAAAAAAGTGCATGAGAGCCGGTGAAGAGGTTTTTGGCAACGGGGCTAGTGGTGTTAGAACCAGGGCACAATCCCGAGCACTGTGGGAAAAAATTTATAAAATTTTGGTCAACAATGATGATAAAACAGTGTTGTTGAACAAATAATGGTGTATTGATGAAAAAGAAAGAGATGTTATAATGCCACTGTGTACGGGCAATAAGCAAAAGAAGACAGGAGCTAAGATTCAAGACCTACGCTCTAATACCATGTTATAATGGTTGAAAGAAAGGAAGATAAAGAGAAAATTGTGTACCTTTATCATATCAATAACCATTTATGAGAGCTCTTATACATAGAAGAGTGATACAATCCTAATTTAATTCTAATTCTTAAATTATGATATACATTAACAATGATATACATTAGGAGTTTTCTTAGGTGTGCAACCCACAAAAGGTGTAAGTGGGTTGCACACCATGTGCCACTCACACAAAAGGTGTAAGTGTAAGGTGTAAGTGTAAGTGGAAGGTATAAATGAAATGTATAAGTTGCACACCATGTGCCACTTACACAAAAAGTGTAAGTGCAAGATAAAAAAGGTGTAAGTGTAAGGTGTAAGTGAACACAAAAAGGTGTAAGGTGTAAGTTGCACACTATAGCATTACCCTATACATTAATTAGGATATACATTAACATACACGTTTTTTTTTATAAAAAAAAAAAAAAAAAAAGAGCCAAAAAAATCAAAAAATTAACTTTTATCCATCTTTTCAAAGTATCCCTATATATACACGTGTTTTTGTATCCACAGAGACAGAGACAACATGTTGAAATCATGGAGATAGTACTGTTCAAGAGTACTTTCAGGGTTGTTTGGAATTAGCTCAAATGTTTCTTAAAATTAATATAATAAAAAAAAAGAAAGCAAGAAAGAGTTATCAATTTCAAACTAAAACTTATGGGGCATTGGGTTAATTATTAATGGAACTAATTTATTATATATTGCGTTTGATTGTATAATTTTATAATTCAATAGTGTGACAGGATTCAACACTCAATTTCACCAATGAAGAATAATAGAAATTTATGAACAAAATTAGAGGATCCTCTCAAACACGAGACCAAGTAGGTGTCTCAAGATTCTAAAGTATCCATTAAATAATTAAAAGTTGTAATTATGGCTCATGAATTCTAAAAGTAATTAAATCATTTTAATTAATTACCAAACAACTTTTGAATTATTGAGCAAAGGTATAGTAGACTTTTCCTGAAACTAGAATTGGGGGTCTTAAAAAAATAAATAAATAAAATAAAAAGAAAGATTGTCAGGCATCATTAGATTTCCAATCCTTAAATAACTTTTTGAATTATTGAGCAAGGTATAGTAGACTTTTCCTGAAACTAGAATTGGGGGTCTTAAAAATAAATAAATAAATAAATAAAATAAAAAAGAAAGATTGTCAGCATCATGATTTCTAATCCTTAAACAACTTTTTGAATTATTGAGCGGTGTATAGTAGACTTTTTCTCAAATTAGAATTGGGTGTCTTCAAAAATAAATAAAATAAAAAGAAAGATTGTCAGGCATCATCGATTTCCAATCCTTTGTGATTTGATTCATGTACAAATAATTTTCTTGTTATTTAAAACTTATTCAAAAATTGCACTTGCAAAGAAATCCTTTGCTTTATCTTTTCAAGAACAAACATTACTACAATGGTTAATGACTTTAATTTTAACTTTTATTACAAAATAATAGAACTAACATTATGAAATAGCGTGACATTTCTTACAATGTGCTCTTTTACATATGCACATTATAGATTTCAAAAAATACATATAGAATGCTATAACAAACTTCTGCCTATCACTTTAAAACAAAAATCCCAAACACTTCGTAATATCAAAATTATCAACGACACACTATTACGGTAAATGATACTCTATGAAAATTCTGAAGTAAAATATAAATAAATAAAACCATTTTCCTTAGCTCGGTTTTGCCCTTATAAGTCCTTCAACTGACCCAATCAAGGCGAGATTGAGACAATCAAGCAAACAATGCTAAAAGTTTGAAGAACAATCCACTTCGTAGTCCAAGCCCCAATCTTCTTACGCACAAAGTACATTTCCACAGGAAAATATATTGCCAAGGCCAAAAGTTCGGTGCCCTAACACTCCCAAAACTTGGTGAAGTAAGGAAGATCACTGAAATTACGGTGGTTGATATAACATAAAATGTCGAAAACATAGCCTAAGCAGATTCAAGCTGAAAACCTTGCAATAATGGGAGCTTGAAGTTGTAGAAATTGTTGACAAATCCGCTATTTGGATACTTCTCACCAAACCATCTTTCTGCAATTGCAAACACCGGCCGATTGTATACCTAACAAATGAATGTGAATGGCCATAGTAAGCATTTGTGATGGCACATATGTAAGCAGAGCAATGATAAAGATATAATAACATGATGATGTTATTATATCTTTATCATTGCATTCCTATGCTAACATGATTATATCTTTGCGAAGATAAAGTAACATCATCAAAATTGAAATGAAACGTTATTTATATACGATATCCTCCAACTAGATGGAGAATAATGCAAGCATTAGCAAAATCGATGAGCGAAGGGCTCATAGAATCGAATCTGACAAGAGGTTTCCTGTTTTATCCTCAAGGCTGCATATCCGAAGCATCCACAACAGAGGTAGAAGAAGGTGGTGATGAAGATTGCAGATATGGAGGCCTTCTTCATGGTCCGGTTTTCTGGTGAAGGCGACTTCAAAGTATCCTTTTCATTGCATTCAATTTTACATATTTTTCTTTCTTAAAAATTCTTGAAGCATGTAGGAGTGTGAAATTTGTCAAACGGAGAGAATAAACTATACTGTATTTCTAGAAAAATAATTGTATATGGATAGACAAAAGCAACATCTCCAAGTGCTTGAAAAACCAACCACAATTTCTCGGTTGTAGTGCTTGGGACTCCTCCAATGCTTCCCATGATCTTCTTATTTTCTGCAATTGCAAAAGCAAGAAACCGTTTGGATGAGTTGATTTCAAATGAAGGGATTTGAGATTGAATTTTATAATTTGTAAGAGATTTGCTTCATTTCTAGTCGAAATGTAAAAATTATGTCAACTTTTACTATTTTTAAGGGAGTTGCTTCCCAAGGCAAGGTTATGTGGACTTGCCCTATAGACTAAATTCCGGATATTTAAAATTACCAACAAATCACAAGTATCAATTAAGCTCAGAAGACATTAATGAGAATCGAACCCAAGATGTCCGAATTTATAGCTAGTCTCAGAGTTCGTCCTCTTAAATGCATGTTTGCACCAGACCTTTAAGGCCCTATTTGTTTGGGGTATATCAATGGGGATATGGGTGTTTGACCGGATATAAAATCTGATGGGATTTACTAGTTTTTTTACCTCCCTATATCCCATGTTTGGCTCCTCTGTATGTAAGAAGTTCAAATATTATATCCCTCAAAATGGTGAGATATTGCAAATCCTATATCACTGGATGTAAATTCATTCTTCATCCAATAGTCAAAAATAAATCAATCTCGTCTGGTTCCATATTATATCCTACTCTAATCAAATATATTAAAATGGCCTCATAATATATATAATTCATATCATATCCTAAAAAAAGAGGGGAGGGGGGGTTTGGGGAATTTGAAGGCATACCAATGACAGTTGCAAAGCAAAGTACAAAGCCAATGGAAGAGTAGGACATGATTGCTGCAACAAAAGAGAGCCATGCCATGTTGTGGTAATCGAATGCAGGACGCTTAATTTAACTCATACAAAAAAAAATAAAAAATTTAATTTTTCATGTCTTTTTATTTTTACTTATTATTTTTTTTTAATATTTTAAGCCCTTTTTTTAAAATTTTTGTAGATACACCTAATCTAAATATATTTAAGAAGTATAATATTTTGTGATTTTTTTTTTAAATTCACCAAATACAAAAAATATAAAAATACAAAAATTCAGTAATACTATAATAAATGTGAATGACAGTGTTTGATAATACTGTAATAAATGTTAGTGAATAGACGAGAAAGAAAAATGATGATGGAAATAAAAATGAAAAATTCTATTCATATATAAAAATTTATATAAAAAATATCACAAATATTGTGATAGTGATGTAAATATAAATCATGTTTATGAGTTTTTTGTTTTAAACTGAAAAGTCACCATTAAGTTATATCATTGTGTTTGAAAATTTTATATAAAATTTATATTTGTATAACGTTACTCAATAAGAATATGTTGAGGTAGAATTTAATAATGGAAAGCTATAAAATGTAGTCATGATAATAGGAAGAATAAATGGTAGGAAAAAGGGCAAAATGGTCATTCACAAAATTTTTAGGTAGGACATTCGCAATCCAAGAGGCAATTTATAATAAGATTACAAACCTCAAAGAGAGAAATATAATATTTCAAACATGAGAGGGATTTGTATTAAATAAAAATCTCGGGGGTGTCACCACTACCACACCTATAACCATCCTTGTTGTCCTACCACCACCACCTCCACACCTACCAACATCGTCTCCTTATTACTATTGTTACTATGGCCATCGTTAATAACACTATCGACCACTCCTACCACCGCAACAAATATAATTCACATTAAAAATGAATAATACTATTTATTTATAAGTATATTTCTTACTCTTAAACACAAGCAACAAATACAATAAATTGCTTAAACCTACTTGCTTATTGACAAGAAATTGTGATTAAAAAAAAATGTTTTATGCAAAACATTTCTCAATAAGAAAATTACAAAAAAAAAATACAAGAGAAAATTTTAGACAACAAGAAAGAAGTCCAAAAAAAAAATCATTGTAATCCTAACAATGCTGAGGCCACACTAATAAAAATCTAGAGATATGCCCAAAACATGATCTTAAGCTATTGTTTTTTGTTTTCAATTCACAAAACAATTAAACAACTTCCCATATATCCAACTGGTACTGCTATCATTATTCATTCTTCACTGAAACTAGAACATAGTTTTTCTCAGCTCAACTTTGCTGATATAAGTCCCTCAATTGACCCGACCAATGCGAACATAGTCACAAGCAAACAAACAATGCTAAAAGCATGAAGAGCAATCCACTTAGTCGACCAAGCTCCAATGTTCGTCTGCACGAAGTACATTTCCACCGGAAAATATATAGAAAGTGGCCAAAAATTTATGGCTCCCAAAACTCCCAAAACTTGGTTGAAGTATGGAAAGATCATCGCAATCACAGTTGTTGACGCCACATAAGTTGTGCGAAAACAGAGTCTGAGAAGATTTAGCCTGAGAATTGGGAAAAGGGGAAGTTTCAAAGTGTAGTCATTGTTCACAAATCCACTGTTTGGGAACTTCCTTGCAAACCATTTGTAACGCCCTCAAAATTAAACCCGAAACATGGCATGCATTAATAAAAAAAAAAAAAAAAAAAAAGTATATTATTTAAGTCACTAGAGTAATATGGAATAAAACATCAAATAAATGCCCTATGGGCTTACATCTTGCCAAGCCAACACTTGGACACAAATTCATGAGTTCTAACTCAAAACAAATAAAGCCCTAGGCTTGAAAGTTTACATTGTTCAAATAAAATAAATAAAAATAAAACAAGTCTTTCAATTCAATTCCTCACAAGCTAAGTCCTTGGAGGTAGTGAACCACCTGTACCTGAAAAATGAAGTTCCCATATAGGGTGAGCCACAGCCCAATAGAGAAATACTAAACCAAGCATAAGAATTAACTAAAGTGTTAGCATCTAATACATGGTTAACACAATATAATCCAGTTACACTTTTTAAGACATGAATGTCTATATTGCCTATGACACATTGTCTATGGCACATCTTACTTTTCATCTATGGCTCAGGACCTGGCCAAATAACTCAACGGGGTTTCATCTTTTATTAACAACACTTCCAATTCCACAGGAATAACAATTCAAGTTAGACCTAATCATAACAAATACACGAGTTGGTATTGTATCAATCATAATCAATTCACTTCCATACTTCCCAATTGATACACATTTTAGTGCTGTATCAAATAAACACTTCAATATAAATAAGCACACATAAATGTGATGCTAATGGAGTCCATCCCCTATCTCCTCCCAAACAAAATCCGGTTTAGAGGTCCATCCCCTATCTTCCCCTAAACCGTGGAGTTCATCCCCTATCTCCTCCCAACAAGTCCGGTTTAGAGGTCCATCCCCTATCTTCCCCTAAACCGTGGAGTTCATCCCCTATCTCCTCCATACAAATGCATATGCAATGAAACATACAAATTGCCATATGCAACACACAATCAATACAAGTAATGTTCTGTATTAATTCAACAGTCAACATATGTGACTTAATTCCAGTTATACCTAAGCAGCATGCAAGGTCTACAACAATCAATGGCTATCCTCCACCGATAGCCCAAAACAGTTATTTCTAAGCAAGAAATAAATATCACAATCTATATATATTATCAAATCCACAGATGAGTGATTAAATATTCAATTACATCAACCAATCTCAATTTCCCAAACCTCATGAATTTAACCAATACACAATTCCCCTTTTTGAATTAATTACATGAATTAATCTATGATCAAACCCTAAGGTTTCTCCCAAAATTACTAAACCAACCCCCCCCATATATTAGAACATCAACACTTAGGATTAAAACGTATACAAGGAGTAGGAAATCCCTACCTCAAAGCAATGAACCCAACAGAAGAAGATGAAGATGTTTGCCCAAATTTTAAAGTGCTCCAAATCCAACAATGCTCAGATTAAATGAAAGCCCTCACTCTCCTCTACCTTTTTAATGAAGGAACTAGGTTAGAAACACCCTCTAGATAGATCAAACCCAAGGAAAAGATGAGTTGAGAGAGAAGAAACTCGGAACTAGGGTTTCTGGATCAAAAATTGTGAAAAAGGACGTTTTAAAACTGCTGCTGCGTTTAAATACTGGACAAGCTCGCCGAAGCGAAGACATGGTCGCCGAGCGACCGCAGACAAGAAACACTCGCCGAGCGAAGAAAAGCTCGCCGAGTTAAAACTCTTCGATGTCTGCAACCTGAAGCACGCCGGCGACAGTAAAGCTCGCCGAGCGAAGAACTCGAAACATACAACTCGCCGCTCGAAGAAAGCTTCGCCGGCGAAAACACTCGCTCTCGTGTCTATACTAGACGCAATCGCTCGCTCGAGCGAAGAAAACCTGGCTCGAGCCACTAGAGACAAAACTCAACCCTCGCCGGCGACCAAACCTCGCCGAGCGACCAACTCAAAATCGACAAAGAAGATTTGGTTTCAACCCAACCAACACAAACAGACCTGCCCAAAACATCCTATAACTCAATTGAGGAATTAAAGAACAACAAATATAATAGCAGAATCCACGGAACGTAAGTCCGGATACAATAATCAAATGGGAAAAAGACCGGGGTCGCTATAACCTCCCCCCCTTAAAAGAATTTCGTCCCCGAAATTAAGCATGAGTTTGTAAAAACAAGTTTTTCTTAATTCCCAATGATATATAAAACAATAATCAACAATCTTGACCAATATTGGTCACTTCATTTCTCATTAAGAGGCATCTCACAATATGTATAAATCAACATATATTTCAACCTGCATCAATATTATGCATTATTCCTTTCAATGTTAACAAATTCCATATCATATTCAATCTCATGATATAAACAACACTATCAATATATAAATGTTATATTCTACTCCCATTATGAGGCAAGTTTCAAAATATTAACATTAAACCAAAATATTCTCAATGTTTTCCAACTTAAGACATATATAAAATTCTCAAGTTCCGCAATATTATATAATCTAAGTACAAGATTACAAATCAATAAACAAATCCGGATATTTCACGGACTTCCAACTCACGCTCCCAAGTGGCTTCCTCCACTCGTGATGCTTCCACGTAACTTTCACCAAAGGGATGGTCTTGCCACGCAAAAACTTGATCCCGCCTAACCAAAACCCGGACGGTCTCCTCATACGAGACATCCTCATCAACAACTAAATCACCCAATCCAACACATGTGACGGATCCGCTCATACTTCCAAGCATACTCACATGAAACACGCCATGAACTCCGGATAATGCGTGGCAAAGCTAAACGATAAGCCTCGCCAATCCTCTCAAGGATCTCAAAAGGCCCAATGAACCGAGGGGACAACTTCCCGCTCTTCCCAAATCTCATCAAACCTCGCCTAGGTGATATTTTCAGAAAGACATGATCACCTACCTCAAACACCAAAGGTCTCCTCCTACGGTCGGCATAAGATTTCTGACGACTCTGTGCTGTAACCAGCCTCTTACGGATAAGCTCAACTTTCTCCGTGGTTTCCCTCACCAACTCCGGACCCAACAAAGGTGCGTCACCCACCTCGGCCCAACAGACTGGAGATCTACACGGTCGGCCATATAAGGCCTCAAACGGTGCCATACCGATACTAGACTGAAAGCTATTGTTGTAAGCAAACTCCACTAATGGCAAGTGCTTCTCCCACGACCCATTAAAGTCGAGAACACAACCTCGAAGCATATCCTCAAGGATCTGAATAGTACGCTCGGACTGCCTGTCACCGAGGATGATAAGCCGCATTAAGGGTCAACTTAGTGCCTAAAGCACTTCGCAAGCTCGCCACAACCCGGCAAAGGAAACGAGGATCTCTATCTCGAGACGATCGTCATTGGGACCCCGTGCAACCTCACTATGTCCCGAACATACAAATCGGCAAGATGATCTCAATCTCTAACCCGCATAGGAATGAAGTGCGCCGACTTCACAACCGGTCTACCACAACCCAAATAGCATCACTACCTCCGAAGTCTTGAAGACCCACAACGAAGTCCATAGTGACATGCTCCCACTTCCACTCGCAATAGGCAAGGGTTGCAACAAACCCGGCCTTCGATGCTCGACCTTCACTTGTCGACAAGTAAGGCACTTAGATCTGAAAGTCGCCACATCTCTTCATACCCCGCCACCAAAATCGGCGGCCCAAATCGATACATCTTAGTACCTCCGGATGCACCGCAAGGCGAATGATGAAACTCTGAGTACCTCCTCTCGGCAAGACTCCAGACAAACAGACGGTCTCGGTATCTCACGCCAGTCGGGATACACCGTCAAACCCTTCTCAACCTTCCCATTGGAAATCTTCTCTGAGAGATTCTACCTCAAGATTCCCCTCCGAGCCTCTAACACTCGAGTCACAAGTGCAGTCAAGCAACAACGAAAACAAGGTCAGCCTTCGACGGATTCACCTAAAAGCAAATCAAACTCCCCAAGTGCACCCAACATCTCCCACTCCCGGATGGCTATACTAGCAACGTCACCAACAGATTTCCTGCTAAGAGCATCGGCCACAACATTGGCCTTCCCTGGATGATAGTGCAACTCGAAGTCGTAATCCTCAATGAACTCCATCCACCTCCTCTGCCTCAAATTCAAGTCCTTCTGTGTGAACAGATATTTCAGACTTTTATGGTCGGAGAATACCTCGAATTTCTCACCATACAAATAATGTCTCCAAATTTTCAAGGCAAATATCACAGCTGCTAATACTAAATCATGCGAGGGTAATTCTTCTCGTGAATTTTCAATCGACGTGAGCCATAGGCAACCACTTTCCCTCTTGCATCAACACACAACCTGCACCTCTCGTGAGGCGTCACAAGAACTGAATAACCCAACCCTCTCCTAATAATTAAAACCGAGCGGTGGTCAATCTAACTTTCAACCCCTGAAATGACCTTTCACAAGTCTCACTCCATACAAATTTGACTCCCTTCCGAGTCAATCTAGTCAACGGTGAAGCTAACCTGGAGAAATCCTTCACGAACCGACGGTAATACCCAGCTAATCCCGTAAAAGCTGGATCTCAAAACACTCTTAGGTTGTGCCCAATCTTAATCGCCTCCGTCTTGGATGTATCAACAGACACCCCCTTCCCGGAAACTACATGGCCTAAGAACTTCACCTCTTCTAGCCAGAACTCGCACTTCCCAAGCTTAGCATAAAGCTTATGGGCTCTAAGTAATTCTAGCACCACTCTCAAGTGTTCCTCGTGCTCTTCCTCTGAAGGTGAATAAATCAAAATGTCGTCCACGAAGACGACCACAAAACGATCCAAAAATTCTCGGAAGATCCGGTTCATCAAATCCATAAACACCGCCGGTGCATTGGTGAGCCCAAACGGCATCACCAGAAACTCGTAGTGGCCATACCGCGTCATTTGAATGCCGCTTTTGGAATATCTTCCTCCACGACTCTCAACCGATGATAACCCGATCTCAAGTCTATCTTAGAGAAACAACGGAACCCTTCAACCGATCGAACAAATCATCTATACGAGGCATCGGTACTTATTCTTAACCGTCACCCGATTCAACTTCCTAATCTATGCAAAGTCTCAAAGCACCACCTTTCTTTTTTAACGAAAAGTGGCGCCTCCCACGGAAACACTAGGACGAATATAGCCCTTATCTAACAACTCCTGGAGCTGAATCTTCAATTCAACTAGCTCGGCGGGGGCAAAACGATAAGGTGCCATAGAAATCGGCGCCGTACCGGGCACTAAATCAATAGAGAACTCAATCTCTCGATGCGGTGGTAAACTAACCAGATCCTCGAGAAAGACGTCTGAGTACTCACAAACCACCTTCGGTAACACAATCGAGGTCTCAACATCCTCACTAATCGCAAGACTAGCAAGTAAACTACTAAGCTCACTCACCGCCGGATCATACCGTGGCAAAATACTACCAACCCCGCCCCCGTAAAATGAAAACGTTCTCCGCATTGTACAACAAGTTACCCTCGACGGTAGCAATCAATAAATGCCGGTATGATGATAACCATCCATACCCAAAATAACATCGAAGCCCTTCATGGGCATAACTACAAAAGAGAAAGGGATTCTATGATCATCGACTCTATATCACAACCCCTAACACCTTGTTTCAAAATCAACTCACCCCCAAGAGGCGACACTACACAAATAGGAGATGCTAATCGAGCTAACTCCAACTCCAAAATAGATGCAAATGCAAAGAGACACAAAGGAATGAGACGCACCAGATCGATCAATACACTAGCAATGAATTGCAAAACAAGAAGGTACCTCTAACCACAGATGGAGTGGTACAAGATCCTCAATGTAACAAAGATACACGCCCAGATGACCTCTCGATCAACTGCTCACCCCTCGAGTACTAGATCATGTATCGATCGGGACGAAGAAGCCTCTGATTGGCCTCGAGGCCCGAATCGACCGAGTAGGCATCCGACTCAGTCCGCCAACCAAGAGCACGGTGTGCCACCCAACTGTGGCAAAACCTCTTCATGTGCCCCTGGTGATCATGAAAACAAGAGGACGACGACCTCTACGACTCTGGCTCGAGATCGAGCCAAGAAGATCGCCCTCAACTCCTCCTCCGAGGACAAATCGAGACTTGTGGCCCGGTGACCACACTTGAAACAGTAATGTCTCCGACCGCTTTCCCGTAACTAGCACTCGACCGAAAAGTGGATCTAGAAAAACTATTCGAGGTCAGCCGAGGAGTGAAACCTCTCGCCGCCATCACTCGCCATCCCGACTCCTCTTGAGCCTTCGCCTTTCCTCTTCTGCGATCATAATCTCGGGCAGGGTCTGCATCAACCAATCGCCCAAGTCTCTAATCATAGACCCAACAATTCTCAAAGATGAGGCCACGCCTCAACTTCTTCTCAAACTTCGATGCAAGGCCTCGCAGTTGCCACCAACTCGGTGCAAACACGACAAACTAGTGAATCTTTGCTTCAAACTCGCCACAGATAAACCGTTTCGCTCAAGATGGCGGAACGATCTCTCAACTTCTCTCAATACCGAGACAAGTACTTCTCAAAAGCATCAACAAAAGCCTTCCACGCACCTCCAATACGCCTTGGTGAACTTCCACCATTGACCAAGATCCCCTTCACCGGAAAGATGCCAAGGTCACCTTCAACCTCGCCTCGATGCCAAGCATCTCAAAGCGTTTTTGTCTGCTCGAGCCATTAAATGCGCCTTAAGTGGCTCGCTAGGATCACTATAAACACGTCCGGTTGAGACAGGAAGAATTCTCTTCGTAAAAAGAAGGCCTCAGATCTCGCCACGACTACTCGAGCTCGATTCTCGAGCCCTAAGAATGCCCATCGACTCCTAAAAGCTCCGGCTATCTCTTGGGCCAAAGCGCCCATACCTTGTCGCCCATCGCTCGGCCACATTGGCTTGGCTAACACCTCCTCGAATCGCCAGATCTCCTCAGATAGGCACTTCCGCCTAGCTCGCCTACCACGCCTACTGCGACCTCGTCCTCGCCCCGACATCCTAATGAAGGAAACAAAGACGTTAGCACTCTAAATAATGTGCCAAAACTATAACACTTGGCCCTAATACATTGGACAACAATAAATCACACCACGTAAGCACATAATCACATAAGCACCTTTAATTTCATTCTCGATAATGACATCCCGAGACGTCGCTAAAGTTCCGTTGGAAACAACATTGATCAAGTGCCTTTCCAACAAGACATTCAGAGACTCAAGGGTCCAATCAACATCCTAGAAACTACATTCCATACCCACATAGTCACATAAACATGTTATCATATAAGCATGCAATCATTACACTAAGTCTCTATCAAACGAGACGAACCCATTGTGATTCTAATCACTTCCCACGTACCCAAAGTATTCAAACCCGGTACGCTCTGATACCAAGTTGTAACGCCCTCAAAATTAAACCCGAAACATGGCATGCATTAATAAAAAAAAAAAAAAAAAAAAACAGTATATTATTTAAGTCACTAGAGTAATATGGAATAAAACATCAAATAAATGCCCTATGGGCTTACATCTTGCCAAGCCAACACTTGGACACAAATTCATGAGTTCTAACTCAAAACAAATAAAGCCCTAGGCTTGAAAGTTTACATTGTTCAAATAAAATAAATAAAAATAAAACAAGTCTTCCAATTCAATTCCTCACAAGCTAAGTCCTTGGAGGTAGTGAACCACCTGTACCTGAAAAATGAAGTTCCCATATAGGGTGAGCCACAGCCCAGTAGAGAAATACTAAGCCAAGCATAAGACTTAACTAAAGTGTGAGCATCTAATACATGGTTAACACACTATAATCCAGTTACACTTTTTAAGACATGAATGTCTATATTGCCTATGACACATTGTCTATGGCACATCTTACTTTTCATCTATGGCTCGTAACACGCCAAATAACTCAACGGGGTTTCATCTTTTATTAACAACACTTCCAATTCCACAGGAATAACAATTCAAGTTAGACCTAATCATAACAAATACACGAGTTGGTATTGTATCAATCATAATCAATTCACTTCCATACTTCCCAATTGATACACATTTTAGTGATGTATCAAATAAACACTTCAATATAAATAAGCACACATAAATGTGATGCTAATGGAGTCCATCCCCTATCTCCTCCCAAACAAAATCCGGTTTAGAGGTCCATCCCCTATCTTCCCCTAAACCGTGGAGTTCATCCCCTATCTCCTCCAAACACAAGTCCTTAGAGGTCCATCCCCTATCTTCCCCTAAACCGTGGAGTACATCCCCTATCTCCTCCAACACAACACAATGCATATGCAATGAAACATACAAATTGCCATATGCAACACACAATCAATACAAGTAATGTTCTGTATTAATTCAACAGTCAACATATGTGACTTAATTCCAGTTATACCTAAGCAGCATGCAAGGTCTACAACAATCAATGGCTATCCTCCACCGATAGCCCAAAGCTTATTTCTACGCAAGAAATAAATATCACAATCTATATATATTATCAAATCCACAGATGAGTGATTAAATATTCAATTACATCAACCAATCTCAATTTCCCAAACCTCATGAATTTAACCAATACACAATTCCCCTTTTTAAATTAATTACATGAATTAATCTATGATCAAACCCTAAGGTTTCTCCCAAAATTACTAAACCAACCCCCCCCATATATTAGAACATCAACACTTAGGATTAAAACGTATACAAGGAGTAGGAAATCCCTACCTCAAAGCAATGAACCCAACAGAAGAAGATGAAGATGTTTGCCCAAATTTCAAAGTGCTCCAAATCCAACAATGCTCAGATTAAATGAAAGCCCTCACTCTCCTCTACCTTTTTAATGAAGGAACTAGGTTAGAAACACCCTCTAGATAGATCAAACCCAAGGAAAAGATGAGTTGAGAGAGAAGAAACTCGGAACTAGGGTTTCTGGATCAAAAATTGTGAAAAAGGACGCTTTTAAAACCGCTGCGTTTAAATCTCGGACAAGCTCGCCGAAGCGAAGACATGGTCGCCGAGCGACCGCATTAAGAAACACTCGCCGAAGCGAAGAAAAGCTCGCCGAGTTAAAACTCGATGCTTCAGTTCGCAACCCGAAGCACGCCGAGCGACAGAAGCTCGCTCGGCGAAGAACTCAAACATACAACTTCGCCGCTCGAAGCGAAGAAAGCTCGCCGGCGAAACACTTCGCTCAGGTCTATACTAGACGCAATCGCTCGCTCGAGCGAAGAAAACCTGGCTCGAGCCACTAGAGACAAAACTCAACCCTCGCCGGCGACCAAACCTCGCCGGCGACCAACTCAAAATCGACGACAAGATTTGGTTTCCGAACCCAACCAACCTGAAACAGACCTGCCCAAAACATCCTATAACTCAATTGAGGAATTAAAGAACAACAAATATAATAGCAGAATCCACGGAACGTAAGTCCGGATACAATAATCAAATGGGAAAAAGACCGGGGTCGCTATACCATTTGTCTACCAGTGCAAAAAGTGGCTGACTGAATACCTGCCAAAATACAAATATGGAAAGGAATTATGATTTTATTTGCTAAAAAAAAGAAGAAAAAAAAATTAGATAAACAGTATTGATCATACATACAATTTATATTGAACTAAAGCAAATTTACCACTTATATGGGATTTTTTGACAGCATGAGGGGTAATTGAAAGCAACTAAGCAGATTTAAGTAGGGTTTTTGGATTAGATTATATGAAATTATTAGTCTTGGGATCAATAGTTTTGGGCTTATCAATGAATCTTATCCCACATTTGGAATGCCCTAGATTAGGAGGGGGATTAGAAGAATCCTATCCTATCTTATGTTTGTTTTGAACCACTAAACATGGACTGCATAGTACAATGACCATAGTTTGAGTATATTTTAACCTTGTCCCACATTTGGAATGTCCCTAGATTAGGAGGGGGATTAGAAGAATCCTATCCTATCTCATGTTCGTTTTGAACCACTAAACATGGACTACATAGTACAATGACCATAGTTCGAGGATATTTTAACCTTTTAACCCCCTAATCTAGATCTTCCTTAATCCTCTTGTTTTGTATCTCATCCCCTAAACCACTAAGCATGGACTCAATAGTCACTTTTATGAGGGATATACAGTCCAGAAGGACTATCAATCCAAACGTCTATATTTGTATCCAAACATGAAATTCGAAAATGACCATAATATGGAGTCCAATCACATAACCTAATCGCTCCAAAGTCCAACCGAACACATCAAGTGGGTGTAATTGGAAGACATCTATAATGTAGAGACTAGATTATCTATCCGGATTCTTCCTTGTCCTTTATCCCAAGGCCCCCCATCTCTATCACACGATGGATTAGAAAAGGCCTCGGGACAAGGGAAAGGAAAATTTGACAGAGGATCCCCGCCTCCATAACTATGCTAACGAAAAAGGAAAAAAAAAAGATCAAGTGATATGTCTAACAGGTAGTACCGATATCCTCCAACCAAATGAAGGACAATGCAAGCATTAGCAAAGTCAATAAGCCAAGAAGGCTCATAGAATCCGGCTACCAAGAGGCTCCTGAGTTGAATCACCGAAGGTTGCATATCCAAAAGCCGCCGCAGCAGAGGTAGAAGAAGGTTGTGATGCATACCGCTATGGTTGAGGCCTTCTTCATTGTCTCATTTTCGGTGGAGGTGACTTCAAAGTATCCTTTGGTGTGTTTTTGCAATTTTCAATCACATCAACTTGAGATTCTTCATTGGTTATGTGAAGTTGGACTTGGTAATTGATCGAGAATGAGAAAATCCAAGTACACAAAGAAATTTCACAGAACATCGGTGTTTCATTCGTGAAATTTTTCCGTATTCCTAGTGCAACGATGGGAAATTAAAAATTGAAAGTGGCTTACGTATTTCAACGAGAATGATGGAGTATGGATAGGCAAAAGCAATGTCCCCAAGTGCTTGAGAAACCAACCATAATTTCTCAAGTGTAGTAGCAGTTGAGACTCTCGCAATGTTACCTTTAATGACTCCATCTCCTGCAATTAAATGTTGAAGAAATTCATGGTTAAATCAACATATATGCACCCAAAATTTTGATTTGTTTACTTATTCATATTTTTCCAAGGCATGTAAGCACATAATTTCTTGTTATTTAGCAAACACACAACCAACGTGATAATTACTCCCAACACAAAAGCTCTCCTAAGCACATAATTTCAAATGGTAGGAGATTATTTACAAAAATGTTAAAAGAAAATTATATCAAACTGAACAATCAACTATATAAGAAAGTCTAACAACACATACCCACCTGCAAGCCCAATTCCAACAACAACTACATCAATACAAGAAGAAACACCATAATGGAGAAAACAAGTAAACGACTAAAAAAAAAACAATATGAAAGAGACAATCAATCTTTGCCGTTGACAAGAATTGACCTACTGACATCTCAGTTAAAAGCGTACAAGAATGACTAATTGAACTGGCTCAGTTATTATGCGGAGTGAATTTCGAATACTTGCAACATGAAAAATGAGAGCAAATTGGGAACCATACCTATTACTTTCGCCAAACCAAGTGCCAATGCAATGAAGGAATAGATGAAGGACATGGTTGCAGCAACAACAGAGAGCCATTCCATATTATGAAAATTGGGTATTTGAGAAATCACAATTTGTACTAATCCAAATATTAGCATATAATAAGTATCTCCATATTCACAATTAGCCTTATGCCCATACTTGTGGTAACAATTTGATTTCTGTATTGCTCTGCATCAATTTAAAATTTGGGAAAACAAAAAAATTAAACATCACAATAATAAGAAAGTGTACATGTGTTCACAGTTTCAAATCATAGTAAATGCTCCAAATTAATTCTTGTTGAGCTAATCAAATATTGTGGGGTAACATATATTATATATCTCATGCTACTTTTCAATAAATAAAAAAACAAAAAATTTGAAAGAACATAAATATATATAGAGCACCTCATGCTGATAGCAGAAGTAATGGTGTAGGCAATGCCAATCCCATATAAGTTAATATTTACACAAAGCCCACATGCCCAAGCACTTCTCTTTCCTGAAAATGCCATGTTAAAAACACCGTATGAAAATTTCTAGAAACAAAAAAATATATATATAAAATCAGACATAATCGTCTCACATGAGATGAATCTCATATTTATATAAAAAAATTGTGTTTGATTCTATTATTAATTTTTGTGCAAATGGAAAAACTGTAATGACAATGTTACCTAAATTGAAGTGGACAGCTTCCAAGTAGGAGTGGTTTCTAGTGGGGCCAAGCTCAGGGTGAGGAGATCTGTAGCAGTTGGAGAGAAGAAAGGCAGAGATGAGGGTGATGAAAGCAAAGAAGAGCATAGAGAATGAGCCTCCAATCCAACCTAGCTGAGCCATACACCATGCCAATGATAGAACCCCTGACCCTATCACTCCTGTTATTATGTGGGCCACCGCTGTCCATACATTTCCTGTTTCACCATTTCCATTTATTATTTTCAATAATCAAATACATTTCTACAATTCAAAAAATAAATAAATACATTACCGTCAAAAGTTCCATCTAAGTGTGTGCATCTAATTATTGATATTGATTACTGCTTCTTTGACTAATGAACAATATTAACTACATTACCAATGTACATTGGTATACAGATAAGGAAAATTTTATTACTCTATCCGTCTCAATTTGTTGATTCTTTTTGGAGATTTTAACTTTTTAAGAGACATGCAATCATTACACTTAAATTTAAATTTCAAAATACTTTTTCACTAATGTCCCTATCTTTTCAAAATTTTAATATATTTAAAATTACTCAAAAAGGGTAATTTTGGAAAATTAAATATTTTTTACTTTGACTTTTCGAATGAGACTATCATTTTGGGACATCCCAAAAATGAAATAGTGGACCAACAATGGGACGGAAGGAGTACATCTTAATAAAATGGTGTATTATTTGTAGCTTTTTATTATGACTCATTATGATATTAGTTATAATATATTGTGGTGTTAATTATAATTAAGTTTGATTATGACCATAGAAGTTTTTGACTACATATCAAGTAATGTTTGATTATTATCACTGATTTATTTATTTAATTACAATACCCATATTGATTAATATTCCAAACATTACTGAAATTATATACCAAACCAACAATGAAAAAAGAACAGTTATTCATCGCCACATGTGGTAATGACTCAAATATGATCTACACCATTTATTGGAGTAAATCCCACATCAATTGGTGTGGACTCTACCAATAAATGATATGAATCATTTTTTGAATATTACCACATGTGACACTCAATTATTTTTCATAAAATGATGTGTTATGATATTGAGAAATTATCATATCTTTTAAAAGTCCTATGTTGGCGGTAACAGGAATAGCAGGTCTTAAAAATTACATAATTTTAAAAACAAAAAAATAGTATGAAAATGACAATATATGATCGTGGACTTACATTAAAATTTCTAGTGTCATGAGCAGTCTAATCTCATTCATTATTGCTCTATTATTTTATCTAATAGATGCCTTTCTCCATATCTATGAAAATATTTGCTGACGTGGACATTAACTTTTTCTCTAACCATCTTTTTGGATAATGTTAGATATATTAAATTTTCTATCAAATAAATAAAAAAATATTTCACATAGGTGTGGTATCCGTAATTTGGTGAATTCACACCATACGAGACATTTAGTCATTTATTTAGTAGAAAATTTAGAACAAATAGCATTTTCCATCTTTCTTTCCTTTCTTTTTCGGTTATGCGAAGTTAACAACAATGTTATAAACATAAAAATCAAACACAAAATCAAAAATAAAAATCACCTGAATAAACAAGTTCTTGATTTTAGATGGATGATGAAGACTATGGATTGGTGTCTTTTGGGTTAGTCTTTTTGGTCTATTTATTTTGAATCGACGCATAGAGAAGGAAAAAGAGAGAGAGAAATTAACAGAAACATAAAGAGTGTAGTAGTAGACAAACCAGTTCTGTGGATGGGTTGATCATGAGGAGACAAAGCAAGGCTTGATTGCAACAACAATGGAGTCTGATGATGATCTTCAGTTACCACTCCCATGGCCTTTGCAGAAGAATTTACTTAATTTCTTTCAACGCAACCCTCCTCACTACTCAACTTTTATATATATTTTTTTGTATATTATATATACACATGTTTTTGTATCCACAGAGAGTGAGAGACAGACAACACGTTGAAATCATGGAAATAGTACTGTTCAAGAGTACTCTGAGGGTTGTTTGGAATTAGCTCAAATGTTTCTTAAAATTAATATAAAAAGAAAGAAAAAAAAAGAAAAGAAAAGAAAAGAAAGAAAGAATTACCAATTTCAAACTAAAACTTATGGGGGATTGGGTTAATTATTAATGGAACTAATTTATTATATATTTGGTTTGATTGTATAATTTTATAATTCAATAGTGTGACAGGATTCAACACTCAATTCCACCAATAGAGAATAATAGAAATTTATGAACAAAATTAGGGGATCCTCTCAATTCAGTCCCTTCCAAACATGAGACCAAATAGGTGTCTCAAGATTCTAAATATCCCTTAAATAATTAAAAAATGTAATTATGGCTTATGAATTCAAAAAAGTAATTAAATCATTTCAACTAATTACAAAACAATTTTTGTAATTATTGGGAAGTGTATAATAGACTTTTCTTGAAACTAGAACTGGGTGTCTTAAAAAAAACAAAAAAAGAAAAAAAAGATTGTCAGGCATCATTAGATTCCAATCCTTTGTGATTTGATTCATTTGATTTATGTATAAATAATTTTCTTGTTATTTAAAAATTAGGTAAATTATAATGACACCTCCTTAAAGTTTATATTTTTACAATTTCTCCTCACTTTTTAGAAATTACATTTGCCCCCATGAGGTTTAAAGTTTCATTACAGATTCCCTCATCAACAATTTAATTTTTTTTAAATATAAATTTTGCCCTCATTAGGTAAATTACATTGACACCCCTTACATTTTAAAAATTACAATCTCCTCTCTAAGATTTAAAGTAGCATTACCAATTGTCCCCTCGGTTAGTATTAGTTGGAAAAAAAAATCATTAAAAAAAATTAATTGAAAAAAAATTTTGTTAGTAAAATTTTTAAATTTCTATTTAAAAACCAACGTAAGCATATTTTTTGAATTTACGTTTTTTCCTCAAATTTACAATTGAGACAACCATTTATAAACTAAAAAAATTATCAAATAAGTTTTTATGACAGTTTTTAAAATTTTTGTAAATATAAATTGAAAACTAAAAACGAAATGGTTACCAAACAGACTTCAGATGGTAAAAATGTCATAAAATTAATAAATAATTAAATAAGTTACCAATGTAAAAAATGACTTATCAAAAGATTCTTAAGTTATGTATGGTTTGATTTTTAGAAATTTTTCTTAAAAATAAAACATTAATTTAGTTAAGAAATAAGAAATAAAAAATAATTATTTTTTTTATATTATTTTTATCTTTCGAGTGGTTAGAAATAATTTTTTACAAATTAAATTGAAACAGCCATACGTTTATATATAATCTGCCCAAAAGTTAAAATGATAATTATTTTTTACCCTTAAATGATAATTATTTTTTATTTTTTATTTCTTAACCAAATTAATTTTTAATTTTTAAAATAAATTTCTAAAAATCAAAACCATACATAACCTAAGAATCTTTTGATAAGTTATTTCTTACGTTGGTAACTTATTTAATTATTTGTTAATTTTACGACATTTTTACCACCTGAGGCCTGTTTGATAACCATTTCATTTTCAGTTTTCAATTTATATTTACAAAATTTTAAAAAACTATCATAAAAACTTATTTGATAATTTTTTTAGTTTATAAATGGTTGTCTCAGTTTGTAAATTTAAGAAAAAAACGTAAATTCAAAAAATGAGTTTACGTTAGTTTTTAAACAAAAATTTAAAAATTTTACTAACAAAATTTTTTTTCCAATTAATTTTTTTTTCCAACTAATACTAACCAATGGGGTAATTGGTAATATTACTTTAAACCTTAGGGAGTGGATTGTAATTTTTAAAATGTGAGGGGTATCAATGTAATTTACCCAGTGAGGGCAAAATTGGTATTTAAAAAAATTAAATTGCTGAGGGGGGAATCTGTAATGAAATTTTAAACCTTAGGAGGGAGATGTAATTTCTAAAAGATGATGAAGGGAATTGTAATAAATATAAATTTTAGGGGGTGTCAGTATAATTTACCTTGAAAAATTATTCAAAAAATTGCACTTATAGCAAATCCTTTGCTTTATCTTATCAAGATCAAATATTACTACAATGGCTAATAACTTTAGTTTTAACTTTTATTACAAAATGACATAACTAACACTATGAAATAGCGTAACATTTCTTAAAATGTGCTCTTTTTACATATGCACGATATAGATTTCAAAAAATACATATAGAATGCTATAACAAACTTAAGTGCCTATCACTTTAAAACAAAAATCCCAAACACTCTGTAATATCAAAAATATCACTAACACACTATTCTGATGAATGATACTGTATGAAAATTCTTAAAAAAAAAAAAAAAAAACATTTTCCTTAGCTCAGTTTGGCCCTTATAAGTCCTTCAACTGACCCAATCAAGGCCAGTATTGAGACAATCAAGCAAACAATGCTAAAAGTTTGAAGAACAATCCACTTTGTAGTCCAAGCCCCAATCTTCTTCTGCACAAGGTACATTTCCACAGGGAAATATATTGCCAAGGGCCAAAAGTTTAGTGCCCCTAACACTCCCAAAACTTGGTTAAAGTAAGGGAAGATCACTGCAATTACGGTGGTTGATATAACATATAATGTCCGAAAACATAGCCTAAGTGGATTCAACTGAAAACCCGGCAACAATGGGAGCTTGAAGTTGTAGAAATTGTTCACAAATCCGCTGTTTGGATACTTCTTACCAAACCATCTTTCTGCAATTGCAAACACTGGCTGACTGAGTACCTAACAAATGAATGTGAATGGCCGTAGTAAGCATCTGTGATGGCGAATATGTAAGAAGAGCAATGACAAAGATATTGCATTCCTATGCTAACATGATGATGTTATTATATCTTTGCAGTGAAGATAAAGTAACATCATCAAAATTGAAATGAAACAATGTTTATATACCTGATATCCTCCAACTAGATGTAGAATAATGCAAGCATTAGCGAAATCAATGAGCCAGAAGGGCTCATAGAATCCGAATCCTGACAAGAGGTTTCCAGGTGTTTTATCCCCGAAGGCTGCGTATCCGAAGCATCCACAACAGAGGTAGAAGAAGGTGGTGATAAAGATTGCAGACATGGAGGCCTTCTTCATGGTCCGGTTTTCTGGAGGAGGCGACTTCAAAGTATCCTTTTCATTGCATTCAATTTTACATATTTTTCTTTTTTAAAAATTCTTGAAACATGTAGAAGTGTGAAATTTATCAAATGGAGAGAATAAACTATACCTGTATTTCTAAAAGAATAATTGTATATGGATAGGCAAAAGCAACATCTCCAAGTGCTTGAAAGACCAACCACAATTTCTCAGTTGCAGTGCCTGCTGGGACTCCTCCAATGCTCCCCATGATCTTCTTATTTTCTGCAATTTCAAAAGCAAGAAACCGTTTGGATAAGTTGATTTCAAATCAAGGGATTTGGGATTAAATTTTATAATTTATAAGAGATTAGCTTCATTTCTAGTTGAAATGTCAAAATTATGTCGACTTTTATTATTTTTAAGGGAGTTGCTTCCCAGGCAAGGTTTTCTAGACTTGCCCTAAAGACTAAATCCCGGATATTTAAAATTATCAACAAATCATAAGTATCAATTACGCTCAGAAGACATTAACAAGAATCGAACCTAAGATGTCTGAATTATAGCTAGTCTCAAAGTTCGCCCTCTTAAATACATGTTTGCACAAGACCTTTTGGCCTTGGCTGGGTATATCGATGGGGATATAAGTGTTTGACCGGATATAAAATCTAATGGGATTTACAAGTTTTTTTGCCTCCCTATATCCCATATTTGGTTCCTCTATATATAAGGAGTTCAGATATTATATCCCTCAAAAGGGTGGGATATCGCATGTCCTCTATCACCAGATATAAGTCCATCCTTCATCCAATGGTAAAAAATAAATCAGTCTCATTTGATTCCGTATTATATCCTACTCTAATCAAAGTAAAAATAGCCCCACAATATATATAATTCATATCATATCTTTAAAAAAAAAAAAAGAGGGGGGGAGAATTTGAAGGCATACTAATGACAGTTGCAAAGCCAAGTACAAAGCCAATGGAAGCGTAAAAGAAGGACATGATTGCTGCAACAAAAGAGAGCCATGCCATATACAATCTGGAATCTGTGACGCTACAATCTGTACTACTCCAAACAGCACCATATACACTGTATCCCCATATTCACATGAAGCCTTATGCCCTTCTTTGTGATAACAGTTTGATTTCTGAATTGCTCTGTAATTTCATTTACCCATTCAAATAAATACAAAGGGACTTTAAAAAAAAAAACAAAACAAAACAAAACAAAACAAAAAAAATGAAAGTTGTAACACAACTCTCATACATGAGTTATATAATCAGATTCTATACACATGGACAAAATAGCGTACCTAACACTAGCTGCGGAGGTAATAACATAGGCGACCCCACACCCATACAAGCTTTCCTGCAAAAACAGTCCACTTATTCTTTTGTTGTTCTCTCCTGAAAAAACAATTACAAATTCATCATCTCTTATGCCTTTGCAATAAAAATAACAATTTATCCGAGAAAATTAACCTCAGTAGAATGTGGGGGGGTGTTTAAGAATGAATATTGGGCACAACACCTTCATTTTTACACATGATCTCTTACTAACCAAACAAGTGAGTTGAGATTTTTCACTTAAACAACTAAACCATCTCACTAGACTTTATTTAAAACTATTTGATACCACAAAGCTATTATAATTACTATCAACTTCAGTTATGCTACGAAAATTGGTGAACATAAAGGGGCCAAGGCCAGATGGGAAAATTTTCGAAATCTTGATTGGTTCAATGCAATTTTAAGCATTTATTATAATATAAAAAATATATATATTAGCTCTCTAAATCTATATAATTTCAAACTTCACAAAATAAAATTTGATTAGTCTATGCAATTTTGAATATTCATACAAGAAATTAGCATTTTAGCCCCATCCCAAAATCTAGAAAAAAAAAATCGATTAATTTAGGATCAAGTCCACAAAGGGGTGAGCAGCGGATATACCAATCCGCCAAAGCATGAACCGAATCAACCGATCTGTCACATTTTGGACGGATGTGTGATGATAACGGATGGTTGCAGATTGATTTTCTCTAATCCGCCAATCTGGCGGACAGATAGCGGATTTGAGATTCCTTTGGCCGCAACCGAACCGTCAAACCGCGAACACCCCTTGTAATTTATAAGACTTTAAGGTATGTTTGGTTTGAGTTTGGGAGATGAGTTTTAGAGATAAAAAGTACGTAAAGTTGTTTGGTTTGGTTTTTTTCAAAAGATGTTTTGGAAAATTATTTTAAGAGAGAGTTTTGAAAAAAATGATTGATTTGATGTGGATGAGAGAGAGATTTGTTTGAAAAACTTGTAAACCAAACAAGTTTTGAAAAAAAAAATTTGGGAAAATTTGTTTGGTTTGATTACTTTTGAAAACTTATTTGTAGAGAATTTTTCTCAAAAATTTTTGGGAACAAAAACCAAACAATTGTGTTTTCAGTTTGTGTTTTCAATTAAAAAAGAGTTTAAATATTCTGTTGGAAAAAAAATTTCAACTTGAATATCTTTTTTGAATTGAAAAAAATAAACGTATTATTTATCTATATTTTTTGGCTTTTAAATCTATCTCTAAAAATAATAAATAGAAAATATGATATATGCTGGTCTTTTTTCGTTTTCAAAAACAGATATAGATATAACAATACAGAAACATACAAGCTCTACTGCTGCGTTGTTCATGGTTTTGGTGGTTTGAATTGTTTTTATATTTTAAGAATCACGGATTGTAATACTTTATGTGGATGAGGCATACTATGATTGTAGTATGTGGATGAGGCATGCAGTGATTGTGATATTCTAAAGTTTTAAACTTTCTTACTTTGGATAAGGCATACAGTGATTGTAATATTTTTTTAAGTCATTATCTGTAATACTTTCTTCTCTTTTTTTTTTTTTTTGAGGAAGTGCACAAGTTGAATTATGTTAAAAATTTATAAAATTTTAAACCACCAAACCGATTCGCATCTAGTCGCCGAACCGCCAATCCGCTCAATCCACATCTGCCGGATTGGCGGATGGATGTGGATTGATTTTTTCCAATCCGTCAATGTGGCGGACGGATAACAGATTGAAAGTTCCGTAACCGCAATCGACCTGCGCCCACCCCTACAAATTATGATACCTTGATTTGAAGTGGACTTCGTATATAATAACCGTTGATTTGGTAATTTTATTTTAATAAATAAAATTGAGATATTAGTAGAGGAAAGCACTGACCTAAATACAATTTAACAGCTTCCACGTAGGATTTGCTCCTGGTGGGGCCATATTCAGGATCAGGGGATCTGTAGCAATCGCAGAGAAGGTCTGCTGAAACAATGGTGATGGCAGCAAAGACCAGCATAGTGAGCGGACCACCGACCCACCCTAGCTGAGCCGTGCTCCATGCAAGGGACAGTACTCCTGCCCCTATTACCCCTGTTATTATATGTGCAATTGCTGTCCATACCGTTCCTATTAGAATAGGACACACAAAAAAAAAAAATTTAACTTATTAGTGTTACAAATAAATAAATAACTTAAAATTATAATATTAGGCACTATTTAACATAATATTTTTTTGTAAAAAATTAAAAAATATATTTATTTATATCATTTCAAACAACTCCCATATTATGAGGAGTATACAAAATTAGAGATAGAAAGTAATTGGGCATAGATATATTATTTTCTTTAAAGAAATTCAAGATCTCTGAAATTTTTTGACTTTGTCTTTTTTATACTGTAACCCAACTAATCTATCGTATTACTCGTACAAACAGCTGAGAAATTAGAAATGGGCCCTAAATTGGTGAAATAATGGAGTGATGCATAGCTCCTAAATTTGGAAAGACACCCTCCACTTATTTTTTTTTCGCTTATGTGAGCTTGATCTAATCTTGCAAGTTATATTTTTTTTTTTTTTTTTGTTACAAGAAAATTCTCCCTATTTTTCCATGAGTCCAAGGATCTTTTTACAGAGATCATCAGGATGTCCTGTTAGCCATTCCGAGTGAGGAGACTATAACCTGGAAACTTGTCCCGACCTCCCAAGACAAGCTCCGCTTAAGTCAGAACTTGCACAGCGGAGGAGCATTGAACCCACACCAAGTGCTGATTAGACAACTTGAGGTCCAACCTCCTAACCATCCCAAGACAAATTCCGCTTAAGTCAGGACTCGCACAGCGGGGAAGTATTGAACCCACACCAAGTACTGATTAGACAACTTGAGGTCCAACCTCCTAACTAACTGTGTTTCGCTCAGGAGATTGGCCCAGAGAGGGAGAGAGAATTAAACCTGTGACATTGGGACTTAAATCCTAAACTTTAACCACAATGCCACCTACTCCTAGGTAACAAATTATATCTATGTCCACTCAGTATTATTAGAAATATAAAGGCTAAACACAAAATAAGATATAAGACATTATTATGTCTCATTCTGTGTTTGACCTCTATATATAGAGACTTATTTAAAATCCAACAAGACATTTTATAACTTATTTTATCTAGTTATTGTGGGGATCCTCTCATTTACCCATTGACTAATTTCAGAATGAAGTTCCATGAACCTCCCACACCAAATCTCACTCATGTAACCATGTGAAAACTCTCTATTAAAAGATTATTAAACCAATTAATAATTAAAATCCACCAACAATCTTCCTTATTTGTTTTTTAATAAATTAATGTTGTGATATATGTTAACAGGGTTACAAACAAATCGAACTGTTCATGAACAGCTCGAACTCAGCTCATTTAAAGTTTGTTTGAGCTTGACTCGTTTACTAAATGAATGAGTTCGTGCTTGATTTTTAGGCTCATTTATTAATCGAGCCGAACTCGAGTAGTCCTAAGCTCAGCTCGATAAGGTTCGTGAACGTAAAAATAAATAAATAAATATTTATTTTTAATAATTTATTAAATAAATTTTCAATAATCTATTTTATTTTTTATTTATGTTTGGTGTTTGTGTAAACAGTTGTGATTTGTGGCACTAATTTTTTGAGCACTAATGGCACTAATTTCTATATCAGGTAAAAAAAAAACAAACAAACAAACAAAGTTACCAAAACAGGAAATTAGTGCCATTAGTGCCAGCAGTTTTAGAGTCAAATCATTTTTCTTGTGTAAATATACATATTTGATTGATGAAATTTGTTATTAATATAAGTATTATTATAAATTTTACTCATAATTTTGTAATTTTTTTTATCTTAATAAATAAATAAATTTAAATTTGTTTTTTTTTTTTAAACTCGAGCTCGACCTCAAGCTCGAACTCAGCTCATTTATCTAATTGAGCGACCTCGAGCCGAGTTCGCGTTCAACAAATATTTGACGAGCTAAACTCAAACTCGATTTTTGAAACTCGGGTAGAGCTCAATTCGAACTTGAGCTCAACTAATTCTTAATAAACAAACTTTGAACATTTAAAAAATTGACTCAACTCGTTTGTAGCCTTACATGTAGACAAATGATTGGCAAAAATGTAATTGAATTTATTCTGAACTCTTTGTTTCAATATTTCTTTCTAAATTTATTCTATTCAAAATTCGCTGACTTAAGCGTCAAAGCACAAAGAGTGTTTGATTGACACAACACCTGTGTCTAACTAAGATCTTCTTCACCATTTCTTATCATCGAATCGAGTTGAAACTATATGAGAAAACATTTTCATCAACTATCTTCTTTTTAGGAGAAGAAAGGAAAGTTCCAATTAATGGAAAACCTTGTTTAAGCAAAACATTATATATAGAAACTACAACTAAAAAAGTTGGGTAATTAATTAAGACTTGAGAGAGAGAGAGAGAGAGAGAGAGAGAGATTAATTACCAGTTCTTTTGAGAGGCTCCTCCACCTCCTCATGACTAAGAGCAACATTGAAGTTATTCATTAATGGGATGTGACTCTGTTGTTGGTCTCCTCTCTCTCCTTCACCGCTCACCAATCAATCATATATTCTCTCCTTTTATCCCCTAGTCTACGAAAACTTATCAAAATTTTGGATTCTACAATCAAAACAACTTTTCCTACTCACTTTATCTAACCTGAGTCTACTAGTTTATTTAATAATTCAGTAATCTCAAAATATTATCACGGGCTATTACTTATGTAATATATGAAACTAATCATGTAATAAAAAAAAATTATGAGTATAATATGTTATCTCAATTTTATTAGATAATTAATAGATAATGAATTATTGACTAAAAATATCATATAGACAATATTACGTAATACTTCAAAAATATCTAATAATTTTTTTTATTCTTTCTTTTCTATATGATGTGAGCTGTGAGCATAGCCATCAACCTAAAAATAGATGGAGAAAAGCACACCGCCCCACTCCTAATTGGATGTGCCCATACAACTCTTCTTTGGGTTCACTTCTAGTCAAACTCTTCAACTATCTTTAAAAATTTGATAAATTTCAGTTTCTTCATCAATTAAAAATGATTATCCTCTTATATTGTCTAATACTACATAAATATGATAAATTTTATTATCTTAATCACTCACGGTTGAGGTTATGCTAATACCATCTCAGGTATGCAATAATCTCCTTCAATATATACATACTTCTAACAATATAATAGATAAAATATTTAAATGTAAAATAATAAAAATCTTTAATCACGATCGTCTTACTAGAAAATGTCACTAGTCTTCTTATGCATAAATTAGTTAGCAAATAATTTTAATGTGGATATGCTAAAACTTGGATCTAAGAGCAACTCTAATGGAGCTGCTATTGCCATAATTTGGCAGCTCCACAAAAACAATCTACTCCAACAACACTTTATAGCGGGTACTATATTTGAGAAATATCAAAGTTTGTATCAAATTTGACACAACCTTTGGCAGCTATTATTTGTGTCCAAGAAACATAGAAATTGGTCCACCGGACGTCCAACCTGTCATCTAGTGCGTTTGTTGAAATGGTCTGGGAAGATTTTCCAAAATGGCAAATAACTATTAGAATACCATTATTATAATTTGATAATTTATTACTATTTATTGTTAAATTATAGCAATGACAATATTATAATAACATGAATAACTAGAGTTGTTCGTTTGTTATTTGGAAACAAGCTAACGAATATAGAGATTCGACAACTTATGTGTGACTTAACAAGATGACAAAAATGGAATCGAACACTTTTTTCAACTCACAAAACCAACTTGGTCATGTGGGAAGAAAATAAACAACCACATGAATATGAGAGTTTGGTGAAGATGCTTATGAAAACGATTTGTTAATAATTAAAAATTGTTTGATGGTGCACCTCAATGGAGTATATGTTGGGTATATGTTTTTAATGGAGTATGAGATTCAATTAATTTATTAAAAATATTTTATTTAATTTGATATTGGTTATAATAAATTTTTATATATTATATCTGATTTTGAAAGTTTAATGAATATTTATTAATTTATTTAGTAACAGTTAAGATTTTAATAAAAGTTCAAGAATTAATAATATTTTTTTAGTATTCTTTGTTATTTCGGTGTGCTACTTTTTGGCTAGTGCTTGTTAATTTTCTTTGATTTCAATTTCTAGTTGCCAACATTGATGATCCATTCCGTGGCGTGTGCTTGGAAAATTAATTCGGTGGCTTGAATTAATTTGGGTGTCGTGTTCATGCTAGTGCTATGGTCGATTATTTGGATTTAGTGGTTGCTTGTTCAAGTTATTGTGTGGACCGGTTTGGGTTGTTATTTTAGGTTTTTTTTAATTTTGTTTTGAAGATAATTTGTTCGTCTATTTAGTGAGATCTTTCTTCTTAATTATTTTGTAATTATTTGAAATTTACCTATTGGTAATTTGTAAGACTATTCGTGTCTTATTTGTAATCGTTTGAAAAATCCTTGATTGATAGTAGAATCAAATTTCGGCTGTGTGGACATACCTCACATTGAAGGAACCAAATAAAAATTCTTGTGCCATTATTGATTTAATTTTTTCACATTATTTTTGTTTCCATTGATTGATTTACTTGTGAGAAATCATCTATTTTCCCTAACAACTGGTATCAAAACTTACAGTTTATTTGGGTTCGTTTATTTGTATAAATCAGTGGAGAGGAATGTGGGTCGTATGTCTAGCTTCAATTGAAGCAATTCGATAACTTGAAAAACTAAAATAAAAGACCTATTATTTTATAAAAATTTGTATAGACCCATTGAGGATGATAGTAGCAAACTCGAGGATATGAAAGATGATGAATAAAAAAGGGTTAATCGAAAAGTCATTAGTGTTATCCATCAATAGATTGATGACAGTGTGTTTCATCATATTTCTATTGAAACTTTGGCACATAATTTATGAAAAAAATTAGAAGGTCTTTATCATAGAAAATCATAAACAAAAAGCTTTTCTGTTTCGAAAGTTGATTAATTTAAAATATAAAGATGACAGGCCTATTTCGGAACATTTGAATGAAATAAAGAGTATTGTTAACCACTTGTTTCTGTGAAAATTATTTTTTTATGATGAGTTACAGGTTTTAATGCTACTTAATTCTTTGTCTGAAAGTTGTGAGACTTTGGTTGTGACAGTTAATAATTCGGTGTCCGATGAAGTTGTCACAATGAGCCAAGTCACTAGTAGCTTGTTATATGAAAAGACAATAAAAAAATCAGCGTCTTCTTCTCATTTGGAGGTATTTGTTATGAGAGGCCGAAGCAAAACAAAGGAGAGCAGTAAAACTTCTCATAGTCGCGATCAAAGCCATGACAAATCAAGGGATGGTTATTTTTCAAAGAAACACATTGAGTGTCATTATTGCCATGAGAAAGAGCACATGAAGTGGGAATGCCGAAACTCAAGAATAAGGGGAAAAGGCATGACAAAAGTGTGGATAAGAAGTAAGAAGATATAACGGCAGTTACTATCGATGGTGATCTTATAGTTGTTTGTGAAGATGATTGTGTCAATTTTATGGGCCAAGATTCCAATGTTTATTTTCATGTGACTTCTCGAGTTAATTTTTCACTTTCTACACCAAAGGAAATTATGGTTGTGTTCGAATGAGAAATGAAGGTTTGTCCAAGATTGTTGACATGGGTGATGTTTGCTTGGAAACAAATTTGGATTGCAAGTTTTTATTTAAAGATGTAAGGCATGTTTCTGATATTCGCTTCAATTTGATCTCTACCAAAAAGTTAGATAATGAAGGTTACAACAACAAATTTGGTGATGGAAAATGAAAGCTCACAAAGGGTTCTTTGGTGATGGCTAAGTGCAACAAGACTCGCACACTTTATTCGATGCAAGAAAAAATTTGTAAATGTGTTGTCAATGCACTTGAGGATAATACTTTTACTGAATTTAAGCAGCTTGGGCACATGAGTAAAAAGGAGCTGCAAGTTTTGTTCAAGAAAGAGTTTCTATCCGGTCTGAAAGATACGCATCTTAAAACTTGTGTTTATTGCTGGAAGGGTAAACAATATAAAGTTTCTTTTCACAAAAATGTTACTTGTAGAAAGGAACATATTTTGGAATTGATTCACTGGGATGTTTGTGATCCTTTGAAAGTTAGAACATATAGTGATGCATTTTATTTTATTACTTTTATTGATGATTATTTAAGAAAAGTTTAGGCTTTGCACTAAAAACTAAATATCAAATTCAAGATATGTTTAAGCATTTTTAGGTCATAGTTAAAAGAGAAACGGGACGGAAATTGAAATGCATCTGAACAGACAATGGTGATGAATACATTAGGCCATTTGATGAGTATTGTCACAATCAAGGTATTCGGCATCAAAAGACAATTAAAAAGACTTTCAACAAAATGTTATTGTCGACAGGTTGAACTATACCATTGTGGAAAGAACAATGTGTTTGCTTTCACATGCTAAATTGCCAAGATCCTTTTGGGGCGAGGCAATGAGGACAATGGTTGACACGATCAATTTGTCTCATTCCTATCCTTTGAATGGTGATGTTCCTGAAAGAGTTTGGACTGACAAAGATATGTCTTATGAGCATTTGAGAGAGTTTGGTTGCCTGTCATTTATTCACATTCTGAATGATGAAAGCTCCAAGCTTTATAGCAAGTCAAGATAATAAATTTTTCTTGGATATGGGCGTGATGAGTTTGGTTATAGATTGTGAGATCCAGTCGATAAGAAAGTTATTCAAAGCCGTGATGTTATGTTCTTTGAAGACCAAACAATTGAAGACTTAGGCAAAGGTGATCAATCAAGGCCAAAAACCAAAGGATCTCATTAATATTGATCCATCTCTTTCATCTTTGGTAGATGATGAAAATGAGGGAGATGTGCAGCCACCTATTGAAGATGTAGAGAATGATGCTATTCCTAATAAAGTTAACTTCGAAATTGAAGAAGAGCATCCAACTCAAGAATTGCCACCACAACTTGAGTTGAGGAAATCTACAAGGGACCGACAACCTTCGAAAAAGTAGCCTCCCATTGAATGTGTTAATATCCAATCAAGGGGAGCCTGAGAGCTACCAAGAATCAATTGAGCATGCAAAAAGAGGTGATTGGAAAAAGGCCATGGAAGAGGAAAATAATTCCTTACTTGAAAACCACACTTATGATTTTGTGAAGTTACCTAAGGGGAGGAAAATTCTAAAAAATAAATGGATCTTCAAATTGAAAAATGATGGCAAGAATCTAAGGTACAAGGTACGTCTTGTTGTTAAAGGCTTTGGATAAAAGAAATGTGTTGACTTTGATGAGATTTTCTCGTTATTTGTGAAGATGACTTCTATTCAGGTTGTACTTAGTATGGCCGCAAGTATGAATCTTGAAGTTGAGTAACTTGATGTGAAGACTGCATGTCTTCATGGCGACCTTAAAGAGCAAATTTACATGGAGCAACCGGAGGGTTTTGTAAAGAAAAAGAAAGAGAAATTTGTTTGTAAATTGAAGAAAAATTTGTATGATCTCAAGCAAGTGCTGCAATAATAGTACAAAAAAATACTCTTTCATGATAAATAATGGTTTTTCTAAAATCACTTTAGACCATTGTATGTTTGTGGAAAAAAATTCGGATGACAAATTTATTATTCTTTTACTTTATGTTGATGACAATTAATTGTAGGTCAAGATTCTTCCATAATTAACAAGTTGAAGTTAGAGTTAAACAAGTCATTTACTATAAAACATTTGGGATACAAAGCAAATACTTGATATGAAAATTGTCCGTGATTGCAAAAAAGGGTTGATTTGGTTGTCTCAACAAAGCTACATTGAGAAAGTTCTTAATAGATTCAACATGGATAAAGTAAAGCTGGTTGGTTGTCCACTTGCGGGTCACTTCAAGTTTAGTTCAAATCAATATCCTACAAGTGAAAAAGACAAGGAAGGGATGCTAAAAATTTCTTATGCTTCAGCAATTAGTTCTTTGATGTACACCATGGTTTGTACAAAGCTAGATACTACTCACGCCGTTGATGTGATGAGTCGTTCTCTCTCTAATCCGGGTAAAGAATATTAGGCAACAGTGAAATGGATTTTAAGGTATCTTCGACGGACTTCGAATGTGTGTTTTTATTTTGGGAATGGTAAGCTTATGCTTGATGGATTCACAGATTACATCATGACCGGTGATGTTGGCTTTAAGAACTCTACTTTGGAATATTTGATAATTTTTGTAGGAAAAGCTATAACATGACAATTTAAATTACAAAAATGTGTTGCTCTCTTAACTATTGAAACTGAATTTATCGCCATTACAGAAGCGTGCAAGGAAGAGTTATGGTTGAAATTTTTTTGCAAGAGTATAGTTTAAAGAAAGAAAGGTATGTGGTTTATTATGATAGTGAAGTGCTATTCATTTGAGTAAAAATTCTATTTTTTATTCAAGATCGAAACACATTAATGTGAGATATCATTGGATTCGTAATGTGTTATATTCGAAATTGTTACAACTCAAAAAAGTTCACAAGAATGATAATATTTCGGATATGTTAACAAAGACTTAGTCTAGGGACAAACATTTGAAGTGTCGAATTTTGGCAGGTATAATTAATGTCTCCACTTAAGTCGATAGAAGAAGAATTGTTGGGATGCTTCCTTAGTAAATTATGAGACCCAACTGATTTATTAAAAATATTTAATTTAATTTTGTGTTGATTATAATATATTTTTATATATTATATTTAATTTTTGAAAGCTGAATGGGTATTTAATAATCTATTTGATAACCATTAAAATTTTAATAAAAAGTTTAAAAATTAATAATATTCTTTGGTATTGTTCTACTCTTTCGATGTGCTACTTTTCAGCTGGTGTTTACTAGTTTTGTTTGGTTTTGATTTCTAGCTGCTAACATTGATGATTCATTTAATGGTGTGTGCTTGGAAAGTTAATTCGGTGGGTTGAATTAATTAATTGGGGTGCTGTCTTCATGCTAGTGTTGTGGTTGATTATTTGGATTTAGTGGTAGCTTGTTCTGGATTAGTTTAGATTGTTATTTTAGGTTTTTTTTTTTAATTTTGTTTTGAAGATAATTTGTTCGTTTATTTAGTGAAATCTTTTCTCTTAGTTATTTTGTAATTATTTGGAATTTACCTATAGATAGTTTTTGAGATTATTCGTATCTCATTTGTAGTCGTTTGAAAATCCTTAGTTTATAGTAAAATCAGATTTCGGCCACGTGAACATACATCACATTAAGAAAACAACGTAAAAATTCTTGTGTCGTTATTGATTTAATTTTTCTGTATTATTTTTATTTTTATTGATAGATTTACTTGTAAAAAATCATCCATTTTCTCCAACAGCATAGACTTCATTTGATGGAGCACCTTGAAAATTAAACTTTGATATTTTAACAAAATTTCTATTTCCCCCAAAAAAAAAAAATAATAATCTAGCTTTTGGAATCACAAAAGTTCAATATTGTTACCTTATTAACCAATGACTTGGTGTGTTCAAATGCTTACTACATTGAAATTTTTTGTTGAGAATTTGTATTAAAATAATCAAAACACACAAAGGGTACACATATAACACATTAGTTTTTGTTTTCAACTTCTATATAAATTCATGCAACAAATATAATAAGTATATGTAAAACTCATTATGCCTGCTTGACAAGCCATTGGCTCATTACCACAAAAGACAAAAATAAGTTTCATGAATCACAAATGCATAAAAATATCACATCCAACCTCATAATCATTACACTCTCTCTCACAAAAAAAGTCAAAAAAGCAAGAGCCTCTTCCCAAACCAAGCTTAACTGCTCATAAAAAAAAGCAAAAAGCTAAAGAGCCAACCCACTTCCCAAACAAAATCTCTCTCTCTCTCTCTCTCTCTCTCTCTCTCACACACACACACACACACACACACACACACACACACACACACACACACACACAATGGGTCTCACTATGATAAATCATACATCTACACATATCATGTATTTATGTAAAATATGTAACAATTCATTGTATTATAATTTCATTATAGGGTTGGTTTGAAATGTTCTAAAAAAGTACACTTTTTGACTTATTGACTTATATGGGTTGGGTTTGGGTTGGGTTTGATGTGATGTGTTAGAGAGGTGATGTGATTTAAATAAGATAATGTGACTTAAATACGATAGTGATTTTTTGACTTTTTATATTATTTAGGTCATGTCAAACTTGGCCATAGTATAACTCATCTATCTATATAAAGGAATTGTAAAATTTATTAATTTGTATAACATTTTAGTATCTAAAAATGATATTTTTCACCTAATTAACCCGTGTTGATGTGTGGCTATCCACTCAACCTAGGAACCAGTTATGGTTAATGATAAGGGTTAAGGAAAGGGATCAAAATAATTGAGTAAAAGCCACCAAAACCTATGGGGTGGGAGGGAAAGCTAACAACCAACTGGCAATAATACAAACAAACAAACAAGTCACTGCTAGTTGTTTTGTCAAGATTGGATCTACTTTTGCCTAATTTTTGAGGAATGACCTCAAACGTCAAGATGGAGTCTGTTCGGTCTTCGTCAGCACCTTTTTCCTACCCTACCGCCATTAATAATTCACACTCCTTTTGTCACAACTTAACCCGAATCTCCAGTAACAGTGTCTTGTCTGCATCTCACTTGATAAGTAATTCGTTACTAGGGATTCGGATTTCTTATTTTAAAGTGTTAAATATTTGACTATGTCAAGTTTTGATTGTATTTTTTATCACATACATAATAAGTGGAATAGTGCACTCCGTCAACTCGACGAAGTGATATACGAATTACTTAAAATATTTTCTTCTAAGGTTAAGATTAGATAGAATTATCATTTAATCACTTAACCCATTATCTAAGGTTTATTTTTAAAAAAATTAAAATATTGTGGACTAAATTAAAACAAATCACATATTTTGGAGATTTTTTTTTTTTTTTTGGAGAAATTACCACTCAGGGAGTTTTTAAAAGTTATTGCATATTAATGGAAAATTTTATATTTTGATAATTAATATTTATAGTTTTTATTACTTTTTGTAATTTTTTTTTCCTGACATACACTCGTGTAATCTTCCCTCTTTATGTTTTTTCTTTTGCTAATTTGTAAATGTAATAGATGGAAAATGGTCTTCCTTCTGATATCAATTATAAACGGAAACAAAGATATGGGCTTTGAAACAAAATTAATAGATTGGAAATTTGAAACATCTAAAATATCAAGAACTAAAATAACACACGATGCATATTTTGAGGACTATTTGTTTATTTAACCCTTGTTTTTATAGTAAATTTTACATTTATTACCAAATGTAAAAATATTTATTAATGAAGTTAAATTAAAAAATAAATTAAAATATTTCTTATATATTGAGAATCAATTTAAAACATGACGAATCATACTTTCATAATCTAAAAATGTAATTAACAAATAATAATAAAAAAATTAGGAGTAAAATATCATAAAATTATAGTTGGGGGCAAAGTGACAACACTATAGTTATAAGGGTAAAAAGTGCAATTTTCCCCACACTATGTTTGAAAAGCTATGAAAAATAAAAGAAATGATTACTTAAATTATAAGAGAAAAGAAATGATTGTAATTTCTCTCATTCTTATTTGGATAAATAAGAAATAAAAGAAAATAAATGATTATGATTTCTCTCCTTCTTGTTTGGTTAGATTTCATAAGAGAAAAAAAAAAAAAAAATTATTTTATATTATATTACCAAAATAACCTTTTTATATTTTCAATCATTTCATTTCTTTTATTTTTATAGAGACAAAATTAGTATTATGAAAATATTAATTTTTTTCTCTATCAATTTCTCCACTTTTGAAAAGATTGAAATGAGAGTTATAAGAGAAATAAATTTATCTCTATTTTCTCTTCATTTCTCTCTACTTAAATTATCCAAACAAATAAGAGAAATATATAACTTTCCATTTCTTTTCTTTTCTACAAATCACTCAATCCAAACATAGGCCAATCACAAAACGACATCACAGATACACTTCTTCACAATCAAATTGCATTGTTGGAACCCCAAAGTAGTAGAGCTTTCCCGCTTCTTCTTCAGAGTTCAAATCGTTATGAAGCTCGTTAGGTCTTCTACTTTGTCCTTTTCTTCAATTATTTTGATCTCGGCCATTTGATCTATTTGTTTCAAAACATCTACAACCGCTTCGATTCTCTTTTTTTTTTTTTTTGGTTGATTTCAGGTTTTTGATGAAGTTAAACAATGAGACTGGTTCTCAATCGAGCTCAAGAACTAATCGTTGTTCACTGAATCGCCAGTGTCTCTTCTCGATCTTTTCATTCTTTTTGTACTAATTCATTTCAATGGAATTAGAGTTTTGCCAAACCCTAGGGTTACGTAATTGTAATGATTGCATATATATATATATATTTTTTTTTTGAAATGTAGATAACTAGTTAGTATTTTAAACTATGATTGGATGGTTACAATTTCTTGAGGACTACCTCTTCACTCTTTTTTAACGAATTCATATTAGGGTTTTGCCGAACCCTAGGGTTCTGTAATTCGTAACTGATTGCATATTATTATTATTATTATTATTATTATTAAATGTGGATGGTTAGTGACTAGTTAGTATTTCAAACTATGATTGGATGGTTATTATGATAGGATGAGTGATAAAAATGGGAATTGAGAGAAAAGATTGAGACTGATTGAGACTGAAATTGAAATAGCAATGGAAAATTGTATTAATTTGAAACTGGGTTCCAACTCTGGGAAACGTTAGATCCCAAGCTTCTTCATTACAAAAATTATTCCCCTCCTCTCTCCTTCTCTTCCTCCTTATACAATATATCTCAACAGTTCTAACAACTTCCACTAATCCCGCTCAACAACTTTAACATCTTCCGCTAATCCCGCACCAAGTCATCGAGTCGTTGTCCGCCCATCATCCGCCCAAATTTAACGTCCAAACCATCGCCATCGCTTCCCGAGTTAAGCCCCTTGTCTTGGGCCATGGCAAAGAAATACTTCTAGTTGATGGCCTATCATTCCTCTCCTTGAAAAGAGCCTTGTCCCTAAGGCCGAAAGTTGAAATTTGGCTTGGAGATCTTGATACTCCCAAGTTGCATCCTCGAGGTAAGAATTAGACCATTGTATCAACAATTGAGTGGTTGGCCTACCTTTATACTTGATCAAACGTGTGTCCAAAACTGCAATGGGTTTAGGTTCAATGACACCATCAGTCCCGACGGGAGGAAATGTGGCTTATGGTATGGTGTAGGCTCCCAACTTCTTTTGAGCAGGACACATGGAAAACTGGGTAACTTAGAGTGTGGGTGTCCAAGTGGTAAGCTACTGACCCACCTTCTTCAACACGAAATGGCCCATAAAATCTTGGAGACAGCTTCATGTTAGACCGACATTGTAATGTACTTTGCTTGTAGGTCGCAATTTCAGAATACCCAATCTCCCACCGCAAATTGCCTTTCGGTTCGATGTTGATCTCGCCTGTTTCATGCGATTTTAGGCTTGGACTAGGTGTTCCTTGAGGATTTTAGAGTTGTTTCTATCCCTTCCATCGATCAACTGCACCACATTAGAGACCCTTGGGATATAGTGGATGTGGGAGGGGTATTTGTCCATACACCACCTAGTATGGTGTCGGGTGGCAAGATGGTAGTTGGTATTGAACCACCATTCGCCAAGGGCGCCCAAGGTGAGCCTATGCCTTGGGCCTATCTCCTCATGCACCTTAGGTACATCTCAAGACACCTATTGACCACCTCTGCTTGGCCATCTGCTTGAGGGCGGTAAAGGTGCCGAGGTTCGCTTTGTACCTTGTAATCTAACAGTTCCCGCCAAAAGTTACTGGTGAAAATGGGATCCCGATCAGATACGATAGATTTAGGCATGCCATGCAATTTGTAGATGGTATCCAAGAATGCTTGGGCTACTACCACAGCTGTACAAGGATGAGATAGGGCAATGAAATGAGTGTATTTGGACAATCATTCACTACCACTAGTATGACAGCTTGCCATGGGAATTGGGGAGCCCTTCCACAAAGTCCATGGATATATCGGACTGTATGCCTTCTAGGATGGGCAAGGGCCGCAGAGGCTGTGGAAGCTATCGCCTCGCTTTTGTTCCTCGACAATTATCACATTGAGCCACAAAAGCATATATGTCCTCTTCATACCCTTCCAATAAAACGATCGCCTTACTCGGTGATAAGTTTTTTGGTACCGAATGTCCTTCCAAAGGGGTAGCATGTATCTCCTACATAAGTAACTCCTTGAGTGCATTTGAGCCCACTACTAGTCTCGCTTTTGTAGGTCAATGTTCTATGCGCCCAAGAATAGCCCGGTTTGGCGGTTGGGTCATCGTTAAGCCCTCAATGAGTGTTTTGAGGATTGGGTCAAGATGTCATTCTTGTTTGAGAGAATTGAGCCACTGTTGAATAACCGAAAGAGTCAAATCGTGCAAAATTGTTCCATGCTCGTCTGGATAAAGCATCTACACTTTGTTCTCGTGTCTATTTTGAAAACAATGTCATAGTCATGGCCAAGCAACTTTGTGAGCCACTTTTGTTGCATAGTAGTGGAGATCTTTTGGTCTAGTAGGTACTTCAGACTGAGATGGCCAGTCTTGATGGTAAAATGCCTTCCCAAAAGGTAGTGTCCCCACTTGTGGACAACATATACTACGCCAATAACTCCTTCTCATAGGTTGATAGCCCCAAATGCTTGGGTGCCAAAGCCTTGCTAATATAAGCTATGGGATGCCCATCTTGCATGAGGGCTACCCTATGCCTGCAGCCGATGCATCGACTCCAAAATGAAGTCCTTATCATAGTTTGGTAGTGCTAACACAGGTGTGGAGGTCATAGCTGATTTTAAGGTGTTGAAAGCATTTCCTGCTTGCTCATTCCATCCAAAGGAGTCCTTTTTCAATAGTGGTAAGTGGTGCACAAACTTTCCCATAATTTTTCACAAATCGTCGGTAGTAACCGGTTAACCCCAAAAATCCCCTCAATGCCTTGATGGATGTTGGTCTGGGCCACTGCAACATAGCCCCAATCTTGACTGGATCTCCGCCACACCGCCCGTAAAATGATATGCCCCAAATACTCCAAAGATTGTTGTCCAAAGGCACACTTAGATTTCTTGACATAGAGCCGGTTGGTCCTCAAGAATTGTAAAGTGGTTTGCAAGTAGTGAAGGTGGTCACCTAAGTTTTACTATATATCAAGATGTCATCAAAGAAGACCAAGACAAACCTCCCGAGGTAGGGTTTAAAACCTGAATTCATTAGGCTTTGAAATCGAGGGTGTATTGGTCACCCAAAAGGCATAACCAAAAATTCATAATGGCCCTCGTGACTTCAAAGGCTGGAGATGTCTTTAGGATTCACTGATTTGATGGTATCCAAATCTTAAATCGAGCTTTGGAACACTTTGGCACCATGCAATTCATCCAATAGTTCATCAATTATAGGATGGGGAATTTATCCTTAGCCAACTTGTTCAATTCTCTCAGAATCAACACACATCCTCCAAGTGTGATCCTTCTTTTCACCAATAGCAGGGGAGGAAAAGGATCGTACTTGGTCCGATGATTCCAATATTCAAAGATCTCTTTGACTATTTTTTTCAATTTCATTCTTCCGTATGTATGGATACCTATATGGCCTCACATGGACGGGTGCACCGCCTTGTGTTAGGGAATTCGTGGTCAATCAATCGCTGAGAAGGGAGGGCACTAGGCTCCACAAATACATCATTAAAATCATGTAAAATGATCAGAATATCAAGGGTACCGCTTACATGTGTAGTCGTGGATATCGCATAACCGACCAGTAACCTTGGTTGGTTTGTCGCAAAGCCTTGCTCACTTTCTTGCTAGACACTTGTTCCACCTTGCGCCAGTGTCTCCTTGAGAAGGATGGCTTGTCCCTCCAATTGAACCAGATTTGGTGGTTCTAAAATCCAAAAGTATTGGTCCTAAGGTGGACAACCACCGCACCCCAAGTACCATGCCACACCCTCCAATAGCCAAGATACGCACCTCTGTGGTGAAGGTGGCTCCTGATTTCACATGAAGGCCTTACATGCCCATTTGCTACATAATTTGGTTCCATCAACCACCGTGGATCGGGCAGATCTGTGGTGGGTTCCATTAAATGTCCGTAACTCTTGGCCACACTTGGCTCCACAAAGGTGTGGGTACCGCTGTAATCAATTAAGATAGTGATGGGCCTCCCTTGACCTTCCCAAGTATTCTCATGGTCCTAAAGGATAGGCTATCCGCCAGAGCATGCAATCAAATCAGATGTCATCACTCACTTGAAAGTCTCCATCCTCTTGTACTTCCTATTCGAGCATCCGATTCTCATCTTCCCAAGCAAAGAAATACAATTGTTTCTTTTGGCACTTGTGTCCCCGATATACTTTTCGTCAGCTTGTAGCAAAGCCCTTTCTCTTCTAGCCTCCATTTTCTTGGGAGTTAGTCTCTTGATGGGAAAAAGGATGGTACCGTTAGGGTTGAGTCAGAGAAGTGTTTGGTTGGTATTTGGAGTCGAGGGTAATCGGGGTTTTGCATCGTGTTTAGGTCCATTTGAGGAAAGGGTTTGGTAATGAGAGGGTCAAAGGAAAGACCAATTCGTTGGATGATATTTGGGAATTTTATTTCGCCTACTAAGGGCTTCAATGCTTTCTTCTTGTAATCTTGCCAAGCCTATGGCATGGGAGATGGTAGTAGGTTGGAACATTTGGACACCAGCTTTGATCTTATCTTTCAACCCACTGACAAAACAGCTGACAAAGAACTCCTCCGTTAAGCCTTTGGTTTTGTTGGCTAACTCTTCAAATCGCTCCCCGTGCAAATTTTAACAGACGAATCGCTTCAACTTAGTCAATTCCCCCATAGGGTCCTCAAAAGCATTGGGGCCAAAACGCAGTTGAAGTCCGTGAGAGAATTCAAATGTAGGCATTTCTTCGAAGTTCGTTCAAACCATCGATACCATCAGACGCTTTGTCGCTGAGATGCATCATAGCCATTTTACTTTACTACCTTCATCAACTGATTAAATTCAAGAAATGCTCACACTTATAAATCCAACCAAGAGGATCCTCACCGAGAATTGGGAAAAAGCAATTTTGGCATAACGAGTTTGTACATAGCCGAGTTGTGGGGTGAAGATCTATGAGGTAACTAATCTCCGCCCAGATCTTCCATCGGTGGTTGTTTTTGATCATCACGGGTGAGAGCCATGATCATCTCCTTGAGCCGTTGAGAGCAAGTTATGTCAGATTTCACTCTCATGTCATATAACCAAACGCGTTACCACTCATGCAATCAAGTAATGGTTTCTTCATCCTCTTCGTTTCTCAAGACGAGTCTCCGCTATTAGAAATTATGGCCGAGGAACCGCTAGCTCGATACTGTGATAGGATGAGTGATAAAATGGGAATTGAGAGAAAAGATTGAGACTAAAATTGAAATAGCAATGGAAAATTGTATTAATTTGAAATCGGGTTCCAACTCGGGAAACGTTAGATCCCAAGCTTCTTCATTACAAAAATTATTCCTCCTCTCTCCTTCTCCCTCTTTATACAATATCTCTCAACAGCTTCTAACAACTTCCACTAATCCCGCCAACAACTTTAACATCTTCCGCTAATCCCGCACCAAGTCATCGAGTTGTCTGCCCATCATCTAGTCCACCACCGTCCAAACCATCGCCACTACTCCGAGTTAAGCCCTTGTCTTGGCCCATGACAAGAAATATTACTTCTAGTTGATGGCCTATCATATTACAATTTCTCGATTTTGATACACCGTAATGAGGAACAGTGCTTGATTTCACATTCGATTTCTTTTCTTTTTTTTTTTTTCTTTTTTTAATTCATGGAAAAGATATATCGAGCAATCAACTTGCATAAGGAATTTGAGCTCTTTGGATTTACTAACCTAACCCCTCCTTCCCACTTTGCCGCCTTTGTCAAAGATCAACTCGAGAGGAGTTTTGGGATGATATAATAACTTGGGTAAGTGAGGTGGGTTACAAAATAGTTGGGTAAATTACACCATTAGTCCTTGAAGTTTAAGCAAAGTGTCACTATAGCGATCCCTGTTTACCCTTGTTGTATAAATGATCCGGACATGTGTCCGGATGTTAGTAGTTGGTTGTTGTCGTGTTTACATCCTTTCATACTTTGTTTTTGGAATTATAGGATGTAAGGTGTTTGTTACAGTTGGTTGTGTTGGGGAACAAAGAGTAGCCGTCAGATTTTTGGACTCTCGCTCGAGCGAGGAGTTGGTCGCTCGAGCAAGCCTCTGTCTTTTGTTCTTCGCTTGAGCCAGGGTTTGGTCGCTCGAGCGAGAGTTGAGTTTTTGTCTCTGGTGGGTCGGGGCAAGGGGCTTCGCTCGAGCGAGCGACAAGGCTCGTACTAGGACTCGAACATCGAATTCTTGGCTCGAGCGAGCTTTTCTTCGCTCGAGCGATCTGGTTCGTCCTTCGCTCGAGCGAGGGGTTGGTCGCTCGAGCGAGCTTGTCGGTGGTTGGTTCGAGGGAGGCTATCTTGGCTCGAGCGAGTGTTTTTCAGGTTCGGTCGCCGAAAGCGAGCAAGCTTCGCTCGAGCGAGCCTGTCTTCATCAGCGAGACAGCAGCGGATTTCAAATCACTTTTTTCAAAACTTTTGATTTATAACCCTCAAATGGGAGAGCCTCTCACTCTAGAATTACTCTCTCTCTACGATTTGATCTATCTATGGTGATTTCCTAGCCTAAGTGCTTTCTTAAAAACATAGAGGTTGTCGAGGGCTTCGATTTAATCGGAAAAAGCCTGGGTTTGGAGCACTTTGATTTTCTAAGCTTCATCTCCATTTCGCTCAAACTTTGAGGTAGGGATACCCTACTCCTCTTTATGGATTTTGTCTTTAAATTTTAGCATTTTGATATGTTGGGGATAGTTGTGCAATTTTGAGAAAGTTTGGGACTTTTATGCAATTTTATAAAAGTTTGGGTTTTATTTAAAATAAACCTATATGCATGTTTAGCATAGAGAAATGAGATTAATGTGAATCATTGATGAAAATGGACCCTTTAGGGTTGAAATGTGAATTATGAAAATGCTCTAATTACATTGATTAATTAATTGGTACAATTAATTGTGAGAAATGAGGAATGGAATTGGAAATGTTGAGATTAGTAGTATGTGGGGTAAAAGGGTGTAGTTAGATTATTTATCACTCACCAATTGAAATGTTGATTATATATCCATTTGTGCATTTATTTTCAGATAGAAATAATCGCTTGGGCTATCTATGGAGGTAGTCGTGATTGTTGTAGACAATGCATGATGATTAGGCAAACTAAAACTAATCAAGGAATGTGTCATAGAATATGATGATAGAAAGAATACATTAAATCTATATATTGATTGTTGATGTATATGATAATTGTTTATATGCATTGTGTGTGTTGGAGGAGATAGGGATGTACTACGGTTTAGGGAAGATAGGGATGGACCTCTAAACCGGTGTTGTGTGGAGGAGATAGGATAGACTCAGAGATACAAATTTCATATGCTTGTTCAGAAAAGAGAAGATAGAGCTCATATGCTTATCTTTGAGCAGTGTAGATACAGCTCATATGCTTGTCTAGTGAAGTGTGATATAGCTAGTATGCGCATCTATCGAAGTACTGATATAACTAATATGTTTATCTGTGATGAAATCGAAAGTATTTAGTATGAGCCATCGTCTCATATGAATTGTTTGGCTGTGTTCGAGCTGTGGTTGTGAATTGGAAATTGAAAGGAAAGAAAATGGAAAATGAAAGGAAACATAGACTAAATGTCTTGGAATTGTAATACGTTATGAAAGAATGTAAAAGTGTTAACCATCTATCAACTGTTAATCTTTTAGTCATTATTCATAACTGGTTTAGTATATTTCTACTGGGCTGTGGCTCACCCTATATGGGAACATCATTTTCAGGTACAGGTAGCATGCCACCTCCAAGGATATAGCTTGGGAGGCTAGAGGCGGACACACTTTTGCGTCAGATTTATTTTGATGTATTACATGTATATTCAAGCCTGTGGCTTAATGTGTAATTGAGTTAGAACTCTCTTTTTGTAACCAAGTGTTAGCTTGGAAAGTCAGAAGCCTTTAAGGCACTTGCTTTTGTTGTTAACATGTAATACCTTTTGTAAAGAACTATTCAGCTTAAATAGAGGAATGTGGACTTTTATTATGTCAATGCATGTTTAATTGATGGGTTTATTGTTATTATTTTGAGGGCGTTACAGTCACTTTAGTCCCGTTATTTTAATTTGAACAATTTGATCTGTACACTTTTAATTCTGTTGCAATGTGGTCCCACCATCATTTCATCGTTAGAATTTGGAATGGAAAAGATCATGTATAAAACTAAAGGGACCAAAGTAAATTTAAAACAAACTACAGTGACCATCGATGTAATATATTTTATTATACTAGTGGATACTATAGTTTGTTTTGAATCTCACTTTGTCCCTTTAATTTTGCACGTGCTTTTTTTTCCGCTCAAAATGTTAACAATGTATAATAGAGGGACCACATTGTAACAAAATTGAAAATGTAAGGACCAATTGTTCAAATTGAAATTACGAGGACCAAAGTAAAATTTCGCTCAAACTAGAGGGACCGATGGTGATTTACCCAAAATAGTTTCATATAATCGACCCCATCTAATTTGGAAAAAGCTTGTTGTGTAAATGAGCACGATGTCATATTTCCTTGATGCTAAATTTTTTTGTCTAAGTGATGGTTTTGCCTATTTTTTGCCATGTGCCATTTTACTCACCATGTGATCAATGGGAAACAAAAATGATAAAAACCCGTAACATTACTTGGGCAACTTTTTTGGGTTTCTCTAGGTCGACCATTCTCTTGACTAGAAGTTGGATCATTGTCTTGTAATGTATTTCTATTATAGGATGATTTCAATACCACACCCATGCTATTTGTAGTATTCTTCACTTGATAAGAATAAGGATAAGGCGTTATGAATGATTTTGTAGTGAGTAATCTTCTCTCCATTGATATTCAGAGGTTCTTATGGGATATGTATTCTCCTCTTGTAATGAAATGGATAGAAAAATTATAATTGACTTTTTCATTGAACAATCGACTCATATTATTTAGATTTAGAGGATCTCAATGAATGTTGCATTTGATTAGTTCCCTTCCCATATGGTTGAGATGCAGCATCCCATCAACAAATTTGAAAATTGCAATTTTTTTGAGTATTTTGCCAAGCAAAACTTTATTTTAATGAGGCCCTTTAACCAGTACCACTTTGTATGTATGTATAACTTAACTTTTAAGAACAAATAGTAATTACCTTTTCTTACTATGAAGAATTTCTTGAAGACTTGTATGCATCCCTATTTGGAATGATAATGCTTGTTTGGATGGTTCTTGAATAGCTGAATTTGAACTCAACATGGATTCTCCATCCACTAAACTTGATCTTCAGGTTGATTTGTCCATGAAAAAGTAGAACGGAGCATTGGAGTACAACCTTTTTTTTTTTTTTTTTCCCCAAAAGAAATTTGATGTTCTGCATTGCCACCTTATTTTGATGCTCTATAATATACAATCTTTTTTTTTTTCCTTTTTTTTTTTTTAAGATTATTCATGTAGCTGACCCCACTTTTGGTTTGGTTTGGTGGTTTTTTTTTTTTCCTCTTCGAAGCAACTGATAATCAGAGAGCTTCCTTGAAGCTAATTCACTTGATGGCCAATGCTAACCAAAGGGATGTCTTTGTGGTCTGAACCCTACACACACCCCATTCAAATCACCTCTTGGATACTGATGTTTCAACCCTAGCACCGAGATAGGAAAAGTCTTAAATAGTATTGTTGTGCACTCATGCTAAAACATCTGAATTTGAACTCAACATGGATTCTCCATCTAGCAGACTTAATCTTTAGGTTGACTTGTCCATGAAAAAGTAGAATGGAGCATTGGAGTTCAACTTTTTTTTATTTTCTACAAAAGAAATTTGATGTTCTACATTGCCACCTTATTTTAGTTATATGTGCTTGTCAGTCTAATTTCTTATTTAGATTCCTTATTTTCTATATAAATTCCATTTTTTTTTCTTTTTTTTTAACGCCACTTAATTAGGGATGGCAATGGATAACCTACCCTGTGGGTATCCATGGAGATCCAACCCAAATACATGGGTTTTCTCCATTTTTTCTTATCCATTGGGTAGGGTAAGGGATATTCTTTAAATATCCATAGATGGTTGGGGATGGTTACCCACTAATTTCCCCATATGTTTTTTTTTTTTTTTTTTAAAGATTCACAACCAAAACTAAATATACATTCAATCTTTTTTCTTTTATTTATTTATTTATTTTTTCAGGTTCACAACCAATTTTTTTTTTTTTTTTTTTTTTTTTTTTTTTTTTAAGATTCACAACCAAAACTAAATATACATTCAACATTTTTTCTTTTTTTTTATTTATTTTTCAGTTCACAACCAATTTTTTTTTTTTTTTTAAGATTCACAACCAAAACTAAATATATATTTAATATTTTTCTTTTATTTATTTATTTTTTTTTCAGTTCACAACCAGTTTTTTTTTTTTAAAGTTCACAACAAAAGTTAAATCAACAATGATTCATCCCACTAAAACACCACCACTAATAACACTAATGCATTAAAAAAAAAAAAAAAAAATACAACTCTAAGTCCAAAAAATCACATCATTATCAAGGGACCCATCGTCATTTGACTAGTGGGAGCACTAATTAGTGCTCCCAAGCATTTTTCAAGTTAAATATACATTCAATCTTCTTTTCTTTCTTTTTAATATATTTAATGTTAACAACTTCTTCTTTTTTTTTCTTTTGTTTTTTTTTTTTAAAGTTCACAACAAAAGTTAAATATACCTTCAATCTTCTTTCTTTCTTTTTTAATATATTTAATGTTAACAACTTCTTTTTTTTTTTTTTTTTTTTTTTTTAAAGGTTCACAACAAAAGCTAAATATACCTTCAATCCTTTTTCTTTCTTTTTTAATATATTTAATGTTAACAATTTCTTCTTTTTTTTTAGCTAAATATACCCTCAATCTTTTTTCTTTCTTTTTTAATATATTTAATGTTAAGAACTTATTTTTTTTATTTTTTTATTTCAATTAATTGGCTTGAAATAGACGTGATTGCATATGATTGTACTCTTTTTAGGTCTTGCAGAAATGTGGTTGGATTGTGAAGAATGCTTCTATCACAACACTAACTCGCTTGTAAGAATTTAGGAAAGTATGATCATCTTGTCTTGCAACTAATTTTTCTTTTCCAGTTTTGAATGATAAAAAATACCATAATAATTCAAAGTTTAAAATTGTCATTGACAATTATAGGAGAGATCAGTACGACAATAATTTGATTAATTTCTTTCTAATATCAAAACAAAATTATTGTTTTTTTTTTTGGTTAAAAAAAAAAATAGAACCAACACAAGTTTGTAAGGTACTGAATGATGAGTATGACTCGTTGGAAGAGTGATAACAAAATTTCCATTTCCAATATAAATAGAGTAAATTATGCCAATTTTTTAAAATCAATTATGTCTATAGACTAAATTTCCGTTCAATTAAGCATTTTAACATTTTAAATTGATTCATGCCAGCGCTTTTATTACATAATGTTCACTTTTAAATAATTGTATACAACCTAAATGAAAAATTGGTAAATTTAATCATAAATTTTTTCCTAATACCAAATCAAATAAATTATAGAACATTATGAGATTCTAATAATTTATTTTATTTTATTTTATTTTTTCAAATGCTACAAAGAAAGATTTTAGGTTAATCTTATCAAAAAAGACTCACGCAGGGTTGGCTTTGCCTCATTGTTAGTGTAGTACTTATTCAATTTTTATTTTTATTTTTATTTTTTTGCAAAAACGATGATTGAGTCCACTATTTTGAAAAATATTAAATTAAAAGACAGTTGCAGGGAATTGTTTGCTCTCATAGGCAGTTTCTCTCAAGTATACATTCCAGATGTTCTTTCAAAAATCCCCATCTCGCCTCAAACAGGGTTGAGCACTCAAACCACCAAAATAAGGGAGGTATATTTAGCTTTGGTTGTGGATCTTAAAAAAAAAAATGATTGTGAATCCGAATAAATAAATAAATAAATAAAAGAAAAAAGATTGAATGTATATTTAATTTTGGTTGTGAATCTTAAAAAAAAAAAAAAAAAAGTTGTGAACTCAAAAAATAAATAAATAAAAGAAAAAAGATTGAATGTATATTTAGTTTTGCTAGAATCTTTAAAAAAAAAAAAAAAAAGAAGGTTGTGAACCTGAAAAAAATAAATAAATAAAAGAAAAAAAATTGAATGTATATTTAGTTTTGGTTGTGAATCTTAAAAAAAAAAAAAAAAAAAAAAAAAAAATTGGTTGTGAACCTGAAAAATAAATAAATAAATAAAAGAAAAAGATTGAATGTATATTTAGTTTTGGTTGTGAATCTTAAAAAAAAAAAAAAAAAAAAAAAAAGTTGGTTGTGAACTTGAAAAAATAAATAAATAAATAAAAGAAAAAAGATTAAATGTATATTTAGTTTTGATTGTGAATCTTAAAAAAAAAATAAAAAATAAAAAAAAAAAGTGATTGTTAACATTAAATATAAAAAATAAAAATGGGGATTAAAGTGGGTTGGGGAAAATCCAAACCCATTAGGAAATGGGGAGGGTGGTACCCATGGGGAATGGGGAAAATTTATTATAGGATAATGGGGATGGGAAATTAATATCCACCCCATTAACCCCCATTGTCATCCCTACACTTAATTGGGACACAAGGCTTAGTTTGATTTGGTTTGGTGGGCTTTTTTATTTCCTCTGTATTAATCGATAAGAGAGCTTCTTTGAAGCTAGTTTACTTGATAGCCGATGCTAACCAAAGCAATGTCATTGTGGTTCCAACCCATCGAACTCTCGAATTCATATGTTTCACCCATAACACCAAGATGAAGAAGAGAGTTTGTAGCAACTAGAAAAGTCTTAACTTGTATTGTTGTGCACTTGTGCTAAATATCTGAATTTGAACTCAACATGGATTCTCCATCTAGCAAACTTAGGCCAGTTTGGCCTCCTAAAAAAGTCAAAAAGTCACTATCCTATTTAAGTCACATTACCTCTCTATCACATCACTTCAAATCCAACTCATATTACCCCAAACATCTTTAGGCCATTTATGATTTTGAGAGCCACCAAACGGAGCCACCAAGAACACTACCAGACTTTCTTTCAATAGCAAATCACACAGGAAAGAGGTCCAACAAACTAGTTGAGAGAACAAGTTTTAGAGCCACAACACAAAACCTCTTTAAGAGGGAAACTACCCAAACCGCCACCTAGCATTGTCACGAGAGAATCAGCAAGCAATAGAATTGACTTGTACCCTCACAATCTTAACTATGTGACTCAACTAAATTTCAACACTTACAAATTATAAATTTCAAATCAAGAATTTTTTAAGGTAAACAATTAGAAACTTATAAATTATGTAACTAAATTTAAACTATTTTATCTTATAAACTACAAGTAAAAGATTTTGGTTGTAACCTGTGGTCATGGAGAGAGTATTTAAGTAAGGTGAAATTTTATGTTCTAATCTATAGAGAGATATTAGTCTCAAGTATAATATTAACTATTAACATACTAACGCTTATCTTTTGTCACACGCACAAAAATAAATAAATATATATATATATATAAATTAAAGTTTTTTTAAAAAAATTAAATTTATTATTGTTATTTTCTCATAAACTTTTTCCATATCTCTTTCTTTTCCACTCTCTTCTTCTACTAAACCTCTATGACTACTTCTTTTGCTTTCCCAAAAAACTTAGGCTCCATTTGGTAAGCCTCTCAAATTATCAAGCTTCACTTATTGATTTGAGTGTGGTGTTTGTTTTGAGCTTTCAAATCATAATTCTACACCTATTTTCAAAACTCAATTCAAAACATAATCATTACTTTTCAAAACTCATAACCAAACACATAATTCAAAACTCTTTTCAAAACCCAATTCAAATCAATATTTTAATTTTGTTAAGATTTTAAATATTTAAATATGTTACTTATTTTTTAATTTTGTAATTTTTGAATATTTTAAATATTACGATTTTAATTTTTTTAATTTTAAAATATTTTATAAAAATAAATTCAAACTCTATTTTATAAAAATATTTTTAAATATTTTATTTTTTTTGTTATGTATTTGGTTATTTATTTAAGTGTAGAGTTGTGAAAGTAATATGGAGTTTCAATTATGTGTTTGGTTACAAGTTTTAAAAATAATTTTTAATTGAGTTTTGTTTTATGTGTTTGGTTACTTATTTAAGTGTAAGTTGTTTTTAAATTTAAAATATTAAAATTTTAAATTATTTAATTTTTTTGAATATTTAAATTTTCACGATTTAAATTTTTTGAATATTTATTTTAATTTTTTACATATTAAATTTTTTAGATTATTTAAATTATTTAAATATTTATGATTTAAATTTTTTGAATATTTATTTTGAAAAAAATTTATTTACTTTGTAGTATTTTCAATTAAAAAATTGATTAATGTTATTTTCTGTTAATAATAAATTTTTTTAATTGAATTTTAAAAAGAGTTTGGTTATGAGTGTTAATCAGAATTTTCAATAGTGTGAAAGTAGTGTGTTTTGTTATGAGTTATAACAATTTGAATTAAGTTTTGAAAACTCTTTTCAAAATTCATAATCAAACAAATTTTCTTACTTCACATGTCAAATCAAACTTTCAAAACTCAATTTCACATACAATTCAAAACTCAATTCAACACTTTATTCAAAAATCATAACCAAATAAATTTTCTACACTCAAATCATAATTTTACAACTCACAAACTCAAAATACAATTCATACTCTCAAATCATATTTACAAAACTCTACTAAATGCAACCTTAGGTCTGCTTGGTAAGCCTCTCAAATTATAGTTTCATTCATTGATTTGAGTGTGGTGTTTATTTTGAGCTTTCAAATCATAATTTATACCCATTTCTCAAAACTCAATTCAAAACATAATCATTACTTTTCAAAACTCATAACCAAACACATAATTCAAAACTCTTTTCAAAACTCTATTCAAATCAATATTTATATATTTAAATATTTTAAATATATTTTAATTTTGTTAAGATTTTAAATATTTAAATATATAAATATGTTACGATTTTTTTAATTTTTGAATATTTTTAAATATTTTAATTTTTAAATATTACGATTTTAATTTTTTAAATTTTAAAATATTTTTTAAAAAATAAATTCAAACTCTATTTTATAAAAATATTTTTAAATATTTTAATTTTTTTGTTATGTATTTGGTTACGATTTGAATGTAGAGTTGTGAAAGTAGTATGGAATTTCCAGTTATGTGTTTAGTTATGAGTTTTAAAAATAATTTCTTAATTGAGTTTTGTTTTATGTATTTAGTTACGATTTGAGTGTAGAATTGTTTTTAAATTTAAAATATTAAAATTTTAAATTATTTAAATTTTTTGAATATTTAAATTTTACTTATATAAATTTTTTGAATATTTATTTTAATTTTTTACATATTAAATTTTTTAGATTATTTAAATTATTTAAATATTTATGATTTAAATTTTTTGAATATTTATTTTTAAAAAAAATTTATTTCCTTTGTAGTATTTTAAAATTGATTAATGTTATTTTCTGTTAATAATAAATTTTTTTAATTAAATTTTAAAAAGAGTTTGGTTATGAGTATTTATCAGAATTTTCAATAGTGTGAAAGTAGTGTGTTTTGTTATGAGTTATAACAATTTGAATTAAGTTTTAAAAACTCTTTACAAAACTCATAACCAAACAAATTTTCTTACTTCACATGTCAAATCAAACTTTCAAAACTCAATTCCACACTCAATTAAAAAATGATAACCAAACAAATTTTCTACACCCAAATCATAATTCCACAATTCACAAACTCAAAATACAACTCATACTCAAATCATATTTAGACAACCCTACCAAACGCAACCTATATCTCGCCGAGAAGTCAAGACCGAACTTGTTGTTCGCATATTGCATCTCATCCCGATGTTGGTTTGAAGGTATTACAAATTGAACCTTCCCATCCTCGACTTTATGAAGATGTCGATACTTTTTTTTTTCCTTTCTTTTGTAGTATTTTGAGAAGGTTGCGAGAGAATAAAGGATACCGAGTTAGTGTTCAAAACGAGCTATCAAAATCATAAGAGAGATGTGCACATCAAATGCTAACTTCTAATTTACGAGGGCTTGCATTGAGATTATTTCTCGTGTTAGTGATGACTTAATCCAGATTCAGGTAGTTCTGAAGCAATGCAATGAATTTGATGTTTCTAATAATCACCCTGAATTTTGTCACTCTTTTATGATTAGACAATTTCATCTGTCTGCAATGATTTTTTTTTCGGTGTTCGGTATGCAATATTTACGTTTTTTTTTCCCCTTTTCATCTTTAATATCCGTTATTTGTTCATTGTTGGATGAATAATAATTGAAAACATATGGAGAAGGCAACCAGAAAGATAGGTGAAATAAATTGATGTTTTTTGATATGTTGTTTCTCTTTTCTTTTTTTTTTGGCTTTTTTTAAATTTTCTATTTAAAACATGTATTGTGTTTAAGTTCGTTAATGATTCAAGGAAAATTCTAAGACGACACATGGGCTATAAAATTAGTAGGATAACAGCTTCGGAATCCATAATTGTGTTCGAATGCTATATTCCCATTGGTGGTCAATTGATACATAGTTGAGAGGGCCACAATTTGCGTAATGAATGAGAAGAGTTAAGATGCTATCGCCTTTGTTTTTGTTGACAATCTTCAATCAGATTTAAAAATATTAATTCGGTTTGTATACTTAACAACAAATGTAAAACAAAAGAAATAAAGAAAAGAAGAGAAAATGTTTGATTATAAAATCAAACTAGAAATAGAATGTAATAAATAAAACATATTTTATTTTGTTATCAAAACAAAATTAAAATCTGATTTAATAAACAAATAAAATGTAATAATAAATTAAACAACTTACTTGATTAATTTCTTTGAATAATAATTTGATCAAGTCCAGGTTTGACATCGTGTCCTTAAGATGCATTCGCCCTCTCCTTGGTGCTTGCATTATGGACATCTATCTTCCAGATGAAATGATCAACAACAAATATATGCAAAGACTACAATATATTTGCACAACTAACACACTAGTGTTTTATACTCTCCGACAAGAAAATAATGCAAAGAAAATGAAGAGTATGAATACAAAATTTTATGAAAAAAAATTTTTGTGTATGATAACAAATGAGGGCTAGTCTATTTATAGATGGATTAGTGGCTTTCCATTTTGAATTAAACAGCATCAGACTGCTCAATTTGAATTAAACGGATACAAATCTGCTTAAGGCAATCGCTTTTGTTTGAAATTGGGTGGATTTGAATTTGAACAAAACAAATTCGATTTTGGTTTGAATCGATGTATTCGGTCCGTCTCAGGAAGAGGTGCAACAATTTGAATTTAAAATTTAAATCGACAGAAATTTGAATGAATTTTTGGACAAATTTTATTTCAAAAATAAAATTTAAATTCAAATGTTTTTGGCCCAAAAGATTAGTATTTGGAACAAGCCCAACCTCACACCACGCACTCCAAGCCTAGCCCGCCACAAGGTGGTGATTTTGGGTCCAATGGGTCTAGCCCATAACCTCCCTCTCTACAAAACTTGGTACCCTTGGGGCACACCCTAAGTTCCAATCCCATGCTTTATAAAGCCATTCAAAACTTCCCACCAAATCAATGTGGGACAAGCCTTAATCAAACCTTTAAGAATTTTTCACCAAAACACTATTTCCATGGAGCATACTATGGTGTTAATTTCCCATTCACCAGTAATGGTTTTGAGCAACCAAATATACCACGTGAATCACAACGCTGCATAGAACGCTGCTACCACTTTGACCCGCTAAAAATGACGCACGGGTCCCACCTAAATAGTAGATCAAAGTTAGGAAAAATCATTATATACCCGCTTTTTTCCAAACCATTTCCAACAGCTTTTATGTGGTGCATTTGGGGAAAGGAACTGGAGGTCCTTTCAAGGAGTAAAGGAATTAATTCATGGAATGGGAAATACCTTTGTGAGTTTTGTTAGGTCGATGACCAAGGTCAGAAACCCCTTTCAAGTTTTTTGACCTTTGTGGACACCTAATTCTTGTGTGTAGTTTGTCTGCGCCTTTGTAGTAGGAAATTCCTACTGGGGTGACATTTCTTACTCACAAATTCGATTTTGCACTTTTAAGTAAGAAACTTGCTCCCGTCAAGGAATAAATTTGCTCCCAACTAGATATAAATGTGGAGTCACCCCATGTGTGAACACACTTGGTAATGGGAACACACTTGGCGGCTCACCAACCCAAGTTTGGCCACCAACCACCATGCCAAGCCAAACTCTCACCTACTCCCTCACCTATAAATGGAGGTTGAGAGGAGAGGCAAAATGAGAGAGAGAGAGAGAGAGAGAAGTGAGAACCGTGAGAGAAAACCAAAGAGGGTGAGAGATGTGAGGCGGAAAGACCGTCTCTCTGGGTGTGAGCGAGGGAGACGGGAGAGTGGCTGAGTGAGGAGAATGTGAGCTCCTCCTCTATTGTAATCTTTCTGTAATCTTCCTATTGGTATAGTGAAATGCTACTCTCCGTGGACGAGGCATCGAGGCCAACCACGCTAAATATTGTGTCTCCTTGAGTGTGGGTGTGTTTTTCGCATGGAATGATTTCTATAAGGTCTTACAGATCCTGCATCCCAACAAGTGGTATCAGAGTTCGCCGGTATGCTTTAACAAAAAAAGCAGGTTCCTCGAAATCGCCAGAAATCGAATTGCTCAAATCGTTTTGAGCATACCAGAGCAAGGGCTCGACGAGAGGAGTCCGTAAACATAAAGCGTAAACTCAGGGGACACCGCCGCCTCACGCGCCTAGAAGGTGGCGCGTGAATTTCAATCGCGAAGACGCGCCACCACGCTGAAGGAAGCCGCACAGGTTCAATCGCGACATCGCTACCACGCTGCCAAGCAGTGAGGACGACGATCGAGGGAGCAATACATGCCATACACGCCGAGACACACGCCGCGCCACGCCGCCAGCCCACGCGGCGCATGTGCCGCCACACGGCGCCCGTGTCATCGCCACGCCATCCGGGCCATGTCGCCACGCTTAAGCAGGTGCACGCCAAAGACAGAGAGGAGGATCTCGTGGTTACGCGGCTAAGGGTGAGCCGCAGGAGGATGGATCCGGTGCTTCGCGGCTAAGGTGCAGCCGCAGATCTGAGACGTACAAAATGTTTTGGCTAGATCTAAGCCATTTGGAGTCCGTTTTTGGTGATCCAATAGTGTTTTCTGACTATTTGGAGTATTCCGGACACATCCGTACGGTCAGATTTTGGAGACGGAGTTTCTGTAAAAGGGAGGCAGATTCAAGGGACAGACGACGTTTGGTGCAGTGGACGGAATATTCTGTTGGTACACGGAATATTCCCTGAACTTCTGAAAATTACAATTTGGCCCAGAATTTTCAGAAAATTGTGGCGTGGCCCAACTTTTGGGGAGATTTTTCGTTGAGGTCCCCGAAGTGCAAATAAGGTTGGTCCTAGCTAAACGGACTGCTCCTGACGAATCCGCGAGGTCGTATAGTGAAATTAACGGTTTGGAAAGATCACCAAAACACGGAGTTTGTCATCTTCAATACTTCGCCGAAGGTCACGGATATTGTGGAACGTCATGATTCAATCAAGAGGTTAGAATGGATGATTCGACCAGATTGATAACTGTACAACTCGAGATAGATCATTGAAGACCAGAGGAGATCAGTTTGACGGCAGACGAGGAGATCAGATTGGTCATGCATCGAGGATCGCGGTATGATTATCTCAAGATCAACAATGTCTAGGAAAGTTCACAAAAGATGTGTCTAAGGAGACCGGTTCTAAGTGGGACTGCAGACCCCACCGCCTTTCCCGAACTTTCCGGTTGTTGAAGTGTTCGGAGGATCTGGTTCAATCAGAAGAGAAGACCATTCATCGACAGACAGATGATTTGGCAACCAAGACAGCTCGTGGAAATATCAGGTCATGGAGCTATCAGATACGAGTAGGTATCATGGTATGTGGACGCAGAACAATAGTTGCAGAGGAGCATACTAAGCGCAGGAGCACAAATGCAGACGCAAAGAAGCTGCAAGGGCACGCTTAGAGTGTCGCATGAGGCGTGAGAAGAGTATGTAGCAGGGTTGTTGAAAGTTCACAGTGAACTTCTAGACAGAGAAATTAAGATGTATAAGACGCAAGGGCGCGCCAAGGAGTGGCAAGTTTTTTTTTCTATGGTGGTTTCTTGAGTTCCATGGCGCAGAGGATAGAGTTGATGCGATCTCTCAAGCGAGCTCGACGCAGGAGACCGTGGTTATGGCACGAAAGCACTATGCAAGTGCATAGCTAACGATGCTTTGACAGATGGAGCTATCACAACCATCAATCCATCGACAAAGAAATCAGAATTGCAAAGGCACGCATAACAAGCGATGTGGAAACGCCAGAGGTTGTTCAGAAGTGCAGAGGGCAAAGGCTGATAGTTCAGAGGAAAAGCTCCGAGCAAAGAAGACCGAGGACGTTGATGAACAACGAAGTTTTATTGCTCCAATGATCGGTCCGCGAGATAAGGCATACAAGGGCATCTCAACAGGGGGTGCAAGACATCCAAGGTGTCGATATCTTGGTCATGTAAGTTCAAGCATAGCAGTGAAGACATCCGAGAGAAGCGTGGAAGAGATCTCGTGGAGATGGGAGCACGTGCTCTCCAAATCGAGAGAGTGGTATGAGTTGAGTTGAGGATGAGGATTCTCCTTCTCTTGTATCTCCGTGTATTATCTCTAGCTTCAGGGGTGCAAAGGCCTCGGAGGAGATGCAGACTATGTTGAATTGTGGGCGTAACAAGATTAGCAGCAGTGTGTGCTGTGGTTCACCTCATATGGGTTGAGGGGGTGGTTTGTGGGGTCACCCCATGTGTGAACACACTTGCTAATGGGAACACACTTGGCGGCTCACCCAACCGCGCCTCACCAACCACCATGCTAAGTTAAACTTCACCTACTCCCTCACGTATAAATGGAGGTTGAGAGGAGAGGCAAAATGAGAGAGAGAGAGAGAAGTGAGAACCGTGAGAGAAAACCAAAGAGGGTGAGAGATGTGAGGCGGAAAGACCGTCTCTCTCGGTGTGAGCGAGGGAGACGGGAGAGTGGCTGAGTGAGGAGAGTGAGCTCCTCCTCTATTGTAATCTTTCTGTAATCTTCCCATTGGTATAGTGAAATCCGGTTACTCTCCCGTGGACGTAGGCATTGAGGCCAAACCACGTTAAATATTGTGTCTCCTTGAGTGTGGGTGTATTTTTCTGCATGGAATGATTTCTACAAGGTCTTGGGCGGGATCCCAGATCCCAACAATAAACTCTCAAACATACTAATTTTAAAGAAACAGGAAAGAAAAAAGAAAAAAAAACCAACTCAAATTTTTGTTACTCAGATTTACATAATATTTATTTATACTTGACAAAGAAAATTTGCAGTTGACAATGACATTGATTTCAAATATTTATTCATATTTTAACACATGTTACAACTGAGCAGAAAAAATATTTGTTAGAATATATTCATATATTTAATAGAAAAAATATATACACACCCATAGGCTTCCAATCTTAGAAACTTCTATATATACATGCTCCCATAGGGGCTCCTGACCTTTGAAACTTTTATATGCCCTCACTCTCATGCTCTTTCTCTGGCCCCCACTTCATGTAGCTAAGGTCTGTGCTTTATATACAAGGGTATGACGGTTTTGCACCCCTAGGCATCATTAATACAAACTTACAAAAATAAATGCCTGCATAAAATTTGTTTATCTAGTTTCCAACTCACTCTTTTCTCTTTTGCTTTCAGGATCTTGTCTGCAAGATATTTTATGAATTCTGGTTTGAGGAACCTTCTGGTTTGCAAACTCGCTCTTTGGAGGTAGTAGTTCTGCTCCATTGAATTAGCTAAGAAAACCGAGCAGATTGTTGAGATGTTGAGGAGGATGCCAAATCATCAACTTCTTGTTAGTGTCATTTAGCGAATCTCGCCTCTTGATTTTTTACCACAATCAACTAAAGTTGTTGGTGTAAACCCCGCCTCTTGTATCTCAGATGCAAAGCGTTGAGAATTAATGTGCAAATTCTTGCCGAAAGGATATTGCAGTATTCTTGTTTGTTAATGTTCCAAATAATTTTGTGTTTTTTTCTTGTAAACAAAGTTACATTGAGAAACTTGTAATTGTTCGTAGAGGAAATGAATAATGATGAAGAAGACGCACACACTTCCGCTTGTGCTTCTCTTGCATGCTTTTTGTGTTGTGGATCCTACACTCTATGCTCCGGCTTCGATCTTTTCCCAATTTGTGGTTACTTTACGTACCATATTTAAAGAGTCAGTTATCTACGCCACATTTCATTATAGAACACTCAAGGAATTGTATTTCAAGAAATTTTGTTTCGAAACAAAATTGTATTTATTTTGTATGTGTTGTGGAATTTTCAATATGATTTTTAAAATGGTGTAGTTTAATTTTTGGGTGTTTTTCAAAACCTTTCTTCTTGTTCTTGGAAAGCATTAAATAAGCTTGGAGACTTTGTCCCATATTGGAAAAAGAGGAAAACATGGAGCACTTAATAAAGTGTTACATGGAATATTCCTTTGAATATGGAATTGTAAGGTGAAAGTTAGTATGCATAGACCGCACTCCACACACACGCATGCTGGTGTGGGCATTGGGCAGGTGGCGCTTTGATGGCGACTTAGCACGCACGACGGGCGAGGCGCCATGAGGGCGCTTTTCCTATTTGCATCGGACAAAGTTGCAATGATGACGAGATCCAACGTGGCATGGGTGACGGGAATACAGCCAACTCCACGGGCGTCCATTGGCGATGAGTCAACCAACCGATCGAATGGTTGTGTGTCCGATCCGAGCGGTTTGATCATAGCCATTGATTGGAGATGCGACAATCGTGCCGAGATGGCACCCGATCGTGATCGTGTGATTAGTCAAGGCAACTATTCGGTGGGAAAATGATCTACACCATAGATCGTTGATCCAACGGTCGATCTCGACGGATGCATCAAGGGACATGACCATTCGACCGGTGCATCAAGGTTTATAAATAGGTCATGACCAAATACCCATTTCATTCCATCCAAAAATTCGTAAGAATTATTCCAATTCTTTCTTTTCTTTCCTCTTGATTTTGAGTTTTCAATCAAGAGTTTCTACAAAATTTTCTTACTAATAATCAAGTTCGCAAATTTGATTATCGTTGTCTTGGTTTTCTTGATTATATCAAGAGTATTCAGATCTATTGTCGCCAAGGCAGATGCCGATAGACTTGATCTTTAGATCGTGCTTCATTGTATCCTCGGAGGCAAATTTGTTGTAACCCCGCACACCTTTTGGTGGGTACAAATATTGTCTTTAGGAAAGCAACTAAGTAATGCGACTTGAAGCACCAATTTTTGTCCTCAGATAGACAAGATCGCCGCCAAGTTTTGAAGACTCAAGACCACCAACCAAGAATTCAAGACTAATTGTTCCAACACTATGTTCTCGCTTTTGTTTTTTGTTGGTTCTTTTTTTCATTTTTTATTTCCTCCTTCTTTGTTTTTTTTCTTTCTTTCATCTTTTGTCCCCATTTGTTCTTTTTGGTTAGGTTTTCATGTTAGGTCAGTTCGCCTTTAGTTTTCTCCCTTTTCCGCATATGGGGTAGGGTTGTAGAAAAGATATGCTACTGGTACACAACAGTCAAAATCTAGAACTTGAGTCCACCTTTTCAAAGGTGATATTTGAGTTTGAGTCAGCATCGAAACTAGTGTCTTCCATAGGGAGGCATTGATTTTAGATTGACACCCCCCAAAAAAAAAAATGCTATGGGTGGGGCAACTCCATATGATTTATGATTTCTTCTTGTACTTTGTGATAAAAATGTAACAACTTTTGTTGTGGTGGGTATTGTATCCTTTGTTGTGATTAATTTGGTTAATATATATAGTATGAGGCAAGAGTATGCCTGTGCACGTGCCCCTTCAAGTTTTGATAATTATATTGGTATCCCTATATATATATATAGATTTTATCATATATATCTTCTATAAAATTATAATAATATCCCTTCTTCAAATTATAATAGTCCCTCTATTATAGATTTTCTTTCTAATGACAATGAACCTACTAAAATAAGTCCTATTATATACCTCCAAAAGGGTGTACCATATACTAGTTATTACTTTATGGTATTGATATTATAAATTTTCATAACCAAATTATTTTCATTCATAACTAAAATGACTACTGATAAATTATAACCAAACAACACATCTTCAATTATAAAAATAAATAAATAAATAAATAAAAAAGTTACAATAAGTCACAACTAATATCGTAATGAGTCATTATTTAATCATTACTTATGTATAATCAAAGATCTCTACAATCATAACCAAAATAACAACCACAATAAGTTATAACTAAGTTATATCCAAAAATATAATGTGTCATAATTAAAGAACACAAAGATTATAACTACGACATATGATAGACATTTTTTTTATGTGTGTTTTATAGAATTTCTACTAAAATATATCATTTCTATCTCAACTTATCTTCTTTTTTAATTTTTCAATCCACCTAAAATAGTTACTCCACAATATTTGTATAAAATTTAACCTCAAATCCTTTAATTTAAAATTCACATCTATCCAAATAAATTCGTAATATTTACGTTTAGTAATATCTCATTGTTGTTTATTATGAGGAAAAAATAAAATCAATATTATCATTAATTTGTGCCCCCTCTTCACTGAATTCCTGGCTCTGCCACTGTATATATGTGCATATGTATAAATGTATGTGTTGGACAATCTTCATCAGATTAATTAATTCATTTTGTGTACTTAACAACAAAATGTAATATAAAAGAAATAAAGGAAAGGAGAGAATTTGTTTGATTACAAAATCAAACTTGAAATAAAAATAAATAAATAGAAATATATTTTATTTTGTTACAAAAACAAAATTAAAATCTGATTTAAATAAATAATAATAACAATCGAAAATAAATTAAATAACTTACTTGATTAATTTCTTCAATTATAATATGATCAAGTCCAAGTTGTTTGACACTGTCCAAGAGATGATTCGCCCTCTCCTGCTTTCGTAATACGGACGCCTATCTCCCAGATAAAATGATCTACTACAAACAATAGCAAAGACTACAAATTGTTTACCTAATCTAACACACTAAGTGTTTAAACTCTTTCTTGTAAAATTAAATGCAAAGAAATGCAGATTTATAGCGTAAGATGGAGTACTAAAATTGGAACCAAATCCAAATGGGGAACTAGTCTATTTATAGATGTATTGGTGGCTACAAGATTTGAATTAAACAGGTGCAACCTGTTTGAACAGGTATGAAACCTGTTTGTTTTGAATTAAACAGATTTAAATCTGTTGGGTTCAAAATTCAAATGGATAAAAAAGGGAAGGGACCTGTTTGGGTGTACAGTAAAAACCGGACCAGTTTATTTCCGGTTTAATTTGAATTCTGGATTTTATTTTACCAAAAAATAAAAATTAAATTAAATTCAAATGTTTTTGACCCAAAAAGATTAGTATTGGGCCGAACAAGCCCAACCCAACCACACACCCGCTACCAACAGACGGGCAAGACCACGCTGCAGTGGTGATTTTGGGTCCAATGGGTTCAGCCCATTTTGCCCATAACCTCCTCTCTAAAACACTTGGTACCCCTTGGGGCACACCCCAAGTACCAAACCCATGCCTTATAAACCCATTCAAACTTCCCACCAAATCAATGTGACAAGCCTTATTCAAACTTTTATGATTTTCCACCAAAACTCCATTTCCATGGAGCACACTTTGCTTCAATTTTCCATTCACTGTAATGGTTTTGAGCAACCAAATATACCACGTGAATCACAACGCTGCAAAGAACGCTACCACTTTGACCCGTGAAAATCGACGACAGGCCCACCTAAACAATAGACTAAACTTAGGAAAAAATTCTGGTTTTACCTGCATTTTTCCAACCATTTCCAACAAAGATATGATAATGCGTTTTCTATATGTAACTTGGGGAGATGTTTTTATCTGTGTTTATTCTACGCTTATTTGTATTAGAGTGTGGAGAGAGTTTTGATCATGCACATTAACTCGCTTTACTTGTGTTCAAGTCGATAATCGAAAGTTATAGCACGCTTACTAGAGAGTATAATCTTTGTAATTGATTATGTTCTCGCCTTGCTTCAAAAGCTTCTCAAAATGTTGTGGAAGAACTTGAACAAGACCAAGTAGATGATTGTTCGGCATTCTTTTCTTGACAGCTTGTCCATGCCGCATCAAGTAATTTACTTTGCACATGTTATTTTATTTTACATATTATTGACTTGTTTGCTAGATCTTGAAAGTGTTTTTTATTCGAGGTTCTTTGAACTTAGTCATCTTAACTTCTTGTTCTCCTAGTTGAGTAATTAACTTGATAAATTAGCCTATAATTTAATGAATTATATGCAATAGGAATGCTTTTCTCGATATCTCGCTTTAAATTATACAACATATACAAAGATGACAAAGGACATATGTGTGTTATATTATTTAATTTTTTATAATTAATAGTTTGCATGGGAATAGTATACCTAAAATCTTTGATTTACATGGTAACACTTGTTCGTGATTGTGTTGAGGGTGCAATTGATAGCTACTTGTACAACTAGATTGTTGTGCTGTTATGTTCTTACATTATGAAACTGCCATTGAGGATGATGTAAAGGGCTTCGGTATGCATCTTTGGCTGTTGTGAGTAAGTAGTAGACATTCATGTACTTCATGATTTTCTGCACCTTTGTTTTTTGGAAACAAGGAATTTTATTGGAAGGAGATGGTTTTTTTTTTTTTTTTTTCCAAGAAACAATAAGTTAAATTTGAAGGAGAAGGTACAAAAGAAGGATCAATCTTCAAGAAAGATGAAGAAAGATGGTAAAAATAATAAGATAACAACATGAGAGTGCAATGCTCTACAAAGATTAAAAAAAAAAAAGAGACAAGAATTGTAGGAAGTACAAAGATCCCTCCATGTAAGAAGTTTGCTTGAAACCATGTTACACTTACTAGAAGTGACCCTTGAATCTCAAACTTAAATTGGCATGGGATGTTGTAGTAAAAAATAGTCAGTATATAGCCATTGACATAGCAATGACAAAAAGGATTCATATGTACCAACTCCAATTAATTGGGATGCAAGGTTTGGTTTGGTAAAGATCATTATTCCGAGAGGATCCTAATAAACAAGGTAATGATGATGGGTTTATAAGCCATATATGGAGTTAGGATCCAAATAAGTGCATCTTTTTCCCCGCCATTTTAGGTCATCTTTATCTCGTGAGCTAATAATGTTGGGTATGGCCATGGAGACAAAGTGGAATGGTGGGAAAGAATAGTAACATCTCATAACCGAGATAATGTTTTCTTGGTTGAGTCAGTTTAATGAATTGATGCATAATTTTAAACGCAGCTCCATAAAATTAATGTTTTGCACTTCATTAGATTTACCAGCTTGATTCTCTTCTCTGCTCAGTGCCCGTGCTCGTGAGTAAAGTGGCAGGAAAGGTTCCGCTTGTAGTTGAGTATCTTGTTCAGGTGTTTTTCAAGCATTTGGATGCCTTAGGATTTGATGACAAGCAGGTTAGTGGATATTTTGAAATAACTACATCTTTTGTATTGTTTTTTTTTCCCCAGCAAAAAATCCATTTGCCCTCCTGTGGTTTTCCTTTTTCCCAAAAAGGAAGAAAGATATAAGCCAGCCATGAAACCATAGAGTGGTTGGAATCATCAACGATTCTCTCTTCACAAAGAATGATGAAGGTTCGTATGGTTTAACAACTCAAACAATTTCCTCTTTAGAACACAAAATATTTGTTGAGAAATCACTGCAATAATTGTAATAGCTTATTATCAGCTTTTTGTAGGGAAAGAGATCTTTGTAAATTGTTTCTTACAAAAGTTGAAAATTATGTTTTCTACAAAGTTTTAAAAGACTTTACTGAGGCTAAGGCAAAAGGCCTCAGGACTTTGATTTTTAGGCTTTACTCCCCAAAGGCTTGCACACGCAGCCTTGAGACATGTGCCTTAGGTGCGCCTTTTGTATGCCTTTTATGCATAAGCATGTGAGGAGTACACATATGAAGAGTTTACATTAGCCTCTTGTTAAACTCAGCCTAATAGATGGTTTAAACGTAAAAAAGCAAAAAAATAAAAAATAACTCATTTTGCAACTATATTCTATAGGAAAATTAAGTAAATGATCAATCAAGAAAAACACAAAGTCGATGCTCGCTAGAAACTCCATCACTAAAGCTAAAATATCAATTTCACTTTCAATAAAGCAAAGCTTTCTTTCCAAGAAAAGTATTTACACCTTTATATTTAATTTTGATGTATTTATTTATTGTTTTAAAATATTTAAATTATTTACTAAATATAAAATTTTGAAATTTGAAATGCTTATGCTCAACACCTTAAGGCTTACGCCACCTCATGAGGGGTAAAATGTCTTACGCTACACATTCACCTTTAAAACTTTCACTACAACAAAAAGGCCTTTGGTGACAGAATCGATTTTGTCTCCAAACATCAAATTTTCACACTAAAGTGATTCGCGATTTAAAAAATTGTCACTACGCTCAGGGCCTATACGCCGTCGCTGAAAGTTCCCGATGACTTAAAAGGCGCTTTACCTATTTTTCATTTTTGGCATTTAAATGTTTCATCTCCAAATATTGAATTTTTTCGTCCTTTAAAACATCAATTTCACACCAAAACTAAATAATATTTTATTTTAATTGTTTTTGCATTTAAATATTTCACAATGAATATATTTTAGTGACTTAATGTTTTCTCACCAATGATATGGATTAAGGTGCCAAAAAATTGGCCACTAAAATGAGCAAAAGAAAATTATTCAATGACAAAAACATTTTGTCACCAAATATTTAAATTTAGAGACTTAAATATTCAAAGAAATGTGACGAAATTATTTGTTTCAGATTATATCATTTGTGACAAAATTATTCATTATGTTTTTGAAAACTAATAGCTTACATTTTTATTTCGCTACTAATAAAAATTAAAAATTTGAAAATGGGGGTACTATTTTCTTCCTAATTTTTTCTTTTCAAAGAATAATTCCTCATGATTTCAATAACATGTTCAATAAAATATCTATTACAAATCAATACAAAAACTTTCATTTTCATAAACATCACAATCGAATTTTAGCACTATCCACAAAATACAATATGAATCAGATGCGCATTATAAACATGTCTCCTAATATCTACAAAAACGTCTACTAATATCCACAAAAATATAATATCAACCGCATGCGGATTACCAAACACATCTCCTAATATCCAACAAAAAACATGTCTACTAATATCAACAAAAATAAAATATCATGGGCGGATTACCAAACATGCCCTGTAATACCAACAAAAATATATAATTTACAACGCAACCAACATACATGTAAGGTAATATGAACAAAAACACAAAATGAGCTACCATCTGCCCTCCAAATTACCAAACATGTCCATATCAAATCTCGAATCTGCAAAAAAAGAAACACAAAAAAAAAAATGAAAATAAATTGTGTGTTTGAGAAGAAGAAGAACCGAATGTCAGTTTATCCGCCTCCTATAGGCGCCAATACATTTTTATTTCCTAAAATATTTAGCAACTAAATTATTTATTGGTGACAAAATTATTTCTTTACCAAAGATAAAACTATTGGCCACAAAAATAGTTTTGTCACTAAATGATATTAAAATATTAAAAATTATTGGTGACAAAAATATATTCAAGATTAATAATTTTATAATTGGTGACCAATTTTTTCGTCACCAAAAGTCTCAAAATTTTGGTACCTCCGAAAAATTAGCGGAAAATCTTCGATGACAAAATATAAATAATGACGAAAAAATAATTTCGCCACCTAATTTTTTTTATGATTTAGATTGGTGAAGAAATTTTATTTTGTCTCTAAAATGGTACATTTGGAGACAATATATTATTTTCGCCATTAAAAGATACGATTTCATGACAAAATTTATTTTCGCTATTAGTTTTCGCCTCTAAAGACTATTTTTGTTAGTGTTTGGTTTTCTGATTGTTTTGAATTTACATGCTTTTTTGTTGGAATTGTTCTATATATATCACAATGTTTGCTTCATGCTCCCAAGCATTGAATCTTCTAGGACAATTGCTCCCACCCTCCTAAGAGATCTCTTTGAAATGTGTATATTCGTGATGTGGTCGACCTTGTCACTCAATAGGTTGTAGATCATAGAGGTAGTTGAACATTATTAGTTTTGGCTGTCCTTATCTTCTATATTTTCCCTTATAGTACCTATGCTTGTTATCCTAGTTTTTTTTGCTTTGAAAGCCATATGTTTCAATTTAAGATACTATTGTAACTATTGAAAACTTTAACTTGTCAATTATTCTCATATGAGAAGGATCTCAGAACCCATTGGGCCACCCTTCTCGCTTTTGTTGACATTCACAGCTTGAGTTGGACATACTTGTCGGATGCTTTGATTATTATATAATTTATTGGAAAATGGACCATAGCTTTTTATAGCTTTATTTTTCGTAATCATTCTCGATCATGGCCGATGGTCTCGCTGACTACCCTTTGATATACCATTTTATGCAGAGAAAATTGTGTATGCAGCTTAAAATCATACCTTTGGGTATTTTTTTTTTTTTTAATAAATTATTCCTTTGGTTGATTTAATTTTTAATGCTTTTGTGATGATTATCCGAGAAATTATTTATTTACTTGACAAACTTAGAAGTTGTTGAATTTCAGAAATTCTAGCTAGTTGGGCGATCTCTTTTCCGCCTTTTGGGCTGCTTATTCGTTATGGAAACTCTTTACGAGTACATCCCGCCCAAAGAATAAAAATATAGATGTCAAGAACAAATTTCAACTTGTTTAAAAAGTATCTTCTTGCAAAGGATTTTGTTCTAAAGGTCGATCGCTGTGTATACCCTTCAAAGATTTGCCCATAAATGTGCGTGGCACCCCCACCACTTAAAGAGGGAGTGAGAGATTTTAGCTCTTCTTATTTAACTTGTAAGTTTTGAATTCTCTGTGAGGCATTAGGTTATGTTTTGAT
>CM045762.1:6913103-7056192 GCA_025200525.1 Camellia lanceoleosa | reverse complement strand
TCGCTTATTAAAAAAAAAATGCACATTACTATTCCGCTTGTTGGTAATAGCATTATTACTATTCCATTTATAATTTTCATTTCATTCATCGCTATTAATTTCCTATGTCAAATGTGTTTACAAAGAGATTAAATAACTTCAATTCGAGTCCCGCAAAGAATTACAGTTGAGACAAATTAGCAAGCATGATTATATCTCGAGTAGTGGTGGTCGTATGTAAGCCAAATCTAAAATGTAAGTGATTTTTTTTTTCTAATTCTAAATGTAAAAATGAACCTCATGTTTTTTAGTATTTTAATATTCATTTTTTTCAATGTAGAGCTCTGAATCATCTAGACATTTGGTGGAAGTCGCTAAAGAAGAAGGTAGCGCTAAAGCAACCTACCAAAAAAAACCCTCTTCAAGCTTCAACCGAGGTGTGGTTATGGTTTTGTGAAATTGACTTTGCTTTTAAATCCTTCTATCTTTGCCTCTCAATTTAGTTGGAAATCATGTTAATTTTGGTGATTGATTTTTATTGTAGCAAAGGAAGATACAAGGAGGAAGGATTCATCAAGAAATTAAGCAACAAATGATGATGAGGAGGAAAAGCAACCATCACCTCAATTGCACAAGGTCTCCTATAGACAACATATGAACCGAGGTAAATTCCATTTAATTTGATGAGGAAAAAATGGAAAGTTTCTGGGGCTTCATGTACAAATGTTTCTATCTCTAATTCCATATATATTTGTTGAAATGTGTAGCATGAATATATGCTTTTGTTGATGTGCTATGCCAAATCCACATATCGAATAAATTTTAAAGACTTTGTGTCATCTTTCCAAATGAAGTCAAAACACCATAATCATCGAGGTTAAGATTGAACAACTATAGAAAAAAAGCAAACTTGCTTCAAATGCTATCAACTTCCTAAAAAAATTAAATATTATTGGGAATGTTCAGATGGCAACTTCTGAATTTATATATATATATATACATATTCTTTTGGAGTGAAAAATGGCAGGTTCAATTATTTTATGCCATGCTTGCCGAATGCTTGTAGTCCATGCTTTAAGTAATAAACCTAATATGCATGTCTCGATTCTCCCAAGTTCATTTGAATTGATGTGGTCGACGGTATATACCGCTTAGTAAACCCGCCACAAATAGAAATCACAAGACCGTTGATTTGGTGTTGCATAGCGATGTGAGGGCTGTGAGCGGCTGAAGTTTGACCAACATATGCATTTTTAACTTTCTTAAATATTTTTACTCGTGGTTTTCATGTATTAATCAAGCTTGTTTTAAGCATAATGACCATAACTTCACCTCACCTATCACATATAGAGTAGGCATTGTATCATTACTAAAGTCTTTACCATTCACCAATCTACAAGATTCCATCGCTCACGATATTACACTAATAATGGTTTTGTGAAATTGACTTTTGCTTTTAAATCCTTTCTCGGTTTTGCCTCAATTTAGTTGGAAATCGTGTTAATTTTGGTGATTGATTTTATTGCAGCAAAAGGGAAGATAAAAGGAGAAGGATTCACAAGAAATTACAACAAATGATGATGGAGGAGGAAAATCAACGGATACCACTTGCACAACGCCTCCCACCTGACAACATATGAGCCAGAGGTAATTCAATTTAATTTGGGGAGGAAAAAATGGAAGTTTTGCTTGCTGTACAAATGTTTCTATCTCTAATTTCGTATGTAATATTTTGTTGAAATGTGTAGCATAAATATATGCATTTTGTTGGATGTGCTATGCCAAAATCCATATCGAATCAAATTTTATAGATCGTCATCTTTCCAAATGAAGTCAAAACACCATAATCAATGAGGTTAAGATTGAACAACTACGTAAAAAGAAACTCAAGCTTCAAATGCTATTGACGTCCTCAAAAGTTGAAATATTATCGAATGTTCAAATGGAAACTTCGGATTTATATATATATATATTCTTTTGGGGTCCAAAATGGCAAGTTGAATTATTTTATGCCATGCTTTGCCGAATGCTTGTAGCTCCACTTTAAGTAATAAACCTAATATGCATGTCTCGACTCTTTCAAGTTCATTTGAATTGATGTGTTCGATGGTATTACGTTGCTTAGTAAACTTGCACAAAGAAATCACAAGACCGTTGATTTGGTGTCGATAGCTTATATGAGGTCAGGAGCGTGTCGAAGTTTGACCAACAGTGCATTTTTAACTTTCTTTAAATATTTTTACTTAGGGTTTTCATGTATTAATCAGCTTGTTTTGGGCATAATGACCATAGCTTCACTCACCTATCACATATAGAGTAGGCATGGTGTCATTACTAAAGTCTTTACCATTCACTGAATCTACAAGATTCCACATTCTCACAAGATATTACGGGCAATAATGAAATGCCCTTTATCCAATCACCTTTTAATTTTGCTTCTGTGATTGCATATTAGGTGGCTGAGAAGATGGGCCTTATTGAACAAATAGGGAGGAAAGGGAAGGACAAAAAGGTACATGATGTAAAAAACCTCATGGGTGTGTTTTTGGTGATATTAGTCTTGGTAGTTTCATCGATATATGTTTGCATGTTGGATTTTGCTCCTATAGTTAGCGTAAGAAGAGGAAATCAGAGACTAAGAAAGGAGCTCATTCCAAGAGCTCAACCCATGCCCTCATCTGGGACCTTGGTGGAAGTGGTTGAAGAAGCAACTCAAAGCAACCTACCAAAAGCCCTTCAAGCTTCGAACAGAGGTGTGTGTTTATGGTTTTGTGAAGTTGACTTTTGCTTTTAAATCCTTCTGTCTTTGCCTTAATTTAGTTGAAATCATGTTAATTTTGGTGATTGATTTTTATTGCAGCAAAGGGGAAGATACAAGGAGGAAGGATTCGTCAAGAAATTACAACAAATGATGATGGAGGAGGAAAAGAAACGGATTCCAATTGCACAAGGTCTCCCGTGGACAACATATGAGCCAGAGGTAATTCCATTTAATTTGGGGAGGAAAAAAATGGAAGTTTCGCTTCGATGTACAAATGTTTCTATCTCTAATTTCATATGTAATATTTTGTTGAAATGTGTAGCATGAATATATGCTTTTGTTGGATGTGCTATGCCAAAATCCATATCGAACAAATTATATAGACTGTGTCATCTTTCCAAATGAATTCAAAACACCATAATCATTGAGGTTAAGATTGAACAACTACGTAAAAAAGCAACTCAAGCTTCAAATGCTATCGACTTCAAAAAAATTAAATATTATTGGGAATGTTCAGATGGCAACTTCGGATTTATATATATATACATATTCTTTTGGAGTGAAAAATGGCGTGTTCAATTATTTTATGCCATGCTTGTCAATGCTTGTAGTCGATAGCTTAAGTAATAAACCTAATATGCATGTCCGGACTCTCCCAAGTTCATTTGAATTGATGTGGTCGACGGTATTACAGCTTAGTAAACCTCACCACAAAGAAATCACAAGACCGGTTGATTTGGTGTTGCATAGCGATGCGAGGGTCAGGAGCGTGTTGAGTTTGACCAACATATGCATTTTTAACTTTCTTTAAATATTTTTACTCGTGGTTTTCTTTGTATTAATCAGCTTGTTTTGGGCATAATGACCATAACTTCACTCACCTATCACATATAGAGTAGGCATTGTGTCATTACTAAAGTCTTTACCATTCACCGAATCTACAAGATTCAACGCTTCACGATATTACACGGCAATAATGAAATGCCCTTTTTGAATTACCTTTTAATTTTGCTTCGATTACATATTAGGTGGCCGAGAAGATGAGCCTTATTGAACAAAGACAGGAGGAAAGGGAAAGACAAATGAAAAGGTACATGACGTAAAAAACATCATGGGTGTTTTGGTGATATTAGTCTTGGTTGTTTATCGATATATGTGTGCATGTTGGATTTTGCTCAGAAGTTAGTCAAGAAGAGGAAATCGAAGACTAAGAAAGGAGCTCATTCCAAGAGCTCAACCCATGCTCTCATCTGGGACCTTGGTGGAAGTGGTTGGAAGAAGAAGCACCAAAGCAACCTACCAAAAGCCCTTCAAGCTTCAACAGAGGTGTGTGTTTATGGTTTTGTGAAGTTGACTTTTGCTTTTAAATCCTTCGCCTTTTGCCTTAATTTAGTTGAAATCGTGTTAATTTTGGTGATTGATTTTATTGCAAAGAAAGGGAAGATACAAGGAGGAAGGATTCACAAGAAATTACAACAAATGATGATGGAGGAGGAAAAGCAACGGATACCAATTGCACAAGGTCTCCTATGGACAACATATGAGCGAGGTAATTCCATTTAATTTGAGGAGGAAAAATGGAAGTTTCGGGCTTGTACAAATGTTTCTATCTCTAATTTCATATGTAATATTTTGTTGAAATGTGTAGCATGAATATATGCTTTTTGTTGGATGTGCTATGCCAAAATCCATATCGAACAAATTTTATAGACTTTTTGTCATTTTTCTAAATGAAGTCAAAACACCATAATCACGAGGTTAAGATTGAACAACTACGTAAAAAGCAACTCGCTTCAAATGCTATCAACTTCCTAAAAAAATGAAATATTATTGGGAATGTTCAAATGGCAACTTCGATTTATATTTATATACATATTCTTTAGGGTGCAAAATGCTAGGTTAAATTACTTTAAGCCATGCTTTGTCAATGCTTGTAGTCGATAGTTTAAGTATCGAGCCTAATATGCATGTCTGGACTCTCCCAAGTTCATTTGAATTGATGTGGTCGATGGTATTACAGTGCTTAGTAAAACCTGTCGTCAAAGAAATCACAAGACCGGTTGATTTGGTGCTGCATAGCGATGTGAGGGCTGTGGAGCGTGCTGAGTTTGACCAACAAGTGCATTTTTAACTTTCTTTAAATATTTTTACTCAGGGTTTTTATGTATTAATCAGTCTTTTGGGCATGATGACCATAACTTCACTCACCTATCACATATAGAGTAGGCATTGTGTCATTACTAAAGTCTTTACCATTTACTGAGTCTACAAGATTCGACGTTCTCGCACATATTACGTGGCAATAATGAAGTGCCCTTTATTGAATTACCTTTTAATTTTGCTTCTTTGATTGCATATTAGGTGGCTGAGAAGATGAGCCTTATTGAACAGCACAGGGAGGAAAGGCAAAGACTGCAAAAGGTACATGATAGAAAAAGCCTCATGGGTGTGTTTTGGTGATATTAGTCTTGGTAGTTTACTAATATATGTGTGCATGTTGAATTTTGCTCCTGTAGTTAGCAGAAGAAGAGGAAATCAAGAGACTAAGAAAGGAACTCATTCCAAGAGGCCAACTCATGCCCTATTTCGACAGGCCTTTCATCCCTAGAAGGTACCAGATAAAATCGAAAATTTTTAATAACTTCTCTTGCTATACGTATGCCCATTTGAATATGGATAACCAAAAACCTACAATAGAAAAATTATCTTGTAGGTTTGGCCTATAGGACACATGGTGTGTCTTTTTCAAGATAGAAAAACATATGATCCACTTGTTTCTATTTTCTATACAAGAAGATATCATGTCTACTTTGGTGGGCGGAAAGTGAACCTCGCCAAATAACTTCTCCTACTAAAGACTTCAAATAAACCCTCTCCTTCAATGATTCTTAAAAAGCAATATGTAGTTTGTATACATTGCTTTTCTTTTTTTTTTATATACATTTTTTCCCTCAAGGACACGTCAGAGTTTCAACTTTTCCAGCATATTTTATTGATTAGGTGTTGTTTTGGATCTCCAATTTTGTAAAATAAACCTCAAATCTAGAAGTTTTCTAATGCATCATTTGACTGGCATAAGTGGTGTAAACATAACGATGTCCCTTGTTTGTTTTGGGTTATTTTCAGGTCGATGAAGCATTGCACCATACCCAGAGAGCCAAAGTTCCATAAACCACCACAACACAAGAAGATCAAGTGTGGCATGTGTTGGAATGATATGTTCACACACCAACAATGAAATGCAGAGAAGGAAGAAAAAATCAAGATTTTTCATAATTTTTTTTATTGTCAATTGCTTAATAATGCTGAACTTTTTTTCTTCTTTATATGGTCTCCAATATTCCTTGTGTATATGAAAGCAATCAATTTAATTGCAATTTTGATGAAACAAGTGATGGTAGTGTTGTATGCACAATTGTGTGCTATTTCAATGAATATTATCTCATAATCATTCATTTCTCCAAAGGTTGTCATTTACCTTGTTTTCTTTTTTCAATCTTTGGAGCACAAGTTATGTATGCATCTTTATTTGAAGTTTTGCTCTTACCCTTTGTTTGTTTGAGCATTTTTAGATACGTGTTGGTTAGACTAATCACATAGAAATCCAAACAAAGCCTATGTATTTAATTAGCACAACCCTAATATATACATTTTGCTGACTTCTTCTAGTGTAAGACAAGGTAAACTTGGGTAGTTAGGACTTAGGACGGAATAATGAAGTTTAGTTCACACCACCTTCAAAACAAAAAAGAAAGAAAAGGTAGTAATTAATATGCCTGACCTTTCTAATTCACTCTCTCTTGAAAAGTTTGATCCTTGTATACTGTGGCATTTCCTATCAACTCTATAGAAGAACTTCATAAGACTTGACTTTTAGAGAAAATGAATGTTTGGTATATGTTCATCTAACAAGTCCTTTAAAATCATAAAGTGCTTTTGTGCTTTCACCATGTAAATACACATTTGGTGACAAAATCTCAAATGTATCGAAATGACTTTCATCAAGCATTCTCCTTACAAAACTTAATTTAAAAATACAATAATTGTGAAGGAAAAAACACAGGATAAAATTTGACTCATTGGGATGGTTTATGTTTTTAGGATAGTATCGAAAATGTTACAAGATACAAGTATATATGGATAGTATTGAAAATAAAAATTATAATTCCACACTTGGCAGCTAGTAATTTACGGTAGAATATCTTTCTATTAGTTTCACAAGCTAAAGAATCTTTCTGTTAGTTTCACAAGCTAAAGAACATCGGTCAATGCCATCTAACTTTCGCCAAAATCAAAACCTCGACCTCTCATTTGTTAGTGACATGTGATAATCGCCAAGGCAGCCATTTTGTGTATACAAATAACTTAATTTAACTTGAATTGATAAGTCCGATCTTCTAACTAGATCAAGGGAATTTAGAGCATACAGAGGTAATCGCAGTGAGCATACAAAAATAAACCATGAATCATAGTTCTCACCAATTTCAAGCAAGATTCCGAGCCTCAAATGGAACTTAAAAGGTGACATAAATAAAAATTTCCCAATACATATTGCTTGTGTAGGATTTTAGGCCTCAAGTAACCAACATCGCATCATGGCATACCAATACACTTGGAAATCAAAAAAATCAATGGCCAAAGAAAACAAAATGGAAACATGCTCATAAACACTTAGCGCTTGGGACCAAAAATTGTTCGAAAAAAACTGCAACTTCTCTTCAACCAACTAAAATTAAAACCTAGAGACTATCAAATGATCAAGAGCAGAGCTCATTGATTCATTTGATCAAGGGACGTGAACACTAAGGAGTCATTTTGAGGGAGATGGAGGAGGTAGTAACATTCACTCTTTTGATAAAGTTTGTTTTTGCTTCAATTTTCCTCATAATCTGATTTGTTTTCCTGGGAATGATTCTATAATCTAATTGTTTGATGTAAAAGCCATTGCACTATAGACCATATGAATCTTTGGTGAAATTATGATGAGAATTATTAGAATTGGTGTTAATCCTAGTAAAGAATATAGTCAATAGGAAAAGGCACATCATGATTCACAGGGTAAATGGTAAAGCCTATGTTACATGGGGAATAAAAGCCAATAATAGTTTGTTAAGGTAGTTATTGTTTTAATAATGAGAAGGGGACGCGAACACTAAGGAGTTGTTGGATGATCAAAATGTTTTGATTTTGAGAAAAAGGAATACAATGAATTCTATTAATTGCTATTAGTTGCTTGAGCAGTTGAAAGAAATGCCTTAGTTAGTGTGACTGACCTCCTTGTGCTTTACTTTCTTCCAACCTTTGCATTGATGTACCAATAAATGTTGATCGAGTCGGTTTTCTGAATGATGAATGCCTTTGCGTATTCATTTGTGGTCTTGTGATTTCATCAATTAAATCATCTCTATATTTTGTTTTAACAAAAAATTCTAATTGCATTGTCGCATTTATTTGATTTTTTATTGTGATGCTTGTATATTATTTATTATAGGTCAAAGGGCAACCGACGAAGTAATTTTTGACCATCTCGCATGCAATCGCTTCCAAAGACACTCCTTTGGGCAAAACCATTCTTGGACCTGCTCAAAATATCAAGACGATCACCAAATATAATCTTCAAAAGTATATATCGACACACTACCCTGCACCTAGAATGGTAGGTGATATTCATATTGATTGTTGAGTCTACTTGGTTGGTTGGTTGGTTACATGCTGGCTTCGCCGTCATTTTATCATCAATTATTTTACTCTATTGACTTACTTATTGAAGTCTTAAGCATTGGTCTTCTATTTTAGGTAATTGCTACTCGAGTCAGGAAACATGAGGACATTGTTGAGTAAGTAAAGAAATTGGTTATCAAGTAGCAGATATTTTAATATCATAATGTGTTATTGGTTTGATTTGTTTTCTTTCCCTCCAAGTTTTCATTGTCTTTCTCTACAAGTCTCCAAGTCTTCCAAGGAAGTTGCCTACCAATTTCCTTTCCTATTCTTATCCTCCAAGTCTTTGCCAAGTCAAGTCTCCTTCAAGTCTTCATACCTATCCTCCAAGCATCTTCCAAGGAGCCTCCAAGCAACTTCCAAGAAGGATCCTCCAAGAAACTTGTCCACCAAGTTTCATCTTCTATAAATTGAGCTAATCTCCTATCTTGGAACATACGAGAAGAAGTTTTGTTGCTTTATTATGTTTTGTGTGAGATTATCAGGCAAATAAAAAGGGGTGTATGTGATAAAGCTTTGGGTTCAACCAATTGTGCAAGACAGAACCGTGACGATTAGTCGGGCTGTTGTATCCTCGGGGACAAGTCAAGGTTTTTTCTGCAGACCGTGTGAGGTTTTGCCTAACCGCAGAGGGCTTGAATCTCCTTAAAGAGAGCGAATTTCCCGCGCCTCAGCCCTTACAATAGTTATTGTAATTTTTATTATTTGTATTTTCTGGTGTTTTATTTGTAATTATCACCAATAGTTACCAAGTTGTCAACAGATCCAACTACAACATCTGAATTAGTTGCTAAAGAACTAGCAATTTTTACAGGTTCCGAGGTGTGCTTATATCATATAAATATTTCACGATTTGTTTAATTTAAACATTCTCTTCCATCTTGTCTTTCTACAAAATTTATTAATTGGCATTCGTTACGTGAAAATCAGGTTAGGATAATTGATGATGATATACCTTTGGCACAATTTGCGCTTTTCAATGGGGCTTCTTGGACGGATCCAGATTCCATTGCTTTGATGGTCATGCAGTCTATGTTGGGATCTTGAAATAAGAATGTAGGTGGTGGGAAGCACATGGGGTGAGCTGTTTGAACATCATTTGTGGTGTTTTAATAACTAAGTTGGATATTTTCCAGTGATATAACCTGTGAGCGCATGCATTAATTAGTTTTTGACAATTTGTAAGCAGTTCTGAGCTTGCACAGAGGTTGGCATTAATGAGATTGCTGAAAACATGATGGCCTTTAACACCAACTATAAGGACACTGGTCTATTTGGTGTTTATGCCATTGCCAAGGTGAGATTATGTCCTATAATTATTATTTTTTTAGTTTCAGGGCCTTCTTTCCCTCTTCATATTAGGTTCTTTCAAATTTTTGATATCTTTTTGCCATGACTCCATATTTTGTTAGCAAATTGAGAACATCTATAAATCACTCCCTGAAATGATTGGGTTGTATCTCTTGTTCCCTCTTGTTCCATTTCTTTCCTCACTCACTTTTCTGATGGACTAGGTCCCCATTTGGCACTACTGTGTGTTTAGCTTGGAATTACTTTTCTTTCCCTTGAAATAGTGCTTTAGGTTGTGTTTGGCTGCATCTTTAAAGTACTTTGATGTGTAGAGACTCCCCTAAAGGCACTTTTTTAGTGAAATAAAACATACAAGAGGATATGCAAGTGCTTTTGAAGTGCGGCAAATAAACACTCCTAAGCCTTTTTACAACAACATCTTCTATAGAGCTCTTAACTTATTAGAGGCCTATACACCACAAAACAGGCCTAATAAGTGAAACATATTATTGGGTGTTGAGGTGGACACTGGTTGCTTGCATTCTGGGTGAGTTCAGGCCTGAAATATAGTCAAAAGTAAAACAAAATAGACCAGCTGGTTCTCTTGTGGGTGATTTAGGTATGTCAGAAAGGGAAAAATGGAGTATTGTGCCAGGGGATGAGGTTCACCCCTTCCAAAGACTTTTATTAAGGCAGGGATTAACACTAGGATAGTGGTTATGGCCTCTAAAAGCTTCTCAAAATCAAAAGGGGGGACACCAGGAGAGTAGGGAAAACTGTAGTAAGTCAAGCGAGAAGAATAAAAGGGTGACAGGGGCAAAAAGTTACAGTAGAAATTTTGAAAAATTGCAATTCTTTCTGTAATACCCCTATCCCGTAATGTGCTAATTGGCTCTTAAATTGAATGTGATTATGTGTTTAGCATAATTTTGTGTGCCATTATATGATAATATGTGACTTTGAGTTCATATCTGTTCGCCGTAGGAATATCTGTTTGAATAGTCCCCTTCGGGAATTTAATTGAGGGCCTCATCGGCCACAGAACCCGAAATTGATCACACCATTGTGATTGGCATAATTTTTAGAACCTACGGTGAAGTTTAATTGAAAATTTATTTTGGTCAATTTAAACCGATTAAATTGATAAATTAGAGCCCAATTACTTTATTATTATTATTTTGATTTAGTGGAGCTTGTTGTGCATTAACTCTCACTTCCCTTTTACTCTATGGAACTCAAAAATCTGAGATATACTATGGAGAGAGAGGGAGATCCGGCCTAGAGAGGGAAAGGGAGAGGAGTTGTGCAATTTTGACTCAAAGCTTGGGAACCTTGAAGATTATTCAAGATTTGATTATAGATTGTGAGGATCAAGCTCCTTGGTGAGTAATTCATGAGTCTAATGGGCAATTTTGTGTATTCAAAGTTGATTTATGGTCAAGGGTGAGAATTGAAAGGAATTTGAATTGTGTGTGTTGGATTTGAAGGTCAATGTTTGCATGCATGTATGTGATTGCTTTGAATTTTCATATTTGAGCACCAAATGCATGATCTATGTGAGTTTTTAGTTGAAGATCATGTTCTTGACCATCTCTTCATCACATAGGTTGAGATTGAGAATAATGTACCACATGCATGTGCAGATTATAAGGGTACAAGAGCTTGAATGCATGAATTTGTTATATTGGAGATGGGTTTGTCATGTTTTGGGACATGCATGTAGGTAAATCAAGAAATTGAACTTCATAATGCTATAATCTTGCAAGGGAACCATATTGGCATGATTATATTTGAGCCTTGCATGCAAGAATGGTAGCCGAAAATTGATTTGAAGCTCAAGAACAAAACTGGAAACCCAGATTTTGGTGCCCGCCGAAAGGGTGATGGCCGCCGAGCGAGAAATCGAGCTCCCAAAGATATTTCGAGATATGATTCCCGCCGAAAGGGAAGTTGGCGCTCGAGCGTGGGGTTGTGTGACACGAAGTCCGCCGAAGGAAGAATGCACGCCGAAGCGTGATTGGAGGCAACCAAGATTTTCAGATTTTAAGGGTCCGCCGAGGGAAGTCTACGCCGAGGGGACCCTGCTGTAAATTTCTGTTCTTGCATTTTGTGTTCTGTTTTCCGTTTTCTTTCACTTGTAAGCACTCTTAGGCATATGTTTGTAAATGAGTTAATGAGATAATAACCAAGCCTAAAGAGGAATATGTGAATTTTGAACGGATTGAATTGTTAGTGACCCTTTTATGTTCATGGCATGTGTAGGGTCGAGTTCCGTATAACCAATCAACCGATCACTGTGAGTAATATCTTAACAAGATAATTGAAGTATATCGTTGTCCAATTGTTTACTTATATGTAAGTTTCGTATGTTCCTAAATTTGAATGGCGGACAATGATTGATGGAAATGGATAATTGGGCCAAAGGCCGATGGAATGGATAATTGGGCCAAAGGCGATGGAAATGGATGATTGGGCCAAAGGCCGATGGAAATGGATAATTGGGCCAAAGGCGATGGAAATGAATAAAATGGGCCAAAGGCCGATGGAAATGAACGATTGGGCCAAAGGCCGATTGACATGAATGATCGTCAAGGCCATTTGTTGTATTATTCCAATAATTGCGACGCCGCTTGTTTATTTGATATTATTCATCGGGCATTCGCCACGCCATTCATGTAATTGTAGGTGAGCCAAGTGAGGTCCAACCCCACTTCAAAGGAAGTCACCAGAATGCAGGAGTTTTGGGAGAGTCACTTTGGGTCTCACGACGAGACCAAACCTTGCCCCTTTTGTTACTTGTTTATATTCTCGCTTTTGTTGGCAAGGGTCTTGTGTATGTCAGATATAGTTGCTATGGGTTGACTCATTTAGATGATCCTCTCAGAAGGAGTTTATGCTATCAGACTTTTGATGTGGGTTATTAACGATATGTGCATGGGTTGTTTTAAAGTGCATATAAGCACGGCTCTATGGACAAAGTTTTAATCATTGCTTCCGCTGGCCCCTTTACTCGCCGAAGTTATGTTTTGATTTGTATGGAGGCCGAGGTAATCTCAAGATTATCGTCGTTACGCCCTTAACCCACGGGCGGGTTAGGGTCGTGACACTTTCTCCATAAATTAATATGATACCAAGTTAACTTTTAGAATGATTTCTTTTCCACTAATGTCTTGGGATCAAACGTTATGGCTTAATAGCCAATACCTTAGAACTCTTGATCATGGTAATTTGTAGCAAAAAATTAAGTATCGTGATTTTGCTCATTGAGATGCCCATTAATCATAATTTTATAGCATCACAAACATGATAAAACAAATATCTCAGATTGCCCATCGGGCTTCCACATCTCATGCGGAGCTTTAGTTTGATTGATTTTAATTCACAATTGATGTTGTATGTTATGCCTCAATAATTTAGTTATTCATTTTCATTTTAACATTTTGTTTTTAGCCGATTGCTTGGATGATCTGGCTTATGCAATTATGTACGAGATGAGCAAGTTATGTTATCGAAGTTTCGGCTTAATGTTACTCGTGCTTGTAACTGTGTAGTTACCATTTCTTGTAATCAACCTTGATATTATCTCGCTTGCTTGTCCTCGTGTTTTAAGTGCTTTTAGTAAAACTATATTGCATATATATATATATGTATATTGTTTTGTAATTCAAAAACAATACGACATATATGGCTACCACCCTAATTTGTGGATCAATCTGCCTTCCATATATGCTCAAGTCTTAAGTCTTTATTTCTTTATAGTTGAGTTTTGGAGATAATGAGAGCTATAAGTTATGGATTGAACTTTCAATATACTTCTATTAATGACTAAGAAGTATTTATAAAGTTGGGGATGTTTAAAACTGTTTTTGGTTCACCAAGCAAATAACCCTTTACCAAGCATCCCATATTTTGCTTGTAGTTCTAACTTATCTTAGATAAGTATTTGTTATGCCAAAGTGAGTCAGAGCTACATCATTTGTTGAATAAAATGTGTTATCCACATTTTTATTACACACATTAAAACTAAAATATGGACAAAGGAGGTGTGGTAGATTAACTTGTATCCATGCAACATGCTTAGTTTTATGAAAGGGAAATCGATTTTAGCTTGGCCACTTATTTTTTATCTTGTGGTGTTCAGTATATTGGCATTCACTTATAGTTCTATTGCACTGCAGTTGAAATCTTCTTTGCTGCTTCATATAGATGGAACTTGTCCTGTTGCTGAAGATATTGGGCGCCAGGTAAAGTACTTGATGCATTTTCATTTGCGTATGGTAAAAAAAAGGTGGGTAAAATAAAATGAAAGAATGCCTCGTACATTACTTGCAGAAAATGAAAGGATTCCCTTGTATTACTTTTGAATCTCTTGGATTGTCTACTTAAGAGCCTGCTAAGTGAGTAGTGTTGGATAAAGATGGTTTAGTTTAGTTTCTAAAACATGGACTCTTTTTATCAAATGATAATTACTCTCATGAAATGTTGTCAGAAGACACAAGATTTTGGTTTCAAAATTTTTCCTTCCCGTAAAGACCCAGATTGTTTGGCGAATCCATTTTGTTCCTGTAGCTACTTACGTACGGGAGAATAATCCCATTCGCTGAATTGTTTGCCAGAATTGATGCTGTAGATGCTAGCACTGTCAAACGTGTGGCAAACCGTTTTATATTTGATCAGGCAAGGATTAATGCATCCCCATTGCTAATTGCAAATTTACCTGCTATAAGGGAAGAATGTTAAAAAATTATTGTTTTCCTCCGTACATTCAATATTTGTTCCAAGTCATGTTTGGCCTTTTTGCAGGATGTTGCCATCGCTGCCATGGGACCCATCCAGGGTTTACCTTATTACAACTGGTTCAGGCGTAGGACCTACTGGCTCCGTTACTAGGTTCTTTCACATTCGGTTTTCTTCATTATTACTCCTCACCTTATTACCTTTTTCATGTGGTCTCCAAAACATTTTGCTGTTTCATAATGCAAACCAAATTCCTCGGTGAGTCCCTTGGAGGGTGGCCCCTTTATTTAATTTTTGTTCCCAGATTTTTTCTCTGTAACATTGCTCTATCAGTAAAAAAAAATTAAGCTGTTTTCAGTGATGTATGAGACAAAGATCAATGTAGCCAGTCAGACTTTTAAATGTTCAATTTTTTTCATGGCATTAAAGCCTTGGTTGTATTATTACTTACAATTGTCATATGGGTGATTGATATGTGATGATACAAGCCCATTCAACTTTTTGTGTGCTCACGTCCCTATTAATAACTCTGGGTGCCATGAAATTGAGTTTTGATTTTTGTGTTGTAAATTGATATACTTGTGTAGTTTTTGAGCCAGAATGAATGATAGGCACGAGTTCATGACTCTGAAGCTTTTCAACTCACCACTACTCTTAATCTCTACACCGCCAATTGGCTTCTAGCCAGTGGCGGGCCTCACATATGAGAGGTTGGGGGTATAACTCTCTCCGGCACTGCTTCTATAGCTTATCTGTACAACTTGTCACTCATTGCAATTGTAGCTCAGCAGTTCTCCTTCGCCACACCCTTAATAGTAGGCTAGATATATAAATTCTATTGGAAATTCTGTATAAAAAAATAATTATTATATCTGCACCAGTGTTGCTCTATAGCCTTCTAAATTGTACTTACTCTCCTTTTATACAAGTTGATTTGAGAGAAAATGCAGTTACAGTCATAATGGTTGTGGATTACATTTAGCAATTTCTATTAAATTTGTTAGAGAGAGTTGAGTGATGGTAAAATCCCTCACTCTCTATACTCACCAGGGTCATTATAAAAGATTCCCAAGGCTCCTAATCATATGACGAGAATTTCAAAGTCTACCATATGAACCATATTAGAACTCACCAAAGAATTATCATTGCATGAAAGTAAGTAATGTCACATTTGCAAAGAACGTCAGGAAGCCCACATTTTGGCTCCATCCATATCTGCACATCCTACCTATATAACATGCTGGTTTATCAAATTATATGCATATTCTCTTATATGCTAATCACAGTTAAGATGTCTAACCACACAAAGAGTTGCAACAATAATGACGAACCAATGAGTTCTGTCTCAACATGACACATACACATTAAACAATGGACAAAAAATGGGATAATCAATACCATTGACCCAACCAACTTACATGATTTCCAGAAAAAAAAAAAGAATTTACATGAGGGAATCAATTACAAAAATTGCTTCCTCTGCCACACAACCTTGTGAAATATATGGCAGTACTGGTTTTGCATCAATATTCTATGACTTTTTCTGTTCTCAATTCTAACCTCCTTTTTTTTTTTTTCTTCCCCTTCCTACATAATATACATGATGTTAGATTTACCTGTAAATGTATTTACAAACTACGACCACTGCCTACCTCTACTACTGTTGCTTTTCCTTCCACTGTTATTTAGCCTCCGGCCCCCACTTTTACTTCCTCTCCAATCTTCATCGTCATCATTCTTCATCATCCCTGCCTGCACCACGCCCAGACCTCCCCTCTCGAAGGAGGCCGCTCTTTTGATGTTCGCTGTGTATGTTGAATAGTCAACAGTGTCTTCCTTCAAAGCAGTCTTGAATTCTTGCACAGTAAAAAAAAAAAAAACAGTTCGGATCGTAAAGACAGAACAAGAGTTCCAGCTCAAAACAGGCCAATCGATTCTTACACAATGCCTTTTTTTGTTTTTAAATATTATGATTTGGGGTTTTTTTATCGAGGCGATCTATCAAAATTCCTCCATTAAAAGAAAAAATAAAACTTGCTAAGTCATTAGAATGAATCCTAGCAATTTCTAATAGGGTCACTGCTAGCTTCAAACCAAGTATGTCAAATGTCAATCAAGTGAAGTACAATGAAGCTTGTCACTGTATACTATTCAACCACTTGAGCAACAGACAAGGTAGAAAATCCATAAATGCAATAAAGCTACTATGCATGTTCATAACAGTTCATATCTATGCTATCAAGAGAAGAAGAAAAAAAAAAAGTATTTGTAACCAAGCACATGGAAAGACACTGATCATACTTTCTAACAAAGATGCACAAAGAGAACTAGATAAGTAAAAAGGTGGATGTTCTTCATTATGCATGAAAACTTTGCAGTGACTCAAAATGTCAGTGCTCACACACTACCTGATATCTTTGCAACACTTCTTGATGATTGATAGGCAGATCAATGTGTGTTTCATTGGTGTTGAAGGAATGTTCTGCTTTGGGAGAGCCTCCCCAGTTTTAGGGGTTCATTTGGAGAGAATTCTGGTAAAGACAGTAAGATATTACACTAAAATTAGGATCATATATGCCACTGTAAAGCAACAAATCTAAGATACAAGACAACAGAAACCACTCCAAAGAAGATTTACCTGACATCGTGTATCATTTAGACCATACACAATTTTTAGATGCCTCTTTAGTTTTAGAAGTAGCTGTAGCGCAATAGTTGAGAGACAGTCAGCCTGTATAAACACCACAAATTTGAATGCCAAGAGAATTGCATTAAGTCCGAGAATGCAAATTTGAATCCATAGAAGACATAAAAAGCAGGACCTTTAAGATTACCTGTATTTTCTGCAAATCATCTTCAGATATGCCACGTGAATTGCATGGACTCCTAGAACGCAAATTTGAATCCACAGACACTGAATGATTAGAAACAGGCTCATCAGCTGGCTCTTCCTTAAATGTCCCATTAAGATCCATTGATATAGTATGACTGGAAACAGGTTGAGAAGATGGCCACTGTGGAGTTATCCCATTACCATGCACTATCTTTTGCATCTTCTTGTAATGAATGCAGAAAGGCTTTCATATTTGCTTCAAGTGTACCGCTATAACTTGTATAACTCGATTCATGGCATAAATCAAGTAAAGCAGCTCATCAGGCAATGTGAAAGGAATAAAGCAAGGATTTCAGTACAGTACCTGGGAAAAGCAAATTGAAGTCAATATATGTAGTAGAACCACACAACTCTAGGATGGGCACTAAAGAAATAACTCACATCAGAAAAGGGATGACTGAAGGATTCCAGCTTGGAGTATCGAATTTGCACACCAATGATTTACATAAATTTGTTCCTTGAAACACGATTCCCACGGATCAGCTTGTGGATTCGAGAAACACCAAGCCTTGCATAGTTGAAAGAGCCATTATCGAATTTCCCTTTCATACTATCAGGTACCTTGAGTTGGACTTTTGGGTTTGAATTTTCAGAACTTCCACCATGGACCTAATGAAAATAAAGGACATTTGAAGGCCATCTCCCAAACGGCTTTCACAAAATGCTAGATATCTGGAAAGATGCTATCAATAGTTAGAATAATCAGATTAACAAGATACCCAAAATTTTGAAGCATATAGAGGGAAATACTTTTCATTCATATTCATCAGAAGATGATGAGCCAGCATTGAGTTTGCCTCCTCAGGACCTGTTTCAAGAGCAATAAGGTATGGGACACAAGTAGTAGGATGAACTAGACCTTGACGTAGCACAATTTCCACAATCTGCATTGATTAACATTTATAAAAATAAAAATATAAAAAATGTAAAGATTACAGTGGATATTGATAACAGTAAGATCATGAATTTCACAACATGAGAAACTCCATTTATGAATTCCAGGCCAGAATGTATAATTAAAATAATGGAAAAATCAATGCCTCTAGCTTTCAGACTTTTGACGTCCTTGTTTTCATGTTTTTGAACTAACCAAATGACCAATAAATCCACAATAAAAAATAAAAAAATATTAGTCTGAGACTCCTTTCTCATGTTTCAGTAAATAATTAATATTTCTGTATACTGATTGGCTTGTTTGGGCAGACCAGTTCACTTATTTGAATCAAAAAATTTAGACAAACAACCAAGGATAAGAACACGGACAAGATTTTACCTTCATAGCAGATTGGCTTAACTTGTTCATTCAAATCTAAACATCTTCCTTAGATGTTATCCCAATACAATTGAACTATTCCCCACAGATATTAGTATCACCGCACCTGCAGCAATAGGAACACTATGGCCACCATCTACGGAATAATTAACCACGTTATTACTGTTATTATCAGTTGCCATTTGACTTTCTGCATCAAGAAGATACTCAGAGATATTTTGCAATGCTTGCATCTGTACAACAAATCAATTCAGTATATGGAGAGGAAGTCAAGAAAGAAAACAGAAAGAGAAATTATTTCCTTAAGTCGCATGTCAGTTGTGGGGTTATATTTCGAGTGTCAACACGCGGGCAGCAGGACGCCGACGTGTCACCCTAGGTTCCACGTGGTCATAGTAAAGTTTGCCAAGGTAATCTAATAATTGCCGAGGTGAGTTCAAGACATCTTAATTCAGTGGTAAAAGCCTTCATTCTCGGCTTAACGCAAAGGCCGAGCTACCCTCGAGAGGTATAAAGCCGAGGTTAATATAAGATTGACCATACCGCCTATATAATATGATAATATTATATTTGTCGTGGATGTACAGCTATGTGAAGAAAGCCATGAGGCCATCATCTCACTAGCTGGCCTTGAGGCCATGTGAATTGGCCACGAGGCCACTAGAGGCCATGTGCAAAGAATGAAAAGCTTTTGCCTCGAAAGTCGCCAAAAGTGCAACAAAGGTTGGCAAGCCACCAAAAGTTAGTAACCTCTCCATCTCTATTCGGGTGTATATATAGAGATGGAGGATAACAAATGAAGGAAAATCAAAAGAAACACACACGTAAAGATTACAACTAGAGGATAATTGTTACACTTTCGCCATAAGTCTAAAGAGAAAAGTGAGAATTATGGAGAGTGAATTGTGATTCTAACTTTCTTTTGATATAGTGAATTATCTCGCCTCCGTGGACGTAGGCACTTTTGTCAACCACGTTAAATCCTTTGTGTCTTTGTGTTATTATCTGCCATCTATTCTCGCCTGTTTTTACCGTCAATCACTAAGATAGGCAAGCAGGATCGTAAAATCACCCACACAATTTGGCGCTCGTGGGAAAGAAAGACTTAATAGATGGCCAAGAACGCACAAAACGAGAAGGTCAGGCAACACTCCTCCGAGAGTGACAGCCTATTGACCTTGACGAAGGAAACAACCACACGACAAAAACCGTGGCTGTGGGCACGGGCAAGAACGTCTGCCCAGAGGATGACACTTCAAGAAGATATCAGAGATATTTTGCAATGCTTGCATCTCAGACAACAAATCAATTCAAGATATGGACAGAAGTCAAGAAAGAAAACAGAAGAGAAATTATTTCCTTAAGTCGCATGTCAAGATTTAGAAGAGAGTGTTGCCTCCAAAATTTTCCCAACATCCTTTTCCAACATATATTCAAAGCCTAGCAATCAAAACATAACCTAATGCCTACGTAAATTCAAAACTTACAAGTTAAATAAGAAGAGCTAAAATCTCTCACCTCTTTTCGTGGTGGGGTGCACACGACATTTATGGGCAAATGTCAAGGGGTATACCGCAACGATCCGAATTTTAGAACAAAATCCTCTGCAAGAAGATACTTTTTAAACAAGTTGAGGCTGTTCTTGACATCTATATTTTTGTTACTGGAGCAGGATGTACTCAGCAAAGAGTTTCCATAACGAATAAGCAGCCCAAGGCAGAAAAGAGATCGCCCAACTAGCTAGAATTTACAGAAATTCAACAACTTCTAAGTTTGTCAAGTAAATAAATAATTTCTCAGATAATCATCACAAAAAGCATTAAAAATTAAATCAACCAAAGGAATAATTTATCAGCAAAAAAAAAAAAAATACCCAAAGGTATGATTTTAAACTGCATACACAATTTTCTCGTGATAGGAAATGGTATATCAAAGGGTAGTCCAAAGGCACTATCACCATGATGCAGAATGATTCTGAAAAATAAAGCTATAAAAAGCTATGGTCCATTTTCCAATAAATTATATAATAATCAAACTGTCCAGCAAGTATGTCCAACTCAACTGTGAATGTCAACAAAACAGAGAAGGGTGGCCCAATGGGTTACGAGATCCTTCTCATATGAGAATAATTGACAAGTTAAAGTTTTCAATAGTTACAACCGTATCTTAAATTGGAAACATATGGCTTTCCGAAGCAAAAAAAACTAGGATAACAAGCATAGGTACTATAAGGGGAAAATATAGAAGATAAGGACAGCCAAAACTAATAATGTTCAACTACCTCTATGATCTACAACCTATTGAGTGACAAGGTCAGACCACATCACTTAATATACACATTTCAAAGAGATCTCTTAGGAGAGGGTGGGAGCAATTGTCCCTAGAAGATTCAATGCTTGGGAGCATGAAGCAAACATTGTGATATATATAGAACAATTCCAACAAAAAAGCATGTAAATTCAAAACAATGCGTAAAACCAAACACTAACAAAAATAGTCTTTAGAGATTTAAAACTAATGACTAAAATAAATTTTGTCATGAAATACGATCTTTTAATGACTTAAAATAATATATTGTCTCCAAATGTACCATTTTTAGAGACAAAAATAAAATTTCTTCACCAATCTAAATCATAAAAAAAATTAGGTGACTAAATTATTTTTCATTATTATTTATATTTTTTTTGTCATCGAAGATTTTCCCGCTAATTTTTCCGGAGGGTACCAAAATTTTGAGACTTTTGGTGATTTAAAAAATTGGTCACCAATTATAAAATTATTAATGCTGAATATATTTTTGTCACCAATAATTTTTAATATTTTAATATCATTTAGTGACAAAACTATTTTTGTGGCCAATAGTTTTATCTTTGGTAAAGAAATAATTTTGTCACCAATAAATAATTTAGTTGCTAAATATTTTTGGGGGAAATAAAAATGTATTGGCGCCTATAGGAGCAGATAGACAGCATTCGGTTCTTCTTCTTCTCAAACACACACAATTTATTTTCATTTTTTTTTTTGTGTTTCTTTTTTTGCAGATTCGAGATTTGATATGGACATGTTTGGTAATTTGGAGGCGATGGTAGCTCATTTTGTGTTTTTGTTCATATTACCTTACATGTATGTTGGTTATGCTTGTAAATTATATATTTTTGTTGGTATTACAGGCATGTTTGGTAATCCGCCCATGATATTTTATTTTTGTTGATATTAGTAGACATGTTTTTGTTGGATATTAGGAGATGTGTTTGGTAATCCGCATGCGTTGATATTATATTTTTGTGATATTAGTAGACGCTAGGATATTAGGAGACATGTTTATAATCTGCATGCGCTCATATTGTATTTTTGTGATAGTGCTAAAATTGATTGTGATGTTTATGAAAATGAAATGATTTTTGTATTGATTTGTAATAGATATTTTATTGAACATGTTATTGAAATGCTAGGAATTGTTAATGAAAAAGAAAAAATTCGAAGAAAATAGTACCCCATTTTCAAATTTTTAATTTTTATTAGTGACTTAAATAAAAATGTCGCTATTAGTTTTCAAAAACATGATTTAATAATTTTGTCACAAATGATATAGTACTAAACAAATAATTTCGCCACATTTGTCAATATTTCGCCTCTAAATTTAAATATTTGGTGACAAAATGTTTTTGTCATTGAATAATTTTCTTTTTGCTCATTTTAGTGACTTAATTTTTTGGCACCTTAATCCATATCATTGGTGAGGAAAACATTCGTCACTAAAATATATTCGGTGATTTAAATATTTCGCCGCCAAAAACAATTAAAATAAAATATTATTTAGTTTTGGTGACTTAAAATTGATGTTTTAAAGGACTAAAAATTCAATATTTGGAGATGAAACATTTCGACGCCAAAAATGTAAAATAGGCTAAAACTGTCATTATCAGAACTTTCAAATGACGACGATAGGCCACTTAACGTAGTGACAATTTTTTTTTCGTCAGCATCACTTTAGTGACGAAAATTTGATGTTTGGAGACAAAATCACTCACCAAAGGCCTTTTTGTTGTAGTGAAAGTTTTAAAGGTGAATGTGTAACGAAGACATTTTACCCTCATGAGGTGAGGCGAAGCCTTAAGGTGTTGAGGCATAAGCATTTCAAATTTCAAAATTTTATATTTAGTAAATAATTTAAATATTTTAAAACAATAAATAAATACATCAAAATTAAATATAAAGGTGTAAATACTTTTCTTCAGAAGAAAGCTTTGCTTTATTGAAAGTGAAATTGATATTTTTAGCTTTAGTGATGGAGTTTCTAACTGAGCATCGACTTTGTGTTTTTTTCTTGATTGATCATTTACTTAATTTTTCCTATAGAATATAGTTGCAAAATGAGTTATTTTTTTATTTTTTGCTTTTTTACGTTTAAACCATCTATTAGACTGAGTTTAACAAGAGGCTAATGTAAACTCTTCATATGTGTACTCCTCACATGCTTATGCATAAAAGGCATACAAGACGACCTAAGGCACATGTCTCAAGATCAAGTGTGCAAGCCTTTGGGGAGTAAAGCCTAAAAATCAAAGTCTTGAGGCGTTTTGCCTTAGCCTCAGTAAAGTCTTTTAAAACTTTGTAGAAAACATAATTTTCAACTTTTGTAAGAAACAATTTACAAAGATCTCTTTCCCTACAAAAAGCTGATAATAAGCTATTACAATTATTGCAGTGATTTTTCAACAAATATTTTTGTGTTCTAAAGAGGAAATTGTTTCAGTTGTTAAACCCTTCTGAACCTTCATCATTCTTTGTGAAGAGAGAATCGTTGATGATTCCAACCACTCTATGGTTTCATGGTCAAGCTTATATCTCTCTTCCTTTTTGGGAAAAAGGAAAACCACAGGAGGGCAAATGGATTTTTTGCTGGGGAAAAAAAAACAATACAAAAGATGTAGTTATTTCAAAATATCCACTAACCTGCTTGTCATCAAATCCTAAGGCATCCAAACGCTTGAAAAACACCGAACAAGATACTCAACTACAATCGAACCTTTTCTCGCCACTTTACTCAAGAGCACGGCACCGAACAGAGAAGAGAATCAATCGTAAATCTAATGAAGTGCAAAACATTAATTTTATGGAGCACACGCTTAAAATTATGCATCAATTCATTAAACCTCGACTCAACCAAGAAAACATTATCTCGCTATGAGATGTTACTATTCTTTCCCACCATTCCACTGCCTCCATGGCCATACCCAACATTATTAGCTACGAGATAAAGATGACCTAAAATGGCAGGAAAAGATGCACTTATTTGGATCCTAACTCCATATATGGCTTATAAACCCATCATCATTACCTTGTTTATTAGGATCCTCTCGGAATAATGATCTTTACCAAACCAAACCTTGCATCCCAATTAATTGGAGTTGGGTCTATGAATCCTTTTTTGTCATTCTGCTATGTCAATGGCTATATACCCAGCTATTTTTTTTCTACAACATCCCATGCCAATTTAAGTTTGAGATTCAAGGGTCACTTCTAGTAAGTGTAACATGGTTTCAAGCAAACTTCTTACATGGAGGGATCTTTGTACTTCCTACAATTCTTGTCTTTTTTTTTTTTAATCTTTGTAGAGCATTGCACTCTCATGTTGTTATCATATTATTTTTACCATCTTTCTTCATCTTTCTTGAAGATTGATCCTTCTTTGTACCTTCTCCTTCAAATTTAACTTATTGTTTCTTGGAAAAAAAAAAAAACCATCTCCTTCCAATAAAATTCCTTGTTTCCAAAAACAAAGGTGCAGAAAATCATGAAGTACATGAATGTCTACTACTTACTCACAACAGCCCAAAGATGCATACCAAGCCCTTTACATCATCCTCAATGGCGCTTCATAATGTAAGAACATAACAAAGACAACAATCTAGTTGTACAAGTAGCTATCAATTGCACCCTCAACACAATCACGAACAAGTGTTACCATGTAAATCAAAGATTTTCAGATACTATTCCCATGCAAACTATTAATTATAAAAAATTAAATAATATAACACACATATGTCATCGCTATGTCAGATATGTTGTATAATTTAAAGCGTATATCGAAAAGCATTCCTATTGCATATAATTCATTAAATTATAGGCTAATTTATCAAGTTAATTACTCAACTAGGAGAACAAGAAGTTAAGATGACTAAGTTAATGAGAACCTAATAAAAAACACTTTCAAGATCTAGCAAACAAGTCAATAATATGTAAAAATAAAATAACATGTGCAAAGTAAATTACTTGATGCGTATGGACAACTCACAAGAAAGAATGCCGAACAATCATCTACTTGTGTCTTGTTCAAGTTCTTCCACAACATTTTGAGGAAGCTGGCAAGGGCGTAACATAATCAATTACAAAGATTATACTCTCTAGTAATCGGTTATAACTCGATTATCGCCTTGAACACAAGTAAAACTGAAGTTAATGTGCATGATCAAAACTCTCTCCACACTCTAATACAAATAATCAGAGAATAAACACGATAAAAACATCTCCCCAAGTTACATATAGAAAGCACGATACGATATCGTTGAATGGTTGGAAAATTGGGTAAAACCAGAATTTTTTCCTAAGTTTGGTCTATTGTTTAGGTGGGCCCTCAAGGCCGATTTTCACGTCAAAGTGGTAACGCGTTTTGCCGCCACAGATTCACGTGGTATATTTGGTTGCTCAAACCATTACCGAAAGTGAATGAAAAATTGAAGCCAAAGTGTGCTCCATGGAAATGGAGTTTTGGTGGAAAATCCTTAAAAGTTTGAATAAGGCTTGTCCCACATTGATTTGGGAAGTTTTGAATGGGTTTATAAGGCATGGGTTTGGTACTTGGGTGTGCCCAAGGGGTACCCAAGTGTTTTAGAGAGGGAGGTTATGGGCAAATGGGCTAGACCCATTGACCCAAAAATCACCACACGCTGGTGGCCGCTGGGCGCTGGTGTGTGGTTGGGCTTGTTCGCCCAATACTAATCTTTTTGGGTCAAAACATTTGAATTTAATTTAATTTTTATTTTTGGTAAAATAAAATCCAGAATTCAAATTAAACCGAAATAAATCGTCCGGTTTTATCAGACACCCAAACAGTGTCCCTTCCCTTTTTATCCGCTTGAATTTTGAACCCAACAGATTTAAATCATGAATTCAAAACAAACAGTGTTTCATACTGCTCAAACAAAGTTGCACTGCTTAATTCAAATCTTGTAGCCACCAATACATCTATAAATAGACTAGTTCCCATTTGGATTTCGGTTCCAATTTTCAGACTCCATCTTCGCTATAAATCGTGATTTTGTCAGATTTAATTTTTACAAGAAAGAGTTTAAACACTTAGTGTGTTCAAGTAGGTAAACAATTTGTAGTGCCGCTATTGTTTGTAGTAGATCATTTTATCCCGGAGATAGACGTCCGTATTCTGAAAGCACCGAGGAGAGGACGAATCTGTCTTAAGGACACAGTGTCAAACACTGGACTTGATCAGATTATAATTCGAAGAAATTAATCAAGTAAGTTATTTAATTTATTTTCGGTGTTATTATTATTTATTTAAATCAGATTTTAATTTTGTTTTTGTAACAAAATAAAATATGTTTCTATTTATTTATTTTTATTTCAAGTTTGATTTTTGTAATCAAACAAATTCTCTCCTTTCCTTTATTTCTTTTATATTCTGTTTGTTGTTAAGTACACAAACTGAATTAATTAATTACAGTGAAGATTGTCCAACACATACATTTATACATATGCACATATATACAGTGGCAGAGCCAGGAATTCAGTGAAGAGGGGACACAAATTAATGATAATATTGATTTTGTTTTTTCCTCATAATAAACAACAATGAGATATTACTAAACGTAAATATTACGAATTTATTTGGATAGATGTGAATTTTAAATTAAAGGATTTGAGGTTAAATTTTATACAAATATTGTGGAGTAACTATTTTAGGTGGATTGAAAAATTAAAAAAGAAGATAAGTTGAGATAGAAATGATATATTTTAGTAGAGAAATTCTATAAAACACACCGCAAAAAAAAATGTCTATCATATGTCGTAGTTATAATCTTTGTGTTCTTTAATTATGACACATTATATTTTTGGATATAACTTAGTTATAACTTATTGTGGTTGTTATTTTGGTTATGATTGTAGAGATCTTTGATTATACATAAGTAATGATTCGTAATGACTCATTCTGATATTAGTTGTGACTTATTGTAACTTTTTTATTTATTTATTTATTTATTTTTATAATTGAAGATGTGTTGTTTGGTTATAATTTATACAGTAGTCATTTTAGTTATGAATGAAAATAATTTGGTTATGAAAATTTATAATATCAATACCATAAAGTAATAACTAGTATATGGTACATCCTTTTGGAGGTATATAATAGGACTTATTTTAGTAGGTTCATTGTCATTAGAAAGAAAATCTATAATAGAGGGACTATTATAATTTGAAGAAGGGATATTATTATAATTTTATAGAAGATATATATGATAAAATCTATATATATATATATAGGGATACCAATATAATTATCAAAACTTGAAGGGGGCACGTGTTCTCGGGCATACACCGCCTCCGCCTCAGATATATATTAACCAAATTAATCACAACAAAGGATACAATTCCCACCACAACAAAAGTTGTTACATTTTTATCACAAAGTACAAGAAGAGGGAAATCATAAATCATATGGAGTTGCCCCACCCATAGCATTTTTTTTTGGGGGGGGGGGTGTCAATACAAAATCAATGCCTCCCTATGGAAGACACTAGTTTCCAAAGAATACCAAACTCAAATATCACATCGAAAGGTGGACTCAAGTTCTAGATTTTGACCTCACAGTACCAAGAGCATATCTTTTCTACAACCCTACCCCATGTCCGAAAAGGAGGAAAACTAAGGCATGACAAATTTAACATGAAAACCTAACCAAAAAGAACAAATGGGGACAAAAGATGAAAGAAAGAAAAAGAAAACAAAGAAGGAGGAAATAAAAATGAAAAAAAGAACCAACAAAAACAAAAGCAGAACATAGTGTTGGAACAATTCCTTGAATTCTTCTTGGTGGTCTTCGAGTCTTCAAAACTTGGCGACGATCTTGTCTATACAGACAAAAATTGGTGCTTCAAGTCGCATTACTTAGTTGCTTTCCTAAAGACAATATTTGTACCCACCAAAAGGTGTGCAGGGGTTACAACAAATTTGCCTCAGTGATACAATGAAGCTCGATCTAAAGATCAAGTCTATCGGCATCTGACCGATTTACAATAGATCTCAATACTCTTGATATAATCAAGAAAACTAAGACACCGATAATCAAATTTGCGTAACTTGATTATTAGTAAGAAAATGTAATTTTGTTTAAGAAACTCTTGATTGAAAACTCAAAATCAAGAGGGAAAGAAAGAGAAAGAATTGGAATAATTCTTCAATTTTTGGATGGAATGAAATGGTCAATTCGCAGCCTATTTATAGGCCTTGATGCACCAGATCGAATGGTCATGTCCCTTGATCGCATCCGATCAGATCGACCGTTGATCAACGATCTATGGTGTAGATCATTTTCCCACCGAATAGTTGCCTTGACTAATCACACCGATCACGATCGGGTGCCATCTCACCATACGACAGCGATCTCCAATCAATGGCTATGATCAAACCGCCCAGATCGGACACACAACCATTCGATCGGTTGGTTGACTCATCGCCAACGGACGCCACGCGGAGTTGATCAGATTCCACGCCACCCATGCCACGTTGATCTACGCCATCGCCGCAACTCCGTCCGATGCAAATAGGAAAGCGCCTCATAGCGCCGCCTCGATGCGCGTGCTAAGTGCGCCATCAAACGCCATTACGCCTCAATGCCCACACCACGCCTACCACGCAGGTGCGGTGCATGCATACTAGCTTTCACCTTACAATTCCATATTCAAAGGAATATTCCATGTAACACTTTATTAAGTGCTCCATGTTTTCCTCTTTTCCAATATGGGACAAAGTCTCCAAGCTTATTTAATGCTTTCCAAAGAACAAGAAGAAAGGTTTTGAAAAACACCCAAAATTAAACTACACCATTTTAAAAATCATATTGAAAATTCCACAACACATACAAAATAAATACAATTTTGTTTCAGTGAAACAAAATTTCTTGAAATGCAATTCCTTGAGTGTTCTATAATGAAATGTGAAATCAGAGATAACCCGACTCTTTAAATATGGTCAGAAGTAACCACAAATTGGGAAAGATCGTCGAGCATAGAGTGTAGGATCCACAACACAAAAAGCATGCAAGAGAAGCACAAACGGAAGTGTGTGCACGCCTTCTTCATCATTATTCATTTCCTACTCGAACAATTACAAGTTTCTCAATGTAACCTGTTTACAAGAAAAAAAGAGCACCAAAATTATTTGGAACATTAACAAACAAGAATACCTGCAATATCCTTTCCAGCAAGAATTTGCACATTAATTCACAACGCTTTGCATACAGATACAAGAGAGACAGGTTTACACCAACAACTTTAGTTGATTGTGGTAAAAATCAAGGGCGGTTACGCTTAAATGACACTAACAAGAAGTTGATGATTTGGCATCCTCCTCAACATCTCAACAATCCGCTTTTCTTAGCTAATTCCAATGGAATGTAACTACTACCTCCAAAGAGACGAGTTTGCAAAACCGTAGGTTCCTCAAACCAGAATTCATAAAATATCTTGCAGACAAGATCCTGAAAGCAAAAGAGAAAAGAGTGAGTTGGAAACTAGATAAACAAATTTTATGCAGGCATTTATTTTTGTAAGTTTGTATTAATGATGCCTAGGGGTGCAAAACCGTCATACCCTTGTATATAAAGCACAGACCTTAGCTACATGAAGTGGGGGCCAGAGAAAGAGCATGAGAGTGAGGGCATATAAAAGTTTCAAAGGTCAGGAGCCCCTATGGGAGCATGTATATATAGAAGTTTCTAAGATTGGAAGCGCCTATGGGTGTGTATATATTTTTTCTATTAAATATATGAATATATTCTAACAAATATTTTTTCTGCTCAGTTGTAACATGTGTTAAAATATGAATAAATATTTGAAATCAATGTCATTGTCAATCGCAAATTTTCTTTTGTCAAGTATAAATAAATATTATGTAAATACGAAGTAACAAAAATTTGAGTTGGTTTTTTTTTCTTTTTTCTTTCCTGTTTCTTTAAAATTAGTATGTTTGAGAGTTTATTGTTGGGATCTGGGATCCCGCCCAAGACCTTGTAGAAATCATTCCATGCAGAAAAACACACCCACACTCAAGGAGACACAATATTTAACGTGGTTCGGCCTCAATGCCTACGTCCACGGGAGAGTAACCGGATTTCACTATACCAATGGGAAGATTACAGAAAGATTACAATAGAGGAGGAGCTCACACTCTCCTCACTCAGCCACTCTCCCGTCTCCCTCGCTCACACCGAGAGAGACGGTCTTTCCGCCTCACATCTCTCACCCTCTTTGGTTTTCTCTCACGGTTCTCACTTCTCTCTCTCTCTCTCATTTTGCCTCTCCTCTCAACCTCCATTTATAGGTGAGGGAGTAGGTGAGAGTTTGGCTTGGCATGGTGGTTGGTGAGCCGCGGTTGGTGAGCCGCCAAGTGTGTTCCCATTACCAAGTGTGTTCACACATGGGTGACTCCACAAATCACCCTCAACCCATATGAGGTGAACCATCGCACACACCGCCGCTAATCTTGTTACGCCCACAATTCAACATAGTCTGCATCTCCTCACTGAGACGCTGCACCCCCTGAAGCTAGAGATAATACACCAGAGATACAAGAGAATGAGGGAATCCTACATCCTCAACTCAACTCATACCACTCTCTGATTTGGAGAGAGCTCAGGCTCCCATCTCCCATGATCTCTTCCACGCTTCTGTCTCGGATGTCTTCACCTGCTATGCTTGAACTTACGCAACCAAGATATCTGACACCCCCTGCTTGGATGTCTTGCACCCCCCTGTTGAGATGCCCTTGACTGTCATGCCTTATCTCGCAGATCACCATTGGAGCAATAGAAAACTCGTTGTTCATCAACGCCCCTGCCTTTCTTTGCTCGGAGCTTTTCCTTCAACTATCGCCTTTGCCCTCGCAGACCTCGAACAACCTCCTGGCGTTTCCACATACGCTTGTTGTCTGTGCCTTTGCAATTCCTGATTTGCTGTCCAGTAGATTGATGGTTGACAGTAGCTCCATCTGTTAAAGCATCGTCAGCTATGCACTTCCTTGCTTAGTGCCCGTACCCATGGGTTCTGGTCTCCTCGCCGAGCTCGCTGAGAGATCCGTGATCAACTCTATCCTCTGCCGCCATGGAACTCAAGAAACCACCATAGAGAAAAAAAACTTGCCACTCCTTGCGCGCACTTGCGCCTTATCTGCCTTTTAATTTCTCCGTTCGAAGTTCCCGTGAACTTTCAACAACCCGCCGCTACATACTCTTTCACGCCTCAGACGACACTCTAGCTGCACTTTGACCGCCAAGACGCTCAAGATTTGTGCTCCGCGCTTAGTATGCTCCTCTCGCAACTATTGTTCTACACGCCCACATACCATCAAGACTTACTCAGATATAAGAGCTCCAACAACCATGATTTCTCGAGCTCAGCATCGTTTCCAAATCATCTGTCTGCCGATGAATGGTCTTCTTCGATTGAACCAGATCCTCCGAACACTTCAACAACCAGAAAGTTCCCAGAAAGATCGGTGGGTCACAACCGTCCCACTTAAGAACCAGCCTCTTAGACACCGTCTTTTTGATGTAACTTTCCTAGACATTGTTGATCTTGAGATAATCATACCGCAATCCTCGACGCCTATGACCAATCTCGATCTCCCTCGATCCGCCATCAAGCCCGATCTCCCGGGTCTTCAATGATCTATCTCGAGTTGTACTGGTTATCCAACTGGTCGAATCATTCCATTCTAACCTCTTCGATGAATCCGCAGCTGCTCCACAATATCCCAAACCTTCCTTCAAGTATCAAGATGACAAACTCCCATGTTTTGACGATCTTTCCAAACCGCTCAGAATTTCACTATTCGACCTCGCGGTTCGCCCGAACGTCCGCTTAGCTAGACCAACCTTCGCAGACTTTCGAGGACCTCATCAAAAATCTCCCCAAAAGTTGGGCCACACCACAATTTTTCAAAATTTCGGGCCAAATTGTAATTTTGAAGTTCAGGAATATTCCGTGTACCAACAGAATATTCCGCCCATCGCACCAAACGCCGTCGTCCCTTGAATCTGCCTCCTTTACGTAAACTCCGCTCCAAAATCGACTGCACGGATGTGTCCTAATACTCCAAATAGTCGAAAACACTATTGGATCGATCACCAAAACGGACTCCAAATGGCTTAGATCTAGCCAAAACATTTTGTGCGTCTCAGATCTTAGCCGCTTAGCCAAGCACCGGATCCATCCTCCTGCGGCTCACCCTTAGCCACAGAACACGATCCTCCTCTATGCCGCCGACGTGGCACACACCGCCGACGCGGGTAATCGACATGACCGATGACGACGCGGCGATGACTGGATCGCCATGTGGCATCGATTGCTCGCCACGCGGTCGCCGACGTGGGCGGGCGGTGTCTCGCTGGCGTGTATGGCGCCACGCTTCCCTCGGGCCGTCGTCCCTCCTCGCAGCGTGGTAGCGTGTCGCGATTGAACCCACGCCACGGCCTTCACGGCGCGGTGGCGCTGCCGCGATCGAAATTCACGCCACCTTCTAGGGCGCGTGAGCGGCGCCGGTGTCCCCTGGGTTTCTGCTTTATGTTTCTGGACTCCTCTCGTCGAGCCCTTGCTCCTGGTATGCTCAAAACCTGATTTCGAGCAATTCGATTTCTGGGCAGTTTCGAGGAACACACTGTTTTTGTTCCGAAACGCCACCGACGAGGCTCTGATACCACTTGTTGGGATCTGGGATACCGCCCAAGACCTTATAGAAATCATTCCATGCCGAAAAACACACCCACACTCAAGGAGACACAATATTTAACGTGGTTCGGCCTCAATGCCTACGTCCACGGGAGAGTAACCGGATTTCACTATACCAATAGGAAGATTACAGAAAGATTACAATAGAGGAGGAGCTCACATTCTCCTCACTCAGCCACTCTCCCGTCTCCCTCGCTCACACCGAGAGAGACGGTCTTTCCGCCTCACATCTCTCACCCTCTTTGGTTTTCTCTCACGGTTCTCACTTCTCTCTCTCTCTCTCTCATTTTGCCTCTCCTTTCAACCTCCATTTATAGGTGAGGGAGTAGGTGAGAGTTTGGCTTGGCATGGTGGTTGGTGGCCAAACTTGGGTTGGTGAGCCGCCAAGTGTGTTCCCATTACCAAGTGTGTTCACACATGGGGTGACTCCACATTTATATCTAGTTGGGAGCAAATTTATTCCTTGACGGGAGCAAGTTTCTTACTTAAAAGTGCAAAATCGAATTTGTGAGTAAGAAATGTCACCCCAGTAGGAATTTCCTACTACAAAGGCGCAGACAAACTACACACAAGAATTAGGTGTCCACAAAGGTCAAAAACAGCCCAAGAAAGGGGTTTACAGCCTTGGTCATCCAAATTTAACAAAACTCCCACAAAGGTATTTCCCATTCCATGAATTAATTCCTTTACTCCTTGAAAGGACCTCCAGCCTTTCCCCAAAATGCACCACATAAACCTGTTGAAATGGTTTGGAAAAACTGGGTATATAATGATTTTTTCCTAACTTTGATCTACTATTTAGGTGGGACCGATGCGTCATTTTTCATGGTCAAAGTGGTAACGCGTTCTATGTCACAGCAGATTCACGTGGTATATTTGGTTGCTCAAAACCATTACCGAGTGAATGGGAAATTAAAGCTAAAGTATGCTCCATGGAAATGGAGTTTTGGTGAAAATTCTTAAAGGTTTGAATAAGGCTTGTCCCACATTGATTTGGTGGGAAGTTTTGAATGGGTTTATAAAGCATAGGATTGGAACTTGGGGTGTGCCCCAAGGGGTACCCAAGTTTTGTAGAGAGGGAGGTTATGGGCTAGACCCATTGGACCCAACAATCACCACACGCCACAAGTGCTAGGCTTGGGTGCGTGGTGTGAGGTTGGGCTTGTTCGCCAAATACTAATCTTTTGGGCCAAAAACATTTGAATTTAAATTTTATTTTTTGAAATAAAATTTGTCCAAAAATTCATTCCAAATTTCTGTCCAGATTTAAATTTTAAATTCAAATTGTTGCACCTCTTCACAGACAGACCCGAATCTGTCCAGATTCAAACCCAAAATCGAATTTGTTTTGTTCAAATTCAAATCCACCCGAATTTCAAACAAAACAGTGCCTTAAACAGATTTGTATCCGTTTAATTCAAATTGAACAGGTACAGTACCTGTTTAATTCAAAATGGAAAGCCACCAATCCATCTATAAATAGACTAGCCCTCATTTGTTATCATACACAAAAATTTTCGTCCATAAAATTTTGTATTCATACTCTTCATTTTGCTGCATTATTTTCTTGTCAGAGAGAGTATAAAACACTAGTGTGTTCGTTGTGCAAATATATTGTAGTGCTGCATATATTTGTTGTTGATCATTTCATTCTGGAAGATAGACGTCCATATTCTGAAAGCACCAAGGAGAGGACGAATCTGTCTTAAGGACACAGTGTCAAACACTGGACTTGATCAAATTATTATTCAAAAAAATTAATCAAGTAAGTTGTTTAATTTATTATTCTGTTTTATTTGTTTATTAAATCAGATTTTAATTTTGTTTTGATAACAAAATAAAATATGTTTTTATTTATTACATTCTATTTCTAGTTTGATTTTTATAATCAAACATTTTTCTCTTCTTTTCTTTATTTCTTTTGTTTTCTGTTTGTTGTTAAGTATACAAACCGAATTAATATTTTTAAATACAGTGAAGATTGTCCAACAAAAACAAAGGGCGATAGCATCTTAACTCTTCTCATTCATTCTGCAAATTGTGGCCCCTCTCCAACTATGTATCAATTCAGCCACCAATCTGGGGAATATAGCATTCCGAACACAATTATGGATTCACAGAAACTGTTATCCTACTAATTTTATAGCCCATGTGTCGTCTTAGAATTTTCCTTGAATCATTAACGAACTTAAATTATTTCTGTGTTTTAAATTAAGAAATGTTTGGTAATATACCAATTTTAAGCGATTCTGATGCATGTCAAAGGTAGCCCATGATCGTATGCGTTATTGTGAATGGCTTCGTTCAAAATATGATTGGCAGCACAGAAAATTGTTTGACTTATGTAGCCTTTTCCTTCATAAATTACATCACTGTTGATTATATAAAAAACAAATAATAAAAAACCTTCTGATGCCATCAACACCCCACCCTGGAGGAATTTTTCTTCTAATTTAAGGAGCAAAACCAGACATTTTTCCCAAAAGAATTGTGTGATAATAACGTGCAGTCATTTTGAACATGATTAAACCTGAGGGGACAGTCATTTTGATGAATTGTTTCTTGTTATTATCATGCATGTATATAGTTATGACAGTTGACACTAGTTGAAATTTCAGGAAAGAGGAGCGCAGCAGTGTGTAGTGTCTTTCTAAGATTAAATTTTTTGAAGGTGGGCGTTGTTTATACGATTACGTCTGCTATCAGCATGAGGTGCTTAATTACTTTCCCCCGTTCCCTTAAGTTTAGATGCTTTAGATGCTTTCTTCTTCTTGCAATATTGCTACCTATCATATGGTGAATTTGGCTGTGAATATGCAAATTAGATGTAATTGGAATCTACGATTCCTTGTCATATGAATGTGATTTGGCATATTAATCAATAAAAATTGAAGGATGAGTAGAACTTGGCTATGAAGCACAAACACCTCTTCAGAGATCACGTAAAGTGTGTGACATGTGTTGGACATGGATGCACTCTGGACGAAGTGACACGCAATGGACACGTTGGGGACACACATGCCCAAGGTTGATGAATTTGATGAAAATAAATATTTGATATAGAATACATATATAATAATTATATATATGGCATATATGTTTTGCATGTGTGTCATGTCTTGCAATTTTTTTAAATGTATGTGTCCGTGTGTCTGTGTTGTGTCCTTGCCGTGTCACTTGTCTGCGCTTCTGAGGAACTTAGGATGTCTCTTGTCACTATCATATTATCACCATAAGTTAAGAGTCCATTGACATGATTGTGTTATGAAAGGAATGCTACAATGTAATTTTCTGAATCTAGAAACACTTGGGTTTTGTAAGTAACATCCTCAGTTAAATCCACGGAACCGTAGCAATGCTTTCTCTTTGATGAATATTTTCTTAACTGTGATCATTCTGTTCTTGTAATGGCTGCAGAGCAATTCAGAAATCAAACTGTTACCACAAAGAAGGGCACGAAGCTGCTTGTGAATATGGAAGCACTTCTAATTATATGCTTTTGTTTGGGATTGTTCAAGCATTAATGTCTCAGATACCCAATTTCCGTAATACAGAATGGCTCTCAATTGTCGCTGCAGCCATGTCCTTCTCTTATGCTACCATTGGATCAGTACTTGGCCTAGCAAAAGTTATCGGTATTGTCAAGAATATGCTGTGTCATTACGTCATTGTAGTAGTTTACTTTGTTTGGTTTCATTTTCATAATCTATTTTTTGAAAACACTAAAAACTAGTTTGGTGAAAAAATAATGAAAATTTTAAGATCACTCATCATCATGTCATTGTAGTTTGCATGATTGCTGAAATACCCCAAGCCTTTTTCTTTCAGAAATACCTCCATTTCTTCTTTTAGAGAGGCCTAGAAAAAGAAGATTTCATGGGGGACTTACTGTTCCATTTCTTGAAATGGTTTTCTTTTTCAGACCTCTTTGCTAACTATGTCTCAATCGCTGCCAGAATTCTTTCCATTTGGCAATCACAATCCTTCCAACAACTCTGCTTTTCTCCCTCCTCATAGATTTCGTGAACTTGCTTAAACAGTTCCGTCTCAACCTCCAAAACGGTGGAAAAGAAAATTCTGGATAACTACTCTCTTTGGTTTCGTTTTCAGAATTTGTTTTCTGAAAACACGAATAACTAATTTGGTAATGAAAAAATAGAAAATACTCATAAATTTTTTTATTTTTTTATTTTTTTATTTTTGGGTTGTGTGCTTAAATAGTTATTGAAAATTCAAAGATATCTTTCTGGTGTTTATTTTCAGCAAACTAGTTTTTTAGTATTTTTCAGAAAACAGATTCTGAAAATGAAATCAAACCAAGATGCTCAAGAATGTAAAATTGTAGGAGATGGAAACATAAAGGGTGGCATTGGAGGTGTACCGGCTTCTACTACTACCAAAAAAGTATGGTTAGTGGCTCAAGCACTTGGGGACATTGCTTTTGCCTTTCCATTCTCCGTCATTCTGATTGAGATACAGGTGCAGCGTATTTTTGTTTTCTTGTAAACACATATTTCACTTTATAAGAACCTTAAATCTCAATTATCATTCATTTAGTTAAACAGTGGAATTTGTGAAAAATGAAGGACACTTTGAAGTCACCTCCGCCAGAAAAGGTGACGATGAAGAAGGCATCAACCGCTGCAATCAGTATTACGACATTTTTCTACCTCTGCTGTGCCGGGTTTGGCTATGCGGCATTTGGGAATTCTACCCCTGGGAACCTCCTGACAGGATTTGGATTCTACGAGCCATATTGGCTCATTGACTTTGCTAATGCATGCATCATTCTTCATTTAGTTGGAGGATATCAGGTACTGCTGCTTCTACTACTAATAAGTACAAATTACACTCACCTCTCTTGAGGTTTAGAAAAAATACAACTAGCCCCACACTTTTGACCTAATTACACTGACTACTCCAGTGTGGCCTATTTGTTGATATGAAAAATATCCATGTTTTTTATGTTTTCGTACATTTGAAGTGGAAGTGATTTGTTTTGTTTCTTTCACATATCATTTACATTGCCAGGTATTCAGTCAACCCTTATTTGCTGATTTGGAAGGATTGATTGCTGAGAAATTCCCCAACAGCAGATTTATAAACAAAAACTACATTTTGAAAGTCCCACCATTGCCTGCATTTAGATTAAATCTTCTCAGGCTGTGTTTTCGAACCACTTATGTTGCATTAACCACCGGACTTGCAATGCTCTTCCCTTACTTCAACCAAGTTGTGGGAGTGGCAGGGTCGTTGAACTTTTGGCCATTGGTTGTATTTTTCCCAACGCAAATGTACATCGTGCAGAAGAATATTGAACCTTGGACAAGAAAATGGATCGGGGTTCGCATTTTTACCCTTGTTTGCTTGTGTGTGACATTGTTTGCCTTGGTTGGATCACTTGAAGGGCTGATAACAGCAAAGTTTGGCTAAGGTATAACTGATAACAGCAAAGTTTGGCTAAGGTATGTATTTTTTTTCTCTCTTCTTGAATGGAAGAGTATAAGATATCTAAGTAATTGTATGATATGTAATTGTTTGTCCAATTGATTCAGCCAACTAAGAAGCTTTTTATAGTGCACAATGATTTCTATATCATCAGGTGTCTCAAACTTCTAATTGAAGTGTTAATAAGTTGCTTTCACATTTTTTTCTTTTTTGAACTCTCTTTTTTCTTTTCTTTTCTTTTTGTTTTTCTTTCTATTGGACGTATTGGTACCAATATCATTGCACAAGGTTATGAGAAGTTGAAGCATTTATACCTATTATGAGAACCCCATTCAGATCTTATGATCCTACGATCTTACGATTCATTTGGATACAATTCGATTCAGATCATGTAAAAAATTCCTTCTAGGTAGGATCTTTTGATCCTCCGATCCTTGTAATGGGATCTTATAGGATTGTGGAATACTATCCAATTTACCAGCCTTGTTTTGTATTGTATGACATGTTTTATTGTAAATTTTATGTTTGTTGTCTAAATATCAATTTATGTGGTCAAAATAAATAATAAAAATTAAGTAATATTGAATCAAATAGATTAAGAAAAATAAATTAGGAAACAAATATTTAAATATTGTAGTAATTTAAGAAACCTAACTAGTTAAAAACATAATTTAGTTTTAGCAGAGTCTGAGGAGGGAAAAATGATTGCAACTTTACTCCAATTTTTGGAGAGACTATTTTTATTGTGACTCAAATCTGCTCCACCACCAAGATGCCAATGACAAACTTTATTATTCGGTTAAGCTGCTCTTTTGAGTTCTTGGGTTGTTTGGCATGTGCTAAAATAGCACATGTTGTTTTAGCACATCACTTAATATCCCAATTCACATTATATGTTTTTTCATAAAAAGTCAAAAGTATACTAATTTAGCACTTTTCATGGAACTCATTAATCTATTTTCATATCCAGTTTTGTTAAATATTTTTTTTTCACTTTTTATGTATTATTGTAGATTATAAAGTATTTTGTTATACAATTCCTCTTCTTCACCTTCTTTTTTTATGAAATGCAAAATTTTTACATTGAGTTTTTTGTTGTATAATATTATATATACATTTTACATGAAGTATTATATTTTTCATAATATCTTCACTCCTTTTTAATAGAATATACGCTCATATATTTTTTAAAGAAATGTTTATTTAAATTAAATTATTACGTAATTTATCTTTTTCAATAGGATCTTACGATTCTCAATCTGATTCTATAATCCAATTTAATAAACACTTCCAATCATTCAACGTAAAATCCCTATTTTAACAATTTGAGGCCATATTTATTTGGGTGGATATAATCTTGAGATTGAATTAATAATCCACAAAATGTATAATAACTCTACTCGTTACAAAGGATTTGCAAAGCACAAAAGATGCATATATTGTATGTATTTATGAGGAAGTAATGTTAGAAATGTTTGAAACATCATTTTGAAATATATTCCCAAATGATATGATTTGTTACATATTAATTGTTAATTTATTTAGAAATCAACATTCTAAGACTTAGGCCTCATTTAGAAAGTAATAATTTTAGCTTAAAAAGTTAAAAAGTTATTAAAAAAATTAAAAAATTTATAATTTATACAAAAAAAGTCAAGAATTTTTTTTCTCTCTATTTTTTATACATCTTTTCATAAAAAATTAAAAAGTCATTTCAACGAGACAAGTTTTTTTATCTTGTATTTTAGTTAAAAAGTTAAAAAATTATTAAAATAACTTGTTCCCAAATGAGACCTTAATCTCTTACAATTAGGTGGGATTTATTTTATTTTCTTTTCTTTTGCTCTTTTCATTTTATTCTCGTTTTTGTTTTATTTTTATTTTTTATAAATCAAAATACAAGATATAGGGCAGTGCTGGGTCCCCCGAAATGGGGGCCCCCGAATCCCCCGAAATGCCCAATCAAGTAAAAAAAAAAAAAAAAAAAAAAAAAAAAGAAAACAAAAAAAAAGAAAAAACAGTTTTCAAAAATGAAAATTATGGGGATTAGGGGGATTATTTTTAGGGGGACAAATCATTTTTGCAAGATATATAACCCTTCACGATTCATGTAATACTTTCTCATTCACAAGAGACAATAATAACCCTTCACATATACTTTCTCATTCACATATACTTGATACATGTAATATTGATAAATATAGCCCTTCACATATATTTATTAGTACCTCATAAATTATTTTGAACCTCCTAATTTTGAACTGTTTTTTTATTACAACAATAATCTCAAATAAAATTACTAAAAAAGATATTATTAATTTTGGGATATCTTATCACACAATTAAAGCTACACATCCACCACATCATGAGTTAGGATTTATGAGAGTTCCCACCTCCATTACCACCTATCTATCTTTCCCAAATCCTACCTTCAAAACCTACATACCCTCAAAAATTCAAAAACTCTTTTGGCGACAATATTTCGACAGTAACAATGACAACCATTTAACTACCTACACTTTTCTAGCAATGACAATAAATGGAAATTTTTCTAGTAACCACAACTAGGGAGGGCAATTTGAAACTGACCCGATTCCCCGACCTTGATTTGAACGGGTTTTTTCCGAAAAATACTCCCGACGGGACGAGGATAGTATTCAAAAATCAATCCCCGATCAAATTTGGGCCGGAGACAGTGATAAGTGTCTAAACCTCCGCCTTAGGTTGTCCCTAAACTGATATATATATATATATATAATATACTTTTTTTATTAACTATTTTGTTTCTCTCTCTCTCATTTCAATTCATAAAATATATATATATAAAAAATACACTTTTTTATATACACTTTTCATCTCTTTGTTTCAGTTCAGATCTACTCTCTCTCTCTTCTTCACATTGTCTCTGATATCTCATTTCATATTTTTTGTTTCGTTTCATTTCAAATCTACTCTCACAGAATCGACGCCACCCACCGACGAGAACGAGGAACACCATCGACGACGACGACAAGAAGAGAGCAAAGGGAGAGAGAGAGAGCACTGAACATCGTCGTTGAGCGCCGCCGCCACCTCCTCCGGCATCGGTTCCCTCCGCACGGTAGATCTGAGCAAATCTCTCTCTCTCTCTTTCTCTCTACTCAGATCTCTCCTTCTCTGATATTGATAATGTTGTTGTTGATGTTGTTGATGATGTTGTTTGTGATGTTGTTGATCTCTCTCCCTCTTTGTTTGTTTTTTTTTTTTTTTTTCTTTTTTTGTTCAGGGAATTTCAGGGTCGGGGAAACCCGATCCCCGTTGAGGGGCTGGGACGGGGACATTTTTACCATCGGGGATCAGGGACGGGGAATGTGATCCCGGCCCTGCCCCACCCCGTTGCCATTCCTAACCACAACTCCATAAGATGAGAGGAGTACAATAATAAAAGCTTAGAGAAGGTTCATAGCTTTGATATTGTTCTTAGCTCAGAAGAGATTAACCTTGTAAGGGTAAGTTTTTTAGGGAAAAAAAAAAGGATAAAAATAATTCGTCATTTTTTAAGGACTGAACTCCCGAATATATGATCGAAAGTCGAGAATACAAGCCTAAACATTGTTTATTTGTTCGAGAACTAGTAACCGATTTGTTTGGAAATGCAGGTCCAAACTTGGAAATTTCTTAATATATTGAACGGTCAAAATTGTTAACACTTGCAGAAGGTTTTCCGAACAAATAAGTAATGTTCGGGAATGCAGGTCCGAATCTAAAAATTTCTCAACATATTGAATGGTCAAAATTTTTAACACTTGTAGAAGTATTGGAAGTAACCCAAATCCATTATCAGGTTCAAAAGTTATTCCTTCATCATGTAGCTTTGATAATATTGTTGCGTAGTTCTCTACTAAACTCACAACAAAACCAACCAAACCAGTTATTATAATTTTTCTTCCTACAAGCAAAGAAATTATTATGAGAAAACTAATATATATATATATATATATAAAGAGAGAGAGAGAAAAAGAAAGAGCATACCAACTGTGACAATGGTGGATAAGGCAATAGATATCGTAATAACATTGATTCTTTTTCTTGGTAGGTTTTGTTAGGTTTTTTAGAAGAGAGGTTTTTTTTTGGGGTGTGGGGCTGTGGGGGTGTGCATTCAATAGACGGAATATTTTCACAAGGATAATTTTGATATTATTTGAGGCGAAAAATAAATTTTGAAGGTTTTAAAATTTATAACTGGGGGCCCAAAAAATTGAGGGATCTAAAATAATTCATGGTTATTTGGGGGGAGAGAGAGATTTTGAGGGTTTTAAAATTTATAAGTGGGGGTCCAAAAAGATGAGAGATCTAAAATAATTCATGGGTTACTAATAATAGCACTCATCTTTATATATATATGCCTCTTTGAGCAATGATAAACTGGCACACCCACCAAACCAACCACTCTTTGAGGAACTAAAGCGTAGTATTCTTTAGGGCAAACTACCAATAGGTCTTACTTTGGAGACTTATTACTCAATAGGTCCTACTTTAGAGACTTATTACCCATTAAGTCCTATTGATAAATTTATTAAGTGATAAAGATAAATTTATCAGTCTCTTTATTTTTATGAATAAATTTTTAGTGATAAATTTATCACTCTCTTATTTTTATAATATTAAATTTATTAGTTAGGACTTGCAGGTAAATAAGTCTAGTTAATAGGACTAATTGGTAAGTACCCCTATTCTTTGAACCATTCATGTTTTTTTAGAACATAATTAATAAATTTAGTGTATTTTAAATTTATTTTCTAAATTACATAAAATGTAACTCTAATTGAAAACGTAATTTAATAACTATATAGTTTCATTAGCAACTACATTTTTTTATATTTTCACTATTAAACAATTTTTACTCAAAAACATTACCTTAAAATGAGACTAAAAAACACAAACAAAAAGCACTAATTTGATAAATAGAATGAAGCTACAGTCCACGTGCAACAAAACCTTAACTTTCGCAAGTGACAGTTCTCTCAGTCTCGAGTTTGTTTTGTGTGACCAAATCAGAATGCCACCCAACTTTCTCCACAAACAAACCACAACCAATTCGGATGAGATTTTTTGTTCTCAAAATTTTGTGTTTTGATATTCTAAATAATAATGTTTTAGAGTTTTAAATTGTGAGCACTAGAGCATCACTAATGATGTGATACAGAGGGTCCCATCAAAGTGATGTGATGTTTTGGCTTGAGTTTTTTTTTTTTTTTTTTTTTAATTCATTAGTGCTATTAGTAGTCCACAAATTAGTGGGATGAATCACCACCCATATTCTAAAACAATAATGCTTTAAATCACTAAAAGTGGTGCTCTAAAAGCATCACTAGTGATGTGGCAATGGACGGAGCCCACTGCTTGTGTCTTTTTTTTTCTTTTTTTTTTTTGAGTGCTTGCCAACTCATTAGTGGTGTTTTAGAGCATCACTTTTAGTGGGATGTATCATTACCGATTCTAAAATACTCGTAATCATTCGATTATTGATAATTTCAAAATAAAATAATTTTAAGACATAATTCAATGAATATATGAGTATTTTAAGACAACAAGACAGAGATAATCTCAACATATGATTTCAATTTTGAGTTGCAATAATTTGAAGACATGTTCTAATAAATATAAGCATTTTAAGATAGATTTATCTAAATAGTAAAATATTTATGAAAATATTTTTAAAAATTAATAAATAGACAAAAATACAAAAAAAAATATACTGAATTTTCTTATTTGTTTTGTATTTTTTGGTATTTAGCTTATTTTAAAAATTTTTTTCACAAATATTATACTTTTCATGTTTATTTATGTTTGGTGTGTCTAAAAATTAAAAAAAAAATTTACTTAAAATATTTTTAAAAATTATTAAAAACATTAAAATATAGAAAATAAAAAAATAAAATTTTCTGAAAACTATTTTCTAAAAACTAGAACCAAACAAAGTGATTATTACTCTAGTTATTAGATAATCAACTTTTTCATAACTTATTTAAGTTAATTCTCCCTAATAAGTTATAAGTAAAAATTAAACTAAATAGTTTGACGCACACTCAAAATAATAATTTAAAAAAGAAAAAGAGTTACAAGTAACTCATAGAAGTTACACCAAACAACCCAAATATTGGAGACACAAATACAGAGATTTGAAGACAGAAAATTCCTAACGCGTGCAATCACCCAGAGAGAGACAGAGAGAGGAGAGAGGGGAGGGGGGGAGTTGACCGGGCATCTTGTGGGTGAGCTACCGGTCCATCTCCTCACACGCTCAATGGCGTTGAATTCTTTAATCAAATCATGCTCATTTGGTGTCTCCTTCTCCCTCATGCAATCCTCCATAACTCTTGAACTCCCTATTTATTTACACCTCTCTCAATTTATAATCTACTTCATCCCCACTAAAACTTACAATATTCACAACCAGAATGCTTCATTTCATGTTATTTTTCTTTTCTGTTTTTGTTTTTTTATATTAAAAAACTAAAAAACAAACACCACAAATTACGGAAGCAAAAGTAAAACATATTAGAAAGTTTCTGCTCTGTGCTACTAGTAGAATTTGTTGAAGCAAAGCTTAACACTAGAACACAACAGATGGGTCGAATTCCGTGCTGTGAGAAAGACAATGTGAAGAGGGGACAATGGACACCTGAAGAAGATAACAAGCTCTCTTCCTACATTGCCCAACACGGAACCCGGAACTGGAGGCTAATCCCTAAGAACGCCGGTTTGTATTTTACTCTACATGTGATTTGATTGCCGATTGCAATACATGCAGTAAAAAAAATACCTGAGATTTGACTCGATCCTCCTCTTGAATCCTTGTCAGGTCTCCAGAGGTGTGGGAAGAGCTGCAGACTGCGTTGGACTAACTACCTCCGTCCTGATTTGAAGCACGGACAATTCTCCGATGCAGAAGAGCAAACCATTGTCAAGCTTCATTCAGTCGTTGGCAACCGGTGCACTCATCTCTTCTTTTATCGGCTGCCTTTAGTTTTTTTTTCCCTTTATTTATTTATTTTTTATATAGTTTGTGCCAAGCTATTTGGTGTGCAGCTTCTGGTTACCACTTATTGGACAAAAATTATTTAAATAAGCTAAAAAATATTAATAACCTAAAAGTTGGGAGAGCATTTTTGGTTTCTACTATTTATTATCAACTTTCAGTTTATAAAAAACTTCACCAGACAAGCTATTAGTTCTCAATCTAATTAGGGTTTGGCACTTTATAGTAATACCTAAATGGGCATTGCAGATGGTCGTTGATCGCCGCTCAGCTGCCAGGCCGAACGGACAATGATGTCAAGAATCACTGGAACACAAAGCTAAAAAAGAAGCTTTCAGGCATGGGCATTGATCCGGTTACCCACAAGCCCTTCTCTCACCTCATGGCAGAGATCGCCACCACGCTAGCACCCCCACAGGTGGCTCACCTAGCTGAAGCCGCCCTTGGCTGCTTTAAAGACGAAATGCTCCACCTACTTACCAAGAAGCGCATCGACTTCCAGTTCCAACAATCCAGCATAGCACCGGGGAACACTGCAACAGCCACTTACACTACAAGTAATCAAGACGAAAAGGACGATACGATTGAGAAGATCAAACTAGGGTTATCAAGGGCCATACAAGAGCCTAACATGTCACCCTCAAACAAACCTTGGGATTCCACTGGGGCATGCAGTGCTTTTCCGGCATGTGTCTCTGGATTTCAATACGGCCCACCATCTTTCGGCAATGAAGGGGATGGGTCTCCGTGGAACCAGAGTATCTGCACCGGAAGCACATGCACGGCAGGAGACCAGCAAGGACGGATGCATGAGAAACTCGAGGATGAAGATAGAGATGAGTCTGAGGGTGGAAAAGGAACTAGAAACGGATCTAGCATATTTAACTCGGAGTGTGTCTTGTGGGATATACCATCAGACGATCTGATGAATCCTATATAGTTTTAAGGAATAGGGGGAAAGAAAACAAGAATACCTACTTCATGAAAAGTAATAAGCTTGTGGTAACAATAAAATGATGCAAAATGTAAATAAAACCCATTTTATTAATGATCGTAATATAAAATCAAGGACAATATAGCTTCTTATAATGTTTTAGTCGAATCCTATTCCTATTATATCCCTTCTCTTAAAAAGGGATCAAGCAAAATATGATGATGAAGAGGATGTATCAGCCAGAACCTGCAAGTAAATAAATTAAAGAAGAAAATTAACAAAAAGGAGAGCTTAACAACTTGAGATCTGGAAGCATACAAGAATATATATTTCATATGAATCTACCTCAAGTTGATCTTCAGTAAATGAATTTTTTTGAATGTTCCATGTATCTGCGTGGGTCCTCCGGAACTCTGCAACCGCCAGAATCAGAGATTTCACAGGTGACAATTCTCCCACAAAATGAGCCAGCAATGTAACATGCTCAGGCAACCAACTGAAACAAAACAAAAAATAAAAAAATCGAATTTTTTTTTTTTTTTTTTTTAAATGTCAAAATTGTTCCATTAAGACCAGGGAAATAAAGTAAAATTTTAGTTTACACTTCATTCATATTTCCTTCACCTTTTTTTTTTCTACCACAAATCCCTACCCTAATCCTAAATCCAAACACAGCCCTAATATATGTTAGACATGAACATACCTGGGCATATCATATGGAACAGATAAAACACAAGCTGCCAAAGCAAGTACAGCACCGTGTATGGAAGCTATGGACAGACCAGAACTTGAATTTCTGCATCAGTAAATTTCCAAGCTTTGGATCAGTATATAAAGGGAATATACCAAGTAGCAGGAGATATTTCATAAGTTACCAATGCATCATGCACGCAGAGACATTAACGAAATATTGAATACCAAAACAAAGGCATGAACCATTCAATATTCAATGCATCATATGCACAAGCAATAGAACTTAAGAACTACAGCAATTAATATGAATATATACGTACATGAATACAGTACATAGAAATGAATCAATATCCAATGTATCATGTGCAAAAGCAATATCACTCGAACCCACTCCACAAGTTATATATGCATCACAAACTCTTTTTGGTAAGAAATAGATGCATCATAAACCATTATGTATGTTTATGACATCCGACTAGAAGTGAACATGTGTAAAGGACTGAATATCTGAAGATTGTTCCTCCCTAGAGAAATTAATCTAGTATCTAGCATAACAAGAAAGTTTCAAAACCAAGAAAATGACCTCTGTCTTCTCTTCTTTTGAATTGCATTTGCATCTCTGTAAGCCCTACCACGGAAGTCTTCAGCTAGGTTTTCATCCCCACCCTTCATTAGGCCTGCTAAAACTGCTGCAGCATGTTCTCTTACCTGCACAAAAAAACTACATGTTACAGTTAGAAGTGACAAAATCCTATGTAGGGCTCTAACCTCTTCTACGAGTGTGGAAACAATTAAAGGACCATTGTTAAATCCAAGAAACTCTGGGCTCTTCTATATTGTATTTTTATTTCGGGGCCCTACCCTCCTAATCACAAACTATCATTAAACTAAGATATATATATTAAGTTATCTGTCGTATGAGAAAAGGTCATGATGAAACACTACCCATAATCACATATAAATAGAACATGTAAAATCATTGCTGTAATCATTGCCATCCTAAGATTGTGGAGAACTGTACTACTACATTACTCCTTATAAAACCAAACTAACAAATTGAAAAAGGAATAAAGTTCGCATCCTTCAATATTTTCAAGAATGGGGGCACTTTTATAAAATATGGAATTGAGCTCAAATCAAAGTTCAGTGTCTCATTCATTTTAGTTTCAAGTTAACCATCCCATGTGACGATAGTTGTTAGAGAAAACCTTAAATACCCATGTGATGATAATTGTTAGAGAAAACCTTGAACACTAGCCTTTTTTGTAATCACATTAAATTCATCAACTGTTATTTGCTACCAGAGTCCTTAGAATTCTAGCATAAGCAGCAAGACAAAAGTAAAATACCATGTTCATTTTATAGAAAAATTTCAATCCTTCAGGGAAAGAAAAGACACTTTATACAAAATCAATTGTTTCATTTCACAATTATTTCCTTTTTATTGGCATGTAGGGAAGGAGCTGAAGACGGTGTCTGGACTCCTATACAACTGAAACCCAAGCAAAGAAACTATCATGCAAGTGTTCTTAACATGAAAAAAAGAAAAAGAAAAAGCATTCAAAAGACGTGTACATAAGTTAGCCAAGAATAAATTATATTAACCATTCCACTTAAAAAGTCAAGCCAAACTTGCCTCCACTTGGTTGTCCGTGAGGTGCTTCTCGACAGTACTCCATATTTGTTTTTTCTCCACAGTAGAGAGAATAAAAGTATGCCTGTTATGAAAAGAGATTACAATGTAAATGATATTGGTACTGTAAAGTAAATGCACCTTTGCATTTACAATGTAACAAAGATGCCAAACTTCAAGCTAGACAAGTGATGATACTAGTCATGCATGTCAAAAGAAAAAAATAAGTAAGAGAACTCGAAAAAGTGAAAATATGTAAATGACTAAAACGAGTATACAAAACTAAAAATCCAGTTGAATTGTATAAATGACAATTCATGGGTACAAAGTCTTGTCATAGGCTATAAAGTATTGCATAACATTGCACGAACATAAGAACATAGCTCCTTCAGGTAACTTCGGAGGATTGTCAACCAAATATAATCACAAATAAAAACAAAAACTAGATTAGATGGACACTAACCTTCAATCCATAAAAAAGGTTCCATTGAGTATGAAGACTCCTAAAGAAGTAACATACCTATACATAAAAGTTCGCAAGAATGTCAAAGTTGCTGATCTGGTCCGCCAGTTAGAATCATTAGCTGAAGAGAGAATCACAGATACAGCTTTCTCGAGATGGGGTTCCCATAAAATCCTCCACTTTAGCAACTCAAAGGCTGCCTTGGCGAGGGTTAACAAATCTTTGTTTGATGTTTCCTTCAAAGAACCAATAATTTTGTTTAAATACAGCAACAAAACACACAACATAATCAGCTTCTCAATGTAAACAGTAAAATAACAAGAAAATAAATTCCCAGCAGGTTGTCTCTTCACCAATTTTTCTTTTCTTTCTTTTTTTTACTTACTTTGACTTTCTGTAAGGGATGCCTCTCCATCAAATGGCTCCAAACAATCAGAATGATGTTCAGAGAAAAATGATTATGCTTGGAGGCATGAAATCAAATCAAACCTTACACATTTGAAAAAGACCTCAAGCCACATTTAACAGATCATTGACACAGCCCAAAAAAACTCAAAGTTTCCAAGATATAACGGGTGGCTCATAACTTATATGTGCTGATGAAATGTTTTAAATATTGAAAGAAAAAATACAAAAAAAACTCCATGTATAAGAAGTTTTATCTCTGACCAATCAAGCAATATCACTTTCAAAGATGTTTTTTTTTTTTCTCATTTTTAATACTGATAAATTCAACAAAGATCATTTTCATTTTCTTTTTCTTTACCCAACTCCCTCTGTGGCCCGTCCAAACAAACAAAAAAAGTGCTCCAACAACTTGGGAACCCCACAAGGGAACCACTTGGGCTAAAATCAAGTGTGTACAATGGTCACCTGGCAACTATACACAGAAGAAAGCTGGTTTGATAGATTCAAAAAAAGAGAGATGTACTGGTGAATTTCTGGAACAATTGGGAACCTTAAGCAATAAAAGTTATACTGCACCTACCTGCAAAGAAATTACAGGATAAAGTAGACCCACAATAACATCCATCAGATATGAAGATCTTCCAGACTTCAAAGATGAGATAATGAAATGGAACAGCTGCACACATTAAGGAACAGGAGAAGATCATCAGAATTCAGTTGAAGTTAAGGAAGGCTTGATTAAACAGAATTCTGTAAAAATGTACCGTTTCCATCCACTTCACATCATCTTTAGAATCGCCATTTACTATCCCATTGTCAGGACTTGTATCTGTTGAGATCTCCATTTTGTCAGACTGGCTAGCATTCCGAATATTCGTGACAAGTTCAGATGCACGCTCTGCTAAAAACTGATCCCAACTTCTCTCTTCAATTTTGAAATCGTCACCACCATCGGAATGATGATCACTGAAGGATGTATGAAGCCGAATGTTTGAGCACAACACGGAAAGGGTAACACCAATCGCTTCCCTCACCTATCCAAACAAAACTTGCATCAAGTTCTGACAATAAGAGCAACTTCTGGACTCTTTCTGTGGTCATAAACTGCATAATTATTAACTTAAGGATGCTCGGTTAAAGTTTCAGGAAGCAGTTTACATGAAATCTAGAATTTCATAACCCTTTCCTTATCAAGCACTTTATGAAAAATATGCATGGGTTCTGATCCAGAATTGAGGCCAAACAAATAACAGATAATTAAAATCTACTTATAGTTGTTCTTTTATATGTTAAAACCATTATTCACACAAGTTTTGATGATTCTTCCACAATTGATGATTTCTTCCATACTCAGAAATCACTTGATCAAGCCATTTTATGGCATAGAAGACTTCCTAATTGGGACGCATCTAATGGTGTGTCCAGTAAACATCCAATGTCCAGAGCGTACTGTAGTTCCCCCCTATCCATATCTTAAAACAGAGAATTCACAACAGCAAAAATCCCAGCATGCAAATACAATTCTCCACTGCAAGAATTAGAAAGAATGCATAAACTATTTGTGAGAGAACAATTTTTATTTTTATTTTTAAAAGAAGGTATGCAAAGAATATTTTTAGATGATTGAGACAGGAAAGAAAAGCATAAACTAAATATATTTTGGCAAGTTATTCCCCACAATCAAGCTTCATATGATGTAGTGATTAAGGCCTCGTTTGGGAAGTAAGAGTTTTAGTCTAAAGGCCAAAAAGTCACTAAAAAAATCAAAAAGCCTATAACCTATACCAAAAAGTAAAAGATTCCATTTTCTCTTTACTTTTTGCACATCTTTTCGCAAAAAACCACAAAACCATTCCAATCATACAAGTTTTTTTTACCTTATATTTTAGCCAAAAAATCAAAAAGTTACTAAAATAGCCTGTTCCCAACATTAAAAGGTTTCTCAGTTTTCAAAATTAGCTCTGTTGGTTTTCTTACGAGGTAGATCATAAAAAGTGTGACGAGAGTTTTGCAAGAATGAAAGTACATAATGAGAACTAGTAACAGAATATCTAGAAATATGTTATAAGATTGGAATTCTATAGAAAATCGTGTTACTCAAAGAACCATAAGCATGTATCAAATGAGCTGAAGGGAAAAAAATATAAGGAAAAAAGAAAAGGATTAAATAGGTTTTTAATTAAAATAACAAAACTAAATAATGTTTGGCAATGCTAATAAAAATTAAAATATACCAAATAAATGAGTCAACAAAGAAGCTTCAAGTCAATTGATAATAAAAACAAGGAAATTCTAGTCAAAATAAATAAATAAAGAAAAAAAATCCAGTTTTGATCATTCATGTTGATAATGCAATGATTGCTGATGTGCATCATATATTTGTTATAGAGGAAACCTCCCTGAATGTAGCAAGGCCACACACCATTTCAAGCATTAGCATACACTAATGCTTTGTTTGGTTGGGGGATTTGGAGAGGGATTTGGAAAGGGAAAGGGAAAAGGTGTGTGAAATTAGGTGAAATATAGGCATGTTTTTTTCACATTTCACCTACCTTTTCTATTTCCCTTTCCAAATCCCTCCCTAAATCCTCCAACCAAACACAGCATAAATGAATATGTGTGTGATGAGAACCATCAATTTGATCCATTAATGTATATTAACTACAATGACATGATCTGAGAATTGACCAAAAATATGTAAAGAAGTATTTCTTACCTGGGCAGATGAATGACTCATATTACCCAACAACTCCTCCAGAAGTTTCCTATGGAGCTGTATTTCAACCACTGGCATTCTTGGTGGGGATACTTCTATAAGTGCAGCTGAAAGAAAAATTAAGCGCTTGGCAACTACAGTTGTAGTTACCGTTGGAGGTAAAGGGGTAGCTAAACAATCCATCACTTTTTGTCTCAGAATTGGAATGTTTGTTCCATACTTCCCTTTCCCAGTAACAGCATAACGTATACAAGCTGACCACTCAGGTATAGATTCCACTGATGGAGCAAGAATGAGATTCTGTAACTGAACCATCATCCAGCTATTCCATGCTTCTGTAAGGCCATTGACATCAGAATGCAGTACTCCAACCCACACTACAGCAGCAACACACTGCTTAGACCTCTCCTTAGCAATTGCAAATTCCTCCAATGCACTTTTAAGCGCCAATAAAACTGGCATTCCACATTCTTGAAATAGGTGCTTAAATATGCATGCAAAGTTAGTAAAAAGTATCACTTCCTAGTAAAGAAATCCAACTGGGGGTACGTGGCCATGAAGATGTAAAGTCAAAATAAAAACGGGTGATAGATTTGTCAGCCAAACTCTGAAAGGAAGAATTTCCATGATTTCCTCGGGAAGCTGCACTTTCACTGTCAGTGATTATATGAACATGAGAAAGACAGTTCAAAGTCTCACTAAAAAATCCTTCTTCCTGAAATATTTGACTTAAAGCTCCTTCAATGGAGGACTTGTTATGTACTTGAATATCCCCAGAAAAATCAGGCTGTTCCTCAGCTGGCATTTTATAAGGTGATTCTTTCAACAGTATATTTAAAGCAGAGATTGCAAGTATTCTCATCTGAGGAAGTTGACTTCTTAAATTCTTTAAGAAGTGACCTGGAAAAAAATATTTGAATTTAATTGCTCACAATTCACAAGGTTGCTATTAATCAACACGAGACAAAGAAGCAAGAATAAAATGGAGAAATTTTAACAGTGTTCGTTCAAATTTTCAGCTAAATTTATGGCCCAACCACGATATACACTCACCAGAAGTTTCACTAAGAATTTTTGAAGATGAATTTGGATCACTCCTGGAAGACGCCATAGCCAACAATAGCAGAACTCTGTTAGCCATCAGATTATACCTAGCAAAAGGAAGGGGGGAAATAAAAAGATAAAAAATTAAAAAAAAAAAAGAGAGCTCATTTTAGAAATCTGGAAGGTCTATGAGCTGTTCATGTGCAGCAAATATCAAAGGTAACCATAAGTTGATGTTGTGCATGAATTATTTCTATGCCTCTAGAAAAAGAATGCCACCAGACCACAAAGATTATTAGGTGGGTATAGCACAGCCACACAAGTAAACATATATAAAGGATTTTAACGAGTCAAACAAGAGAATGTTTACCGCCAATGCGAGTTGGTAGATTCAAAACTCATACAACCAATCTGAGAAACCAAATCAGCAAAATCTGTCCCATCTGAATTGATGTCTGATGTCCGAAGGATGCTTCTAGGGACTCCCCCAAAATGGATGTTGTATTTGACAAAGAGCTGTTGGCATTCAGAAGACATTATACAAATGAAAAATACAGCCTCTATATAATCTTAAGGGAGATCTTACCTCATTGATTGCTTTCTGAGCTTTCAGTGATTCATGATGGGAGCTTCAAAGAGAGCAAAAAAGATGTAAGATACGGATTGTATGGCATCATTTCATCATAAAAATAACTCAAAAAAAATTGAAGCAAATTCCAAAAATAAAGTCACCTTGAAAGAATTCCGAGGATAAATGAAGAGAATGACTTTGCATCCTGGATTGAGAGAAAATGCAAAATATAGTAACAGTCACTATTTAGAATCTGGTTAAGCAATTTTTTCTGATAAATAAAATTTCTCTAATCACTTTATCCAAGACAACTACCATAGTCAGATGCTTGTGAACGGTATGCGAAGCAAGGACTGCACAAGAACCTAGAACTGCATATTCTGGTGAGTTGGGTTGCCGTATGTTCTCAATAAGACTGAGCACGCACTTCGAAATCATTGATGGCCATCGTTTCATCATCTTCAGTAAGGCCTTTACAGCAAGTCTGTGTGTCAATTCAACAATTTAAATCAGATACGACAAATGATACCAGAACAAGAAAAAGATAAGCAAAGAAAGCAGAATTGAAAAGCCACTAAGCAGCGCATACTGAGGAATTGATTTATAAAACCTAATATGCCAAAAGAAGCATCACAGAAACCATGAAGTTTACAAGATCACCAGTTCCAATAGAATTTCTTACTTATCCAAAACCTGGAAAAAAAAGCATTCTCTACAAATTTTATTTTTTCAAAAAAAACATCAATCTCGAAGCTGCTAAGCAATCCTACAGTGATGACATTATATGCGAGTGTTAACTAAACATTATTAGCACATCCTTCCTTGTGAACTGAAGACTGGTCCTACTTATCAGATATTTGAGAACTGGAGCACCAAAATCAGTGTAGTCACAACATAAGACCTATCAAAAACTCGTCACCAAAGAACAGATTTTTTTTATCATAATTTAGAGTGTTAAACTTTATCCAATGCTACCAGGCATAGGCCTCATCATCATTGTCTGGACAAGGGCAAGTACACCTACTAATGCCAATTAAACCTCCTATGGCGTCACTGCAAGATTTACTGAACACTGTTCAAGGTAAACTAAAAAGCATCATTATCATGTGCGTCCAAAAAAGGCCAATATCTTAGAGATTTCCATCCTAAAAAGTACACTCAAGTATATGATACCAACTTTAGTTTCAGAACAGGCGAGAGCCACATTGAAAAGATAATCACTCCCCCATTTAGAACTACCTTCTAACATTCCAACTATGTCATCAATATTGCACCACATTCATTTGGAGGGCGGCACATCACATTTACCCTTCCATGTAACAAAACAGTCAACGATCCAATTAGATATTTAAATCCAATTATGTTTTTGTAAATTGTCACTACGTCTTGTTGACAACACTTGCGAACCAAATACAGTAACAAACATAGCATACTCCCCATTCATGAAGATGCAAAAACAGTAGTCAATAAGCCATTAAACAAATATGTATATTTTTTAAATTACTTACGTACACTGCTTGCAATGAATTGAGTTGATGTAACAGGGTAGAAGATTAGTGGACTTACATGCGCACAGTTTCATAGTTATGCAAAGAGAGATTGAGAAGATCATCCATCAAAAGAACCACAAAGTCTGACGGAGCCGCATTCCCACTTGTACGAAAGAGATGATATGATGATTGTGATGATCTCCACGTACTATGCATATATGCCTTGTCAATAAGTGCCCACCTAGGCCTGGGATGAAAAGAATAGATTCACTGTTCGAAGCATTTGATCATCATTGAGTAGAATGTAAAGGGGGATATCATGCAAAGACTACTTACCTTCTCTTTCCTTTAGAATGAGACGAAACAATAAAATTTATTGGAGGTTCTATTATAGCAGCAGATTCCAATTTCCAAGCCTGCCTGTGATTTGACCACTCATCATATTCGGAACTTCCTGGATGTGAGGTTAAATAAGGAATCATTTAGAACAAGAAGAACTCAAAAAAGAAAGAAAAAAAAAAAAAAAAGAAGCAAATTTCACTTTACCCCCTTTCATTTGGAAATAAGCACTTCTTTTTTTCTTTTTTTTTGATAAAAAATCAAACATTATTTATGGAAACAAGCACTTTTAACCCCCCATGGTTTGTGGACTAAAAACACACCATAACAATTTCCATCCAAACTAATATCAAGTCTCTCACATGAGTCTATCTTGAGAGTAAACCATTTTTAAAGACAAAAAATACCCTTATAAATATTCAAAATTTCACTTAGCATTATTCCATCTAGATGCAGTGTCCATTACCATAATTTCCCAAGGCATCCATGATACGAATGATAAGCAGTAATAGGATGCTGTCATCTGATTTTTCCTCTAATAAGTATCTGCAAAATGCGAAGTTTGAAGAGGTTCAGCAAACCACACTAGCAACAGTTGGTCCATTAAAAGAACAAAGGATTTGTTAGGGAAAACTATATTACTTGCAGGCTGTATGTATGATATCAGCTGCTTTTTCACGAAGTTCAGCACTACCAACACGAGCACCAGTTGCCCCAGCTATTAAGAAAGGTATATGACCCAGATCATCAACCATCCCGTTCCCAAAGGACAACCTAAAATCAGGCAAGCATGACAATACACCTTGTAATGAAGAATCCAGCCGCAAAAGAGTCACCTTCAGGTGCTCTTTCTCATTCCCTGGGCAACAGTGTGCATAAAATTGTCAGAAATAACAAACTACACAGAATACAGAGCATATTGAATTACTTGCATCTGTATGAAATACGCAGGAAATCAAAGTTCTGCATATCCTACGGGTGATGGTATTGGATGAAGATAAATTGAAGATTAGGAATTTAATCATTTATTTAAGCATTACTTTATATTTATTAAGTTTTATTATTTGATTAAGATTTAATCATTGTACATTTTATTTTAAATAATTTTTAATTACGGTTTCCTGGAATGCCTATAAATAGGCCTTTTATGTAATGGTTTCGCAGACTATGAGATTGAGTTGAGCTTGGATATTGAGAATATTGTTGAATTAAGAGAGGTAAGTCAAGGAAATTCAATTATTTCCAAATCATGGCAAATAAACTCAAATAACTCAATACACACAAGCCCTATATAGGCAGACCTAAATAAAGGAACAATCCAACAAGGAAGCAAATACAAATTAAGAAATATAAAAACTAAGCTCTTAATTTTTGCCTCCTTTACAATCCCCATCACCCACTGAGGACCTAAACTCCTCTAACTCTGACATCCCTCCACAATAAATTACTACATATGTCCATCAGAAAAGCAGAGGTTGCAAATGGAAGGGAAAACATCTAACAGAAAAAAAAGAATGAGTTTATTCTTTCGTTCTTTTTTTTTTTTTTTTTTATAATAAGAAAGGAATATGGCAATTACCTGAATCAGAATGAATTTTAGTCTGACATATTCTCAGAAGTTCATCTAAAGCTGATTTGAAATGCAGGTTTAATAGTTCATTTGCAAATTGAACTTCTTCATCACTTGGGACATGCCACTTAGGACCTGTAAATGGTTTATCATCATAATCTTTTGTGCTGATCCATTCCTCTAATGCAGCGGCGGCTGGGTGATGCAAAATACACCTAGAAAACCAGAACAGTTATGCATGGATACAGTTTAGTATATGCAATATTTATTCACATCTACAACATATATGGAAAATAAGAAGCTGCATGGTGAATGCCAGACCACTTATGTAAGTAAACCTCAAGGATTCATGTTCATATCAGATCTAACGAAGATTATTATGTGTTGGCTGTCAAGACCACTTATGTAAGTAAAGAATGAAAAACATACTTGTATTGATCAATAGGATAATAAAGAACCAGGCTTCCAAGGAGGGATCGGAGAACATGATCGCCAGCTCCATTAACCTGCCATAAATCAATCATATTGCAATTAAGTTGTCAATGGATGGAAAAAAATAAAAAGAGGAAGAAGAAGAAGAACCATTGAAGCTTTTGGAGTTATGTCTAGTAAGCATATTTATCAGTATGCAAGTATGCAGAAAGCAACAAGTAAATGACAAGCACAAAAAAAACCTTCCAAGATGGGGATTCAAAGGCAGACACGATAGCTTCTTTGAATTGATCCTTGTAACGAAGAAGGGCAGGACCGCCATAACTGATGGCAACTGATAATACTTTCAGTTGATAGTCAATTGCCGTTTCGAGAGCTGGAGAAAGTGTGGGTTTTACCTGAAGAAAGACAATTGACATTCACAACAAGAAAACATAAGGCAAATGACAAGTACCAGGGCAAAGGAAAAAATATAAAACCTTGGAAGCAACTGATGCATCAGAAATTCCTCCTCCTCCAAAACCTGTAGTAGGTGTTCCTTTGAAAGAGGATATAACAGACAGTAGGATTGGTTCAATAAGGTGAACAACAGCCTCTTCTGGGTTTGAATGAACACATGCACAACAAAGCAGTCCGACCTCTGCTATTGCCCCAGGAAGAATATTTGTCTTGACAAACTTTGAAATTTTTCTGAGAGCCTGCGAGTGAAATGTAAAATTCATGAGAACATCTATCCAGAAAACTTAAATTATTAGAAACCGCTGAACTGACTATTCAGATCAAAACATTAACCTGGTCATAGAGCGATTTTGAAAGCCTTCCAAGCAAGATTTCCAGCATGCAAAAGTAGTAAGGACCATCATCAACCAGGAAAGTTCCTGATGTAGCTGATGAATGAAGGCCTTCATTCCTACAGCACCATTAACAACTTATTCCAGAGTGCAAAGGGGGAAACTAAAAATAATTTGACCCAACATTTATTAGTAATTAACAAATAAACAAATAGAAGCATAAGAAGGAAAAAGAGCTGGGAAAATATTGATGTCAGATATCCACCACTTACAGAACACTACTAGGTTCCAAGTGTAGAAGTAAAGAAAATAGGCGACATAGGAACTCATCAAGCCATTCAGAAAAGCAGATAGTGGGCATCAACAACAACTCATCCATATTATCTTCAATGATAGCCATCTGCAAATTTGAGACAGATGAGCAGAACCCTTCTTCACAAAAATGCACTTATGACAAGTTTTTTTACGAAGATTAGTGCTTACATTGGAAAATATAGAACCAATCAGTTGCATGGTTGCCAAGGTTTTAGGTGGGTCATTGGCATCCATGCCAAGTAGTGCATTGGATAATGAAATCATCAAAAGATCAACGAACCCATCACTACAACCTACATCATCTGGTTTTATTGGAGAAGATGACAAGGATGTGAGAAATAGAGATCGGGCAGCAAATGCTACTGATGTCACAGCAGCCTTCAACTGGTGGGTGGCTGTTATCTGAATAGACACAATGTTAGAAAAGAGAAGGTAAGGTGATGAAACAAGCACAATACAACCGAATGAACACTCTGTTAAAAATACATCTTATCCATGGGACATGATTTCTAAGTTGGACCAGATGTCTATTGGAAAATCATAAACAAGTAAATAAGGATTTCACGCTTCTAGCATGTAAGGAAATGCATGCTACATCACTGACCGTCTCCAAGGCCATATGGAACCGAGACGCTAAAAATGGAAGAACCAAAGAGGGTTCCACATAAGACAAAATAGAAGTTGCTGCTGCAACTGTTTCGGAAAGATGTTCATTTTTGCTGTATTGACCACGATCAATTAACTTCAGCACCGTATTCACAAAAAAAGCCCTTTCTGATGGTCCCAAACAGAGTTCAGCCTTCCTACTGTTCTCTTCATTCCTGTATTAAGGGTATTTTATAGTTACAGAAAACAATTAATACACAATAACAGATGTAGAACACCTTTAGTAATTTTTGCATAAAGAATTCTCACTGTTGCTCATGTTGTAAGCGTTTCTGGAATGTAATTACCAAATAGAGCAAAAACCGCTCTAAAGAATAAGTCCACCGACCACCATTAGAGGGATGGTAATATCTACAATGATAAATGCCAGAGGTGAACCAATTAATAGAATTGATAAATAAAACAAATGCATTATAAACGATACATAAAAGCATTAGGATGGCAGAAAACATACTGTTCTAAGAGGTTGACCAATTTCTCGAAGTGTTGCTGCACTGGACTACCAGGTTTTAACAGATGTACCTGCATTAGCAAAAGCAGAATACACATAACATGAACCATCCAACAAAATACCATGAAAACTGCTAGTTGTGGGCCTTCATTTATCTTACAATTGATTTTGCAATGGCCTTTGCTGGGGTGGCTGTTTTATTGGAGAACAAAAATCTTGTATTTCTGGGAACATCCACAGAAAAAGGATACGCTCCATTTCCATTTGCCACAGGAACCTACATTTGTCATTAAAGAACTGTGAAAGGCGTACAAAGAATATATCCTAGAGAACCTAACCATAATTTCTAGTCTCCACAAACTCTAAATGTAAAAGCAAGAAAGGAGAAAAAACAGAAGGCACGTAAGTCGGAGCATAAAATGAAAGCCTCACTGCAATAAATTCCCATAAGTTTATTGTTTAGTAATTCTTATCTTTCAGCTTGAAAATCTCAACCAATCCTAGGAGCCCGACTTCATAATTAACAACTTGATGTTGCTGTTTTTCCATGATTTTGCAAAAATTACTGCTAATACCCAAGTATTTTGGGTCTTGTGAACCCCATCTACATAAGTAGAGAGACGTAAGATGAAAAATATGATATGAATTCTCAACTATTTTCATTCTTTGTTGTTTATGCTCCTCTATCCTTCAATATCATCTTGTACAATCATAATCCTGGGATACAACCTTCTCTCGCAATGTGTTAGAAGCTCATGACATCACAACTATGCAATCCTATCAAAAAGTATTTGACAGACCTCAAAACAAAAAAACAAAAAAAATTGGGACATCTGCAAACTCAATCGGAAGGCTCTAAAATGCATTCCCCCCCGTTATTTACCCAATAAAAAGGTTTAGAAGTGTTATTATCCAAACAGTAACAAACATTCAGATTTCACAAATGTCACCAATTCTATTTTATGCTATTCACAGGGAGGTAGAAATGAAAAGTCTTTTCTTCTTCCAACTTCTAATTCTACTACCATTCCTTTCTGGGAACAACATGAGATTTCCAAAGGAAAGACATTTTTTTATAGGAGGGGGCTTTTGTCTGCTGAAACATGGCCCTCCAACATTCTTCATCGCTAAGTAATTAACAACCTCCTACTGTTGTTCCTTTTGGGGTTGCTGATGGTCCATCCAACCTGGTTAATTATCCTGTAAATTCACTCTAAATTACCCATGAGTTATATAAAATATAAACTAGTATACACAGCTAAAACCAATTTTGCTTATGCAAGTACTTATTCTCCATTTTACTTAAACTCAACATATCTACCATTATATCTTTCATATTCTCAATGTTTTTGCTTCACTATGTATCCAAAACTCACTCTCCCCTGAAGTGGAAGAAAGCTATATGAGAGCAAATCAAGGCTTTCGAAATGAATGGAAAAATAAATCTATATTACTTTCAACAGAGAAAAATCTAGTGAAGTACGAGTAAGAGTTCATCTTAAAATACGACAGCATGACATTGTGGCCAACATTGTGAACATATTTTAAACAAGATTAATAGAAAAACTGATTCCAAGTGACCATATGAGCTAAAGCTATCATAAAAACTTGTGTACGATGAGAAAGACCAGTGCTGTTGCATGTGGGTATATAACACTCATGCAAGTTGCCTAATGGGACTTCGCAATACTGAAAAATATTTTCCATGCAAGAACAAAGTCTATAAAGGGGTGCCATCCAAGATTCAAGTTAAGGAAAATATGTCAGCTAAAGAAAATTCTATAGAGGCTAAAACATCTTTTTGAGCCTGTAACTAGAGACAAATAAAGTACTGAGACAACACAAAATTATGTAACACTCACCTCAAACATATTCAAGTATCTTGTGAAGAGCGTAGGTAAGAAACAATCCCAGCTGATGAATTTGTAGTTCTTTATGACACGAGCTGTAATAGCTGCCCATTGACTGTTCCAAAACTGGCAATTTGGAATTGAATCCCACTGATCTAAACATATTTTAAACCAATCCCTGTCATTGTAAAGAAAAGAAATCAATTGCTAGTTCATTACCAGTCATACTGAAATTCATACAAAGAATAACTCCAAAAGTACCGGCAGTCCTTACGGTGAAAAGAAGTCCTGGTTGTCAATGTTTGTAGGAAGAAACAGTCTCACAAACCCAGCACCTTCAAAGGATGAGTTATGCCATGGATTTTCTAACAGAGATCTGCAAAATTGAAATCATTCAATAGAAAACGACTATATACACCAAATGCTTAGGGCAAACGCAAGAATGACTCTTATTAGTCCAGTCCCTCCCCTCCCAAAATCAGCAGGTATCTCAATGTGGGAATCTACATCTAAGTCAACATGTATGAAAGAAGTTAGCAAGTCCAAAAACAACTCAAACAGAAGAACAAATGATTTCTCTTTGACAAGGTTTCAGCATAAAACTAAAGCTTAAAATAGCTCAAAAAAACGTTGAAGAAAAATTTAGAAGAAGATATCATTTACCGAAGTGACTGACATAATAAAGAGAGACTCAGAAAATTACCCAAATTCAGACCATATCTCAGAGGCGGAACCTGGTGGGAAGAACCTCCGGCAGGATCGAACAAGGGAAGTAACAGTCTCAAAATGTCTCTGTCTCAATCTCCACCCTTCTGGGCCTGTATTCCTATAACAGATCCAAATTTTAAAGTACGAGAACACAGCTTTCAGAAACAAGGGATACAAAATGATAGACAAAGGCCATGCATATAATTTTTGATGTAGCTTTGGATCGGGAAGCTACTATTGCAGATTGTTTGGGGAATGTGGATGTGGTGGTTTGGGATATTCAGCTGTGGAGTCCAGTTCAAGATTGGGAGGTTGGCCAATTAGAGGTAATGTTTACTTTCTTGTATGGGCTGGGGGTTACGGGTAGGGGGGAGGATGGGGTGGTTTGGAATGTTTTGAGTACTAAAGGACAGTTTTCTGTCTCATCCTTCTATCGGAGTTTGGTGGGGGCAGTGATGGGTGTATTTCGTTGGAGGAGTACTTGGGTGCCAGGTGTTCCTTCTAAGGTTGTATTCTTCTTATGGACAGCTACTTTGGGACGGAATCTTACGGAATCTTACTATTGACATTAATGAATCGGTATTGCATGTGTTGTGCTGATGTTGAGTCAATGGACCATTTGTTTTTTCATTGTGTTGTGGTTTCGAGGTTGTGGGGGCTTATTTGTTCCATGTTTGGAATGTTTTGGGTACAGCCAAGAGGAGTGTTGGAGATGTTGTGGAGTTGGCAAGGGGCTCAAGTCGGATGTCGACACCAACGGGTTTGGTTGGTGGTGCCTTTTTGTTTGATGTGGTTGGTTTGGTTGGAGAGGAATCGGCATACATTTCAAGAGATACATCATTCTGTTCCATGGCTTGAGAATCGATTGCTAGTTACTTTGTATAGCTGGTTGGAGAGACGGGTGGATCCGGATTTATTTGCTTTTTAAAATTTTTTTAATGATGTTATTGCTTAGAAGTTTTTAGTTTCCACTCAATGATTGGGCGGTTTTGTATTCTTTGCATCATCTTGATACTTTTTCAATCAAATTTATTTTATTTATCAAAAAAAAAAAATTATGAGGAAGTTGGTCAGAAGGACAGATTATAAAAACTATGTGAGAAAAATAAAAAATCAAACCATACCATTCAAAAAAAATATCAAACATTAAAAGGTGCTATATATACATAATATATAGATGTATGATTGTGAGAAATCAATACTGATAATGTTTAGTTCTAAGGCAGCTATCAAAGAATTAAACATGAAATATGGAATTGTGGAAATCGATTTACAGTATATGGAGATCCTAGATAACATAAAAATAATTGGCATTCAAAAAGATAAATAAAAATAATTAAATATTTATATATAAAAAATTAATTTAAAAGAACAAGCAGAAGTATGCATGATAATTAATGTCAATAATTGTAATGTAGTCAAAAAAATGTATTCACAATCAATAAATTAACAAAGGGAAAACACAAAACTTGCCTTGTAAAGTGCGTATTGACCAATGTATCATAGAAAGGCCGCCATTGAACTTTCAAGGACAACTTCTTTCGGTATTTGTTCAGTAACTTCACTAGGATACTTCCCCATCTAACCTAAATGACGGAAATGCACTATCATGTAACAAACAAAAACAGAAGGAGAATATGTGAAAAGAAATAAAAAAACATTCAGAGGTACGATGCACCACCTGCGCATGAAGTTTGTTATGTGACGTGAAAAACAATTCCAACCCCAATTCCACAAGGGCAGCCACATCTTCCAAAGATACTTCACTTTTTGCTTTTATGAAGCTGCAAAATAAAAGAATAAAAAATAAAAATTTACACAGATGTCACCTGCAGATAGTATGAGAAGATGAATCAAATTATATTCAGCACCAAAAATAAAATGAGCAATGACCAACTAGCATTCAATTCAACCACAAGGGGTTGGCTTGGTGGTCAGCCACTTGGCCCTTGGTGCCTCATGAAGCATCAGGTCTAAGGTTCGATTCCCATTGACTGCTATCAATCCCTTTTGGGCCACGCCCACGGGCATAGCTTGAGATTTTACCAACCCACGTGGGGGGGCACTTTGCATGGGTCTCAGGAATAGTCGGGGTTTTACCCAGATACCCGATTACCAAAAATACTGGCATTCACTTCATTGAGCAGCAAACAATTAGATAACAAAAGCAAGTGACTATTCACTGGTGAAGAAGGTGGAGAATAGAACATACCAAATAGAACAAAATACTTCTCTTGTTTAAAAAAATGATGCCATCACTAAAGGGACCTATATCAGCATTATAACTTATTCTCTTCTACCAACAGATTTAACCTGATAGACACTGATTGTAACTGGGACACCCTTTTTTATAAGTAACCCATTTGCACAGATATATAATATATACATATATATAAACTACCAGATGCCATGTTCCCTATATATCACATATAAGCTCATTCCATAGCCCTTTTCCTAAATGAATGAGCATATACATCATCAACATAAAACAAAGTAGAGACTAGTTACATTAAAAGTTGAAGCAGCATAAAATGATTTACCAAAAAAAAGATCTCTAGTGCCAAAAACAAGGCATGAGATCTTGAAAAAGAGACACCTCTTAGCACTATGGATAATGATAATAGTCAGCCTTATTTATTTTCCAGTGGCCGCAGCCTTATTTATTTTCTTTTTCTTTTTTTTGAGCATCAACGAAGGAAGTTTTCTTAGCCTTATTTATTTTCCTGCGGCATGAGATTTATTCCGCTTCCATTGGTTTTGATTATATCAAATACATATATGCTTAACACAAGTGTCCAGCATGGACCTGGCTCAACCACGGAAGTGTCAATATTACATAGGTGAAAATTATCCAAACTCAAGATTAGGCATGTCTATTCGGGTTCCACATGTGATTGTGGAAAAACAAGAACAATCCACCTCATTACAAAACATGTGAATTAGTTGTTTTGCTTTGGTTCCATAGCAAGATTTTGTTCAGTAGTGCAATTGACTTGTTCAAGCAAGAGTAACATTTTCACTAATGCAGTATGCACCTACCTACCCTACCAGTCATCTTGCCGAACATAATAGATTGATCTTAGACATAAGGACCAACTTCCACTGAAACCTGTGTTTATGGAGCAATATTAACGGTTTCTCATTCATGATTATAAAATAAAATAAAATAAATTGTTTCTCATTCAAACTGTCTGCTAAAGTTGTAACAACAATGGTCAGGGACCAGGATAAAACTAATATATCATGCACATTAACCATGTACTTTTTTTCTAGCAAACATTTAAAATGTGAAATCATTGGATGATAGCTCTAAAAGTGATGATAAGTCTAAATCAACCTATAGATTTTAATCACCAAAGTATTCATCATTTTAGATATCATGATAAAATGTTTACCCCAGAAATCTGTAGTTTATCATTGGTTGCTCGAATCATAACATTTTCCATGAGAGAGTTACAGTCCAATTGGAACGTGCTTCACTAATTGTCAATGTCATACATGAGCAATCCCAGACAATATCAGGCATGACTGAACAGCAGAAATGGTTCCATTTTTGGACTGTTTTCTTGATCAAATAGCACTAGGAATTCTTGTGTATTCTTACATATACAAGCTATAACAAAATCCAATGATGCAGATATAAACAAAGACCAATAAATACTGCTAAACAACTTCAATTCAACTCCAGAAATTAGTAAGAATACGAATCAGAAATTCAAGAATTGAAGAGAATCAAAACACAAAAAAAAATTGACACCCTAACACTTCAAAACTCACTGAAACTGCAAATTGACAGCAGATGAACGAGAAACACACATAGAAAAAGTAAAAAAAGACTGATTGAATTTAGACTGTTTTCTTGATCAAATAGCATAAGGAATTCATGTGTTGTTACAGATACAAGCTATAACAAAATTCAATAATACAGACATAAACAAAGACCAATAATTACTGCTAAACAACTCCAGAAATTAGTAAGAATGGGAATCAAAAATTCAAGAATTGAAGACAATCAAAAAAAACATGATAGTCCAACACTTCAAAACTCACTGAAACTACAAATTGACAGCAAACAAAATACTGGCCGAACTATGCGAGCAAGCAATTCTTCAATTCTAACACGCATAAGATATACACACATACACACACAAGTTAAATCCATGTAATAATCAGAAATTGAAAATCAAAAAAAGAAAATGATAGTGTAACACTTGAAAACTCACTGAAACTACAAATTAACAGCATACGAAATACAGTATAGATCAAACTGTGCGAGAAAACAATTCTTCATCTGCAACACGCATTAGATTAGATATACATATATACACACACACAAGTTCAATCCATGTAATAATCAGAAATTGAAAGTTTGATATTGTAACAACTGAAAAATCACTGAAACTAAAAATTGACAGCATACGAAATGCTGATCGAACTACGCGAGTAAAGAATTCTTCAATTCCAACACGCATTAAGATATATATACACAAAAGTTCAATCTGTGAAACAATAAGAAATTGAAAGCTCGAATTGGAGCTCTTACATGTCGATTACGGAGATCCATTTCAGAGTGGAATAGACCGATTCAGGATCGTCGGGCAAATACAGCTCCTTGACAGTGGAGACGACGCGAGCGAACGATTCTCTCTCTCTCTTCGTCTCGTCGGCGACTGGCGGAGGAAGCCAAGCATTGTACAGATGCATTTCTTTTTCTTTTTGTTTGCAGCAATAATGGAAAAACACAGTAAAGCCCTCTTCGTCTTCGTCTATATATATATAGAGAGAGAGAGAGAGATGACTTGTTGGCTGATTTCTTGAGGGAGTGTTTCTTTATGAACAAGAAAGGAGAGATAAAATAAAAGATTGGGGGGGTGGTTTTGGTGGTCGGAGGTTGACTGGAAACCGGTAACGGCGGTGGTCGACGTTTGTTTTTATTCGATTGACTTGTTAGATTTTTCGATGTGCTGTTAGATTTTTTGGGTTGGGTTGGCAAGGGTTCGTTGTGCTTTTTTTTTTGGGTTCAACGAGACACAAAAAATAGAATAGGTTCGTGAGTCACAATAGATAAAATATTTCATCTAACTCCATAATTATTACATTTTTTTCTTATAAAAAAAGTTTAAAATGTCAAAATATCAAAAGTCCTTTTCAAATCAAGTTTTTGAGCTCAGACTCATATATTTAAAAAAGCTAAAAAATCAAAAAGTCAACTCATTTTCCAAACGGATTTTTTTTTTTTTTTTTTTTTTTTTGGGGTAGGGAAATACTATTTGCATATATGCCATGAGTTTAATCTGGGTAGATGGCATAATTTAGGCCTACTTGCCGGGCTAAATAAGTTGATTTTTTTTTTTTTATTATAAATAAAGTTGTGTAAAAAGTAAAGAGGTAATATAATTTAAAATGTTTCATTTGGGAATAAATTATTTTAATAATTTTTTTATTTTTTACGAAAAGATGTATAAAAAAGTAGAGAAGATAATGTGATAACTTATAATAAACTTTTTGACTTATTTATTAAAATGTGTAGTTGACAAACGAGACCTAAGTTAAAAAGATTAATAAATTGACTTATAAATCACTTCTCAAAAGAGACCTCAATAACACAATAGGTCATAGTTGTAACTAAAGATGTATATGATGTATATTATAGAATTTTCTTGATTACAATCCTTCAATTATTACATTATGTTTGGATGGAGGGATTTGGTAAGAAAATAAAAAATATAATGAGAATTTGAAACCATTTACTTGTTTGGACGGTTAAATAAGGTGAGAAATGACAAGAGATTGTGAGAAATAGACTCTCACTAAATCTGTGTTTTGTTTTTCACCAAAGATAGTGAAATTTGGTATGAAAAAAAAATGGATTTAATGAAACTTGTTTAAAATTTCAAAATTATCCTTATGAAGAAACATAACTTAGTAATATAGAAGGTTATTTTGGTAAAAATCAAATAAAACACTTTCTTTTCATTTATCTGATTTCCTCGATCCAAACAAGATAAGTAAGAAATTACATTTTCTTCTATTTTATTTATCAAATAATGAGAAACCATAATCATTTCTTTTCTCTTACCTTTACTCACAATCCAAACAAAGTGTTAGTGAATTTCATTTTACTCTCATCATCTAGGAATCCATACATATTAATTTTTTTCAACTTTAAAAATAGTATAAATATATTGCTACACAATAAAACCACAAAATGTGGAAGAAAAATATTTTAATTTTTAGACGTCACGCATACATGAAGGGTAAATGGCACTAAGGGGTTGTTTAGAGTGTCTTAAATAAGTGTATTTTTTATCTTTTTAGACTAAAAAGTTGAAAAAAATACGAATGTTTGGGTTAATTTTTTGATTTTTTACAAAAAAATATGTATTAAAAAATTATATAAATAAGTGTGTAAGAAAAGTTAGTAGATTCGGCTGTACATATGTGGGCAGGCTAGTGTTGGTATGAGATGGAAAAATGATTGTCTACTTTTTGAATTTGAATTAGACGGTGTTGTTTGGCCCGTGGGGGCCCACCACAGGTCCCGTTTTGCTAATCGGAACCGTCAATGTGTAGAACTCGTCGAGTACTATATGCTTGTAAGAAATCACGTTGATTAGATATTGATAGTTATCTAATCGTGTTAGGTTTTATTGTCAACTGTTAACTACAACACCATCATTTTTTTATACAAAACTGATTTGATCATATAGTTAGCGATTTCCAATCAATGTGATTTTTTACTGACATATAGTTATGGACGAATTCTACATATTGCACGGTTCGAATTATCAAAATGGAATATGTGGTAGGCCCCATGAGCCCAACATTTTCGTGGATTTTATATATGTAATTCATTTTTTTTTCCCTCTTACGGTACTAAAGGGTCAATTCAGCCTTGAAAATTGTGTAAAGTTTGTTTGATTAAAATATTATGTATATTAATTTTTTAATATTTTTAATTTGTAAATAGTGATTTTTTTTTTTTTAATTTTTTGACTTTTTAACTTTTTTGAAACACCTCAAACCAGGCCTAAATGATTAGATGATAATATTAATGATATGGTATTACCATTGTTTCAAGTTTTTTTTTTTTTTTTTTAATGATCTTAAAGGAGTTTGTAAAAGTAAAAATAATATATTTTTATAATTAAATAGATCAAAATATATATTTTGATAGTAATAAAATAAAAAAACTATATTGCATTTTTGGATCATATATACTAGCATATCACTCGTACTATGCACGGATTATGTTCACAATTATCTATATATGTGAATTGCGATTTTTAAATGTCTTCTTTTTTTCTTTTTATTAAATGCCTTCTTTTTTTCCTTTTTTATATTATATTAAAGTTTAATAGTTTAATAATAATTAAATGTGTTAGACTTTTCAAGGAATTAAATGTTTTTTTTTATTATATTATGTTAAAGTTTAATATTTTGATAATAATCATATGTGTTGGACTTTTCAATAAAATTTTTTTATGCTTATTCTTAATGCATTAAAGTGTTATTATGAGTGATAATAATCATATGTGTTGGGACTTTTCAAGAAATTCATATGTGTTGGATTTCCAAAAAAAAAAATTTATACTTCTTCTTAATGCATTAAAGTGTTATTAATGAGTGTAAAATTTGAGGGTTGGAAGAAGTTAATAAATGCTAAGGTTTTTTTTTTTTTTTTTTTAAATCAAATAATCAAGAAATTTAGATTGGGAGATTGAAGCTCTCACAAGGCTTGGGGTTTAAAACCCCCTTTTGCTTAATATATAGTATAGATATAGATGCGGAGGTTTCTTTGGGAAAAAGAAAGTGAGTATTGAACTGAGCTAGTTTGGGCTCTGAATCGTGTAAAAAAGCAATTGCGAGACTAGGTGGAGAAGTTATTTGGTGATTCTGTGGCACGGTTACGCAGTGTTTTAGATATGTTGTGATTAATAGAGATGGTGAAATTTATGATTTTGTATTTGATGACTTGAAAGAAAAATATTAGAGATTTCAAAAGTTTTTATTAAATTTTTTATTAAATATCTCACATAAATATAGAATTCATATCATATAAGTCTTATATGAATTCTATATTCGTGCGACAAATTTAATAAAAAATTTAATAAAATTTTTGAAGTGCTCAGCATTATTCAATTCGAAAATATGAAGAAACATATTTTGTGTTTGGCCAAGGTATGATGATCATGTACGCCTGGATCAACAAATAAATTCTCGGCCAGGTGCGGTACATGTGGCTTGCAATTCAGCCGCTAAAATTGTAACAGGTCCTGCTGGCCGTTGAAACCACTAAAATTATAACAGGTCCTGCTGGCCGTTGAAACTCACAAGTTATTTTAATAATTTTTTAAATTTTTATGAAAATATATGTAAAAAAATAAAAAATAAAAAGTGATGTGATAATTATAGTTATATTTTAACTTTTTAATTAAAATATGTAGCCTTCAAAAATTAATATTTAATATGTTGAAGTGTAGGAAAAATTACACTAGAAATGGTATTAAAGAAAAGAGTAATACTACAAATTCATTCTTATCAATTTATAAATTATTTAGAAATTAATCTTTACCCCACCTTATAGGAATAATGAACCTAATATAGATCTCACACTACATAAATTAATTTCTATCACACAATCACTCACCAAAAATATTCTAGATAGGCAAGTTTGGATTTCCAGACTTTCTCTATAGAAAAAATACGAAATGCCATTGAGACCTATTTTGGAAATTGATCTTTTTAATAGTTTTTTACTAAAAAACATACACAAAAACATAGAGAGAATGATTATTTTTTTATAATAATTTTTTAAATTTTTTATTAAAATTATAACTTCCCAAAATAGGTTTGAATCAATTTTACATTTTAGAAGAAATTTTGGAAATTGATTATAAAAACATATTCTTAGAAAACTGCTTTACCCTCGATTTTGGTCTTATTTGGAAGTAGACTATTTTAATAACTTTTTGACTTTTTACGAAAAAATATATTAAAAAAAAAAATAATATGATAATTTATAACATTTTTTTAACTTTTTAATTAAAATATGTATTTTCCAAACAAAGCTCTGTGGACTTTTCCCATCCCCTTTCCATTATCTTCTTTTCTGCCGCCCTTTACAATCATTTATTTCCCACTACCACCATAACTCGGGGCATTTCTCTAAATAAGTCAAAATAATAAGAGAATTTCTAAACTAAGCCTAGTTTTGAAAGAACTCCCAAAATAGGCTAAATCGCGGTTCACAATCGCAAGTTCAACACTTTTCCAACATTCTCGTGTGAAATCTGCGCAAAGTTAAACTCGCTGTTATGAAACGCGAGTTTGATTAAGAACTCGCGGTTTGGAAACGCGAGTTTGATCAATTTTTTTTTTTGTTTTGAACTCGCTTTTCACAAGCACGATTTCATCCAAAAAAAAATTTCCATGGAACTCGCTGTTTGGAACCACGAGTTCATCAAAAAAAAATTTCTTCTGAACTCACTTTCTGAAAGCACGAGTTTAGCAGAAATGATTTTTGTTCTGAACTCGCTGTTTGTAAGCACGAGTTTATCAAAAAAATTTCTAAGAAACTCGCTCTTTGTAACCACGAGTTCATCAAAACCCAGGTTTTATGAAGAAAAAAAAATTTCTTCCACCCTTACTCTTTAGAACCACGGTTTTTTACCAAATTTTTTTATGAACCGCGCTTTTAGCGTAATTTTTTATTTTTAATTTCAATTTTACTAAACTTTAAAGAAAAAAATTTCGTTCTTTTGTTTATGTTGTCATTGTTTTGGTGATAATATATTTCAAAATAATTTTTTTAGTTAAAATTCTTTTTACTAAAACCATTCTCATATTAATTTTTTTTTCTTTCCTTTTGTCTTAATTTTGGATTAGAATGTGTAATTCAGCATTTTTTTATTTTGTTTGACTAAAGTAAATTTATTTTATTTTTTCTTGTGTTTGTTTTGGGTTAGAAGGTAATAATGTAATTTATAAATTTTTTGGCTTTACTTAAGCCGTTTTGATGTCAATTTTTTTATAATTATTATTTCTTTGTTTTGCGTTAGAAGGTGTTATTCAGTAATTTGTTTGGGCTTTAAAAAATCCGTTTTCATTTAAATATATATATTTTTTCTTTTGTCTTTATTTTGGGTTAGAAGGTGATAATGTAATTCATAAATTTATTTTCACTTTACTAAAGCCATTTTCATGTAAAGTTTTTTATTTTTTATTTTTTTCTCTTGTCTTTGTTTTGGGTTAGAATGTGTTATTCAGAATTTTGTTTTGGCTTTACTAAAGCCGTTTTCATGTAAATAATATTTTTTTTTTTTTCTGTTGTCTTTGTTTTGAGTTAGAAGCTGATAATGTAATTCATAAATTTCTTCTCGCTTTACTAAAGCCGTTTTCATGTAAACTTTGTTATTTTTTATTTTTTTTCTCTTCTCTTCGTTTTGGGGTAGAATGTGTTATTCAGAAATTGGTTTTGGCTTTACTAAAGCCGTTTTCATTTAAATAATATTTTTTTTTTCTGTTGTCCTTGTTTTGGGTTAGAAGCTGATAATGTAATTCATAAAACCTTGAGGAAAAATACACATAAGTCTCCCACAAAAATACATAAGTAGTACAAACATAAGTCTCGAACAACAATACATTGTGGACACCATGAACTGAACACACAATACATAAATAAACATAACAGTTAGACAGACAAATATTAGCCAGACAATCTGACCAACTCATTATAGAAACACTTACTCTAACACAGACATTACATATTAATGCATGACCTAATATTGCCGAAGTGTAGACATTAACACCTAATTCGCGCTTAAATCGGTAGGTGGCTCAGAGTCTGAACAATCCGAAAGCTCAGCATCAAAGACAAGCTGAGGATCCTCCATGATACCCTTGATAGCCGCATCATTTGGTTCTGTTTTGTTCTTCTGGGCATCCTTCTTAACTATGTATAGCTGCATATCGCGGGCTAACCTACAATTCATTTGAGAAATCTCACGTTGTAGTCTTTCACATAGTCGATCAACATTATCAGGATCTTCCTTTTGGATCTCAACAGAATGTGCTTTTGGCACCTTCAATCGATTTTCCCGACATAATCTTTCCATTTGGACTCGCTCTATAAATAGTGCGGGCCACTTCAGAAGTCTAGCGTTTGCTAAACCATATCTTGTTTGATTATCTGATGGTTCCTTCACCAAACCACATGGATCTCGATAGTACTTGGGCATGACAAAATGTTGCTTCCCAAACCTATCATGATAAGCACAAGAGGCATCTAACGAAACAAATGGTGTTTCATCTTCAGCATCGCCACTTCCCCTTCCCCCTCCTCGTCGTGAACTGTCACCCCTTTGCAAGTTCCTACCACCTCTGCGATTCCCACTCCCTCCCATGAACCATGTAGCCATGCTAATTTTTTAAAACAAATGAATGATAATTTCGTAGGGCGAAATGAGTTGTAAGGTTGTGTCTTCACCTATAGTCGTTTATATAGTTGGTTATGAACAACTTTAAAAATATGGCCCTGCATGACAATCCCACATAAACGAACAAGATATGAGTTGTCAGTAGAATGAAAAACCAGAAAAAAGGAAATATTGTGCACCAAGTCACATGACTTGACAATCCATCTGCATATACCGACAAAATAAGGGCATGCTCACTGTAAGGTAAATCAGTGAATTCACTGTTGCCATGTGACTTTCTGAATTGAGAATCACACATATATTAATAAGAAATGAGTTGTCATTGTAATAAAAAAGTAGAGCAAAAATTTGAGAAAACCAAAGTCTGTGCACCAAGTCACATGACTTGACAATCCATCTGCATATACTGACAAAATATACAAATGCTCACTGTGAGGTAAATCAGTGAATTCACTGTTGCCATGTGACTTTCTGAATTGAGAATCTCACATACATTAATAAGAAATGAGTTGTCATTGTAATAAAAAAGTCGAGCAAAAAATTGAGAAAACCAAAGTCTGTGCACCAAGTCACATGACTTGACAATCCATCTGCATATACCCACAAAATAAGGGCATGCTCACTGTAAGGTAAAGCAATGAATTCACTGTTACCATGTGACTTTCTGAATTGAGAATCCCACATATATCAAGTAGAGATGAGTTATCACTGTAATAAAAAAATCGAGCAAAAAATCGAGAAAACCAAAGCTTGTGCACCAATTCACATGACTTGACAATCCATCTGCATATACTGACAAAATAAGGGCATGCTCACTGTAAGGTAAATTAGTGAATTCACTGTTGCCATGTAACTTTCTGAATTGAGAATCCTACATATATCATTAAGAGATGAGTTGTCATTGTGTATCAAATAATCGAGCAAAATATCGAGAAAACCAAAGCCTGTGCACCAGGTCACATAACTTCACAATCCATCTGCATATACTGACAAGTCTCTCCACGATTTGACTACTCAATGTTTGAAAAAATAATGGTGCACCTTGTGAGTGAAACGTGGGTTAGGTAGGAGTACTTGGCCACCAATGTTTGTGAATATCATGGTGCATTCAAATCTGTCCAGAAACTGGTGCATTAAAATCTGTCTGGAAAACTGGTGTTACACAGTGATTTCAGAAGTGTTGTTCTCTTTGGGTATAAAACCGAAAAATAACAAATCATCGTCATTAGAACTGGTTACAATTCTAGTTTCTATACTAAGAGAATCGTCAATTTCTTTAAAAAGGTGCAGAAAACAATCTGTTTGGGTATAAGTAATTGTAAATAGTGATTCATCCCAACCAAATCAAGTAAAACCAATTGGGTTTTAAACTTAGTCCCCCCAACTGGACCAACCACTTGGGTTTGAGCTTGTTTGTCCAGGCCCCGAAGTTTAGTTTTTTGTCAACCCCCAATTCCTTACCAGAGTCATCATTTGTACTGGACTTACAAGAATTGGAAGGCAACTCCTTCTTCTTTCCTGATGGAGATTGAAATTATTTATGTAGAGGATCCCTATTTGACGAGGCGCAGTTAAGGGAAGCTTTTCACCGAGCTACCTGTTCTGTTTTATGTGTTATTGAAGGCGGTAGTTCGTTTCACCAAGTTTAGTTTTCTGTCAACCCCTCATTTATTACCAGAGTCATCATTTTTACTGGACTTCCAGGAATTGGAAGGTGACTCTTTCTTCTTTCCTAATGGAGATTGAAATTCTTTGTAAATTGATCCCTATTTCACCAGCCCCACTTAAGGGAAGCTTTTCACCGAGCTACCTATTCTGTTTTATGTGTTTTTTTTAAGTATTCACATAATTTAACATACATTAATCCATTCATTAATCCAGGATCCCTATTAATTCAACATACATTAATCCGATGGAGATTGAAATTTTTCACGTCTGAGATCCCTATTTCACGAGCCCCGATTAAGGAAACTTTTCACCGAGCTACATTACATTTTATGTGTTTTAAGTATTCACATAATTCAACATACATTAATCCATTTGTTAATCCAGAACATTCATTAACTCATTGCAATTCAATAAAGAAAGTCATGAACTAATAAATGTGCTGTTATAAATGTAATTATTTCATAAACTTCAAGTTCATTAAACAAATACTTCAAATACATCCGTACCTTAGATGAACAACAACATTGTCTTACACTCCAGACAACATACAAATATATATGGAAGATAAATGTGTTTGATTTCTCATTCCTCATCTGACATGTAGTAGTCAGAGAGATATTTTTCATTGTTTAAGACATTATTTCGCTCAATCACTTTCAAATCTCTGTTGCTTGCTTCTGCCATTTCGGTGGCTAGCTGAAGCATGAAATGTCGACATCTTCGCATCAACATTCTATTGTTCTCCTTCTTAATTCTACTAACTGCTTTTTCATAGTCACTGACATTTCGTCTAGCCATGGTTAATGAGCAGCGATGAGGTACCGGTGCCCCAAAGTTCGTAGATCATTAAACAATCCTTCTTGCTCCGTTACCTGAGCGCCCATTACGCTCGGATACCGGCATAATAATCCTTCGGACTCGAGTACTTTTCGCTCTTGTAGTCATAACTAAATGGAGGTATGACCACACTTTCGGATTTCTTTGTTGGCGTGAACTTCTGCACCTCTTGAAGACATTGTTCCTAAAATAAACAAACAAATAATAATAGTAATTGTAGATATATTACTATTGTTATGACTTGAACAAACATCATCTTTGGGATTGTCGCTATTTATAGACATCATACTGTGGGTTAACTAGAGATGATCTAGTGACGATAATGCTTGCTGGGGCACTATGGAAGAAGTGATATCCATGATATTATTTTTTAACTTTTCATTTCATACAATCACAGTACCGTGACTTTGTGTACCTGTGATGTAGTCACGGACGTAGTTGTCAGATAAAGTCATCATTGTAGGACAGAGGATGACACTGCAATCCCTTCATATTGGAGCAGTGAGTTGTCAAATAAAACAATATGCAGTGAGTTGTCACATCGCCCCATGAAACTATTTTTTCATGCTTACTTTTTTAATACAGTATGTAGTGACTTGGAATTGACGATTTCAGTACAAATTGGTATTTTCAAAAAATTATAAATGAAATTAAATCCTTAAATTTTCTTTGTTTTAAACAAATATTCTTCATAAACAACCTATATTTCATTTTATTTTCACTTAATGAACTTCACAGTCATCCTAAAATATCCAATGTTTGTATTTTTTGCTTCTTTTTGTATATTCTGCAATGTGATAAAAAAAAATAAAACATTTACTTGCGCTGCAGAAAGTCACATGCATCACGTAATGTGAGGAAAAAAGTGATAAACTATATAAGCATGGCAAAGTCAGAAAGTCAGATGCATTACTGCATCACTGCATAAAGCGACATGCATCACTGCATCACTGCACAAAGTCACATGCATTCTTTGCATTCTTTGACAAAGTCGATGCATCAACGCATCATGCACAAAGTCACATAGCATCTGAGAAAAATACAAAGCATCCAAATTATTACACCGGTTCAAGTAATTGGTGCGCATCACTGACAAATGTTGGACATATCACCGCACCGAGCTACAATTTATTATCGTACCATACCTACTGTGCCCTTGTGAATTATGCAATCTATTAAAATTTTGAGGGGGTGTCATAACAAAATAACAATAAATTAATATATATGTTAATATACCTAAAAAGTAAAACAAATTTCTGAATAAATATTTCAAAGAATTTAAAAATATTTTAAAGATTTTGAAATTGTAATTTCACATTTATTTTTTTTAAAAAATTTCAAGCAGAGAAATTTGACTACTTCAGACCTTTAGTCGGTTGATTAGCTTGGTTTTTATTTTATTATTTTTTTTTATGTTTTCACTTTTTGTTTTAGAATAACAATAAATTATGCAATTCATAAAAGTCGAAGTGACAACTCCTATCAAGTTGATGCATAGTTGTTCAGGTCATAAAAGTTGACGTGACAACTCTGCTGCATAGTTGATTACAATAATTTCATACATCTGACTACCATGTGTATATATGGTATAAATATCGCATCATACCATAACAAAAGTTTTACAGCTATTTCGAGCGATATCATCATGAGATATACGGTGGTTGATCTATATTCAGCAATGGGTCGCTATTGCGTTGCAGATGGAGATGAATTTGAATACCCAATGAATCCAAATCTGCGTTACTCACGTGCCACCGTCAATACCATGAGAGCTGAGTGGGAGTTTCGCAAAACACGAGCAAACCTTCTCGTTGAGCTATGTCGTGAAGTTAATCTTAAATTTCCTCGCCGGTTAGCCATGCGTATGCCAACTGACACTCCACAGTTGTTGCAAAGGGCATTGCATCGTATCCGCGACGAGGTTAATCGCATGACCCAACGTTTGCAAAGGTCCGGACTAATGAAGACTGCAAATGAGCGTGCCAAAAATGGGTTAATGGATGATGCACACCAGTACTACGCCTGGAGCATGGATGTTATATATGAATCTGATATTGAGATGTCAGATGATGATGATAATGAATGAAATTGTTTGGATGAACGCCCAAACCATTTCTGTAATGCATGCAATTTGTAATGGTTATCCACGACTTATCAATGAAGAGAGATATTTCAATTGTTTTCGAATATTTATTGTAATTCTACCTTTACTTTCTCTCCGTTATTGTTATTTTGAAGAACGCTACTTGAACTAGACTTTCATGATTTCATGCATTATTGATGTGGAATATAATAATGATACTTAATGAACAAGGTATCAGTTCATATCGATTGATAGTTGAAATACTTGTGTTTGTTTAGATATTTATTTTGTCTCCTTTTTGTTCATATTGCTCCCCACAACTATCCATTATGCAATGTTCACATTTTTTTCCCAGATTTTTGTTGTATAACATTTTTACAAACCTGTAGCAACACAAGTGGTCCTCCAATCTCATTTAATCATAAAATCCTATCAATTCTTATCATTTTTTTCCTGTTTTCGTTTTCATTTTTATGGAAATCATCAAAACAAGTAAGAATAAAAAATTGTGAAATTATATTTTTCGAAGAAATAAGTATGACACATTTACATCATCTGTACAAGTTTGATATACAAAAACTATAAATAAAATAAACTATACACTCCACATCACACCCGCTAATGCCCTAACACGCCCCAGTCCCCCACAACCCCTCATTGGACCTCCTCCTCGATCCTGCGGTAGACTCTCTGAATATCTGCTCTGTGGAGCTTGGCTATGACTCCCCTCTCTGTGCATGTCTTGATGTTGGTGTGGCGGAAGAAGATCGAATACTCTGAGTGGTGTGAAACTCCATCATCTGGTGCAATCATGTCGAGATCTGCAGTGACTTTCGACCTCTGCCTCTGCCCGCACCCCGACCTCTGCCGCGACGTCTGCCACGACCAAAACCTTGACCTCTCTCGCGCGCTCTAGGGGGGGCTCAATATGGCCCTCAGCGTCAACGTGGGAGATGTCAGTGAGAACTGCATCATGTGTACTCATGGTCGCGGTGGAACTGTCTGGTGGTGGTAACTGAGTGGGTGGGGTAACAACGTCATACATGTATCGGGGCGGTGTCCAATCAAGGTCAGGCTCATAAGGTATGCCAGTATGCTGCGTAAGAAGTACGTCAAGGGAATCTGTAGATATGTATGGGGTAGTATGTGGTAGGGTCGGCGCGGTCGAAGCGAGCCGATGTGGTAGGCTGAAGTGGAAGGCGCCGACGCGATGGCCGATGTGTTCAAGCGACTCTTCAAGTGTGTACACCGTAGTGGTCGAAATGCAAACGATCTCCCGATGGGCAAGCTGGAATGCCTGGTACAATAACTCCCGGATCTCTGCAATGGCCTCCGAGGCATGCTGTGCATCATGTCTCAAATGGGCGTCCTCAGCCAAGTGAAACGACCTCCCAGCTCCAGCCACCTGAACAAACATTCAGACGTATTATTAGGCTACAGTTCACTGAAAGTAAATCAAGTATGCTTTTAATAATTATCTGACACATAATATGATACTCACCAATGCCTTAAGATAAGGGCCAACTCCCTGATATCCAGACTCAGACACGTGGCTCGGATTCTCGACTAGTAGGTGTGTATGTCGCCGAAACCACAACATGTAAGGGTCGGAAGAGGGGATCACCTCATCGCTGTAGTCAACTTTGTACAATCTCTTGTCGGCGGGCATCCCACAATCAGATATATCACATAGAAAAGCGACGCCCGATCGATGCCGGCTCGCCACGCCTATCGATGACGTGCAAGCGCCGCCACTCGATGTCGAACCGATCCGACGGTACTGACCAAACTGTCGGAGGACACGATGGGGAAGATGCCACTCAACCACGTCAAAACAAATAAGTGGCACTCTCACCATCCATATCTCCTGACCCAGTCGGCAGTAGTCGGGGAGCGTATCAAGGACCCCAGCGTAAGGCTGCCAGATAAACTACAATGACGACAAATAATTTAAATTTTGCTCGTGAATTGAAAACATATACAATGAAGAAGACAACTAAAACACAATAAAAAAAGTTCATACCTCACCCTCGATCATCTGGTCCAGCTGGTCTCTATAAACTACCACTACATGGGTCGAGACGACCTCGTGGCCCATGTCAACCCTCCACCGGCTACCTCGCGGTCCGGTGGGCAACTGCATGTCCCCCTCACCCAAAGGAAGCTTACCAGGACCAACCGGTTGCCGCCTAGACGGGGCAATGCGAATCAATCTCTCCCATGCCCAAATCTGCAATAGTTTGAACACAATTACAATACTGATATATGGCTATAAATATGAATTGACATGTAATAAAATTGTTACTAACCTGTAGCAACACAAGTGGTCCTCCAATCTCCCTCGTACCCACCTGAGCTGCTCGACATAGCATCCTATACAACCATGCCAGAGCCACGCTACCCCAGTTGTACTGCCCAATCTCATCAATGTCTCTCAGCAATGGCAAGTACATCAGCTTGAGCAGGTTTTGTGACTTATCAGGGAGAAGTACCCCCCCAATAAGCCACAGAATATATGCTCGGGTATGCTGCTGTACCAACTCATCTGGAGCATGATCTGGAAGATGAGCAAAGTGCTCGGCCAGCCACCTCACCCTCACTCTACCTGGCTGTAAATTTGCTGGTGTAGGTGCTACTCCTAATAGCTCAGCACATAGGGCTATCCACTGCCCTGTCGTGAGAGAAGAGTCAACTCTAGTAACTGCTCGGCCATCAATCCGAAGACCATATAGGACGGAGACGTCCTGCAACGTGACGGTGGCCTCCCCGATCGGGAAATGGAATGTATGAGTCTCTGTGCGCTACCTCTCAACGAGCGATGATGAGTCGTGGTCCAAATAATGTGCCCGACACGATACACACCATAGAATCCCGTGCGTAATAGATACTGCAAGACTCTATGGTCCAACGGATGCTCCCATAATCCAGAATCTGCCCGACGGCATGTCAACACGGTGCATGCTTCATCTTGCATAATAGAATTACCAGTTCAAATAATAACATTATCCCGAAATATACAACAAAATGCAATGTATTTTAATTGTAGTCGTAAAGTGGAACAAACGTTATTGCATACCGGACGGTCCCACATACTGTCAGCCCGATGTGCCTGTCTCAACAGTGGAACCTCCTCAGGTACATGTGCCATGATGCCTGTACAACTGAAATATTAGATCATCCATATCAAAAGCTTATTTAATCATAACATAATAACAGAGAAAACTGTAATTATTGATTTTATACTGAACGATGTAAAATACAATGAAGTAAATGTTATGGGTTCGAGAAAAAGACAAATTTATGTACCACTTACACGGAAGCAATTCGAAATTAATGATTACATTTATGGCATATTTGACAAAACTGAAATATTTATTTTGTAATGCTAAAAGTTTGAATAAATTATAAATTTTGCAAAATATATATAAAATTTTTTAATTGTGAACAATGACCGCAACATTCCAATTTTTAAAATTTTAATTTATAATAGGTTAATTTTTTAAAAATTTGTAAATTTTTAAAAAATTATAAAATGTGAACAATGATTGCAGCATTGGATATTTAATTTATTCAAAAATATGAAATTTTGAAATGGTAGAAGAACTACGTGATTAGTAGACCGTAAATATTGTAATACACATTTCGAATCAAATACTCCGTGAAAAACTAGTACACATTTTCAATAAATTATAAAATTTTGAATAAATTGTATACATTTTCAATTTTGCATTACACATTTTGTAATACACACTTCAAATGTACGACTCCGTTTACAAATAAAGAATTTAAAAATACATAATTAAATGTTTTATTACAAATAAAGAATTTCAAAATGATATATTACAACATGTAAGTATTACATAGTCTTCATCGACCAAGTCGCGCCGGACATGTTCGCCTGTCATGACCTGTCTGGTGGCACTCACTGCAACGAGCTGTCAAATGCCTGTCTGATATATCCATCTTATTCGGAATATGAGCCATAGATGTACGACCCCGTTTTACTTCTCGCAGACGAAGGTCATTAGGCATTAAGGTCCACTGCGGATCATCCCAATAATCTTCATGCGGTATTGGGTTGAATTTAGTTTCCCAAACTCTCATGTATCTGAAGCTTTGTATCTTTGGATCAACATCTTTGGAATGGATTGTCACCGCATTCAGACATTACAGCGAGCATATGAGAACATGGATAGTGTCTTATCTCATATTTTCCACAACTGCACGTGGGTTGATTCATCCGCACAATCTGTCTATTGCGACCTCGTCCACGGCGAAAAGATATTTGCACCTCAAATACACGGCGGGGCCTATAAGATAATATTGAAACAAACTAATCAAGTTCATGTTTTTAGATGTAATTAACTGAACAACATAATAATAACAATTTTTTCACATTACAAACTAACCTATCATACGATATCAACGTGAAAGTATTTCCCCTTGCGATACCCTTCTCCATAGTTCTTTGCATCTCTCTAGGGTATTGGAATTCATTGCGTACATCTGTTTCAGCTTGGGCTCCCATCTCGTCAAAATATTTGACGAGTCGTTGAAATGTGAATTCAACCATAGCTGAAATAGGTAAGTTCCTTGCACCTTTCAAGACGCTGTTGAAGCACTCTGCATCATTACTAGTCAATACCCCCCAGCGATATCCACCATCATATGCAAGGGCCTAGTCCTCAGGATTCATCTTGTGGACCCAATCGATGGCTTCTTGGTTAATAGCCTGTATCTGATCTAAGTAACCATTACACTTTTGTTGTTGATTAGCACTCCCTGCTTTCCACAGAAGTTGTTTGAGCTCCTTATTTTTGAAATGTGTGTTAAAATTACTGCAAACATGTCGAAGGCAGTGCCGATGATATCCAACAAATTGTAGCGAGGGATTCAGCCAATGCCGTCTCACAGCTGCTAAAATACTCTTAGCTCGATCAGATATCAAAGTAACTCCTTGTCGGTCCATGACAATATGTTCCTTGATATTTTGAATGAAGAACGACCAAGACTCCAAACTCTCCATGTCGACAACAGCGAATGCAAGCGGTAATATTTTGCCATTGGCAGTGACAATCGTTGCTACAAGCAACACACCAGTATATTTACCGTATAAGAATGTACCGTCTATAGTTATAACAGGCCTACAATATCTAAAGCCATCGATGACGGGTTTGAAAGACCAGAAAACAAAGTGGAAGACGGGTATAATGGTTGCATGCCCAGTATATCTATGCTTCCATGTCACGATGGTTCCAAAATTAGATGTCTGTAATGCATGCATGAATTTAGGCAATTGCCTGTATGATTCATCCCAATCACCGAATACCATTTTAATTGCCTTTGCCCTTGCATGCCACGCCTTCTTATATGATATACTATAGTTCATGGTCTTTTTTATATCTTCGATGACATTCTTAATTGGCATATCAGGTTCATTCTGCATACGACAATCAAATATGAGTTGGATTATCTAGATGTGAACACTATAAACAAACAAATATGTATGTATATGTAAACATTTATTTTTTATACTAACCGCAACTTGTCCCAAAATATGAGAAGCAATGTAACTGGAGCTAATATTAGTGTGGTCCCTATTCATTCGTGGGTATAAACAATGGTGAGGACCCATGTCGCTTTTATTTCAAAAGACCATGTTTCCTACTAAGAGATGCGCAACCACCAAGCTATGATGCGTTGCAAGCGAACACCCAAAGGTCTCGCTTGGAGGTTACGACCTTATACTCTCGATTATTTGTTGCATGGTACAATTTCACAGCATATAGAAGTTACTTCTTATCAACAAAAACCATTCCTCTGTCCAACTCTGGATTTTTAGCACTTCAAATCCGATTACGGGGAACGACATCACGGGTACTAATGTCAAAATCACCACCCATGTGAATGTTGTCATAGAAAGGGATTTCAACTCTAGGTGGAATAGGGGGCATTTTCAGGTTCAACAGGAGCCTGGGCATCATATTCTTCATCATCATCATCATCTGATCCACCTAATAAATTTTCTTCCTCACACATTTCATTGTCATCATCGTTTAGGGCGACATCAGGACCGTACATGTCCTTTGTCGACAGAAGCGCACATCGTTCCTTTATTTGACCATATTACCAGCAACTTCAACCGGAGTGGTATGATGGCTGCATGTCGGCACATCTTGTGTGTTACTGTCAAATTCATAACCATATCCACCACGTGAACTTGATTCTACACCATGGCCCTGAAATGACTGTTGTGTGTAGCCCAGTGGATAACATTGATCTGATTCATACATAGGAGACTGAAACGCTGTTGTGTCAATCCCATGCGTCAGCAATGTAGTGAACGGACGAGAATCCATATGTGTCATGTTCGGGATATTGTGTACAATCTCTTTATCAATGTAGACTTCCAAACAATTTGGTGCTTGAAAACTTGCACCGATACTTAATTCGGTGTTCAACGCCTCTTCGTCATTGATCGGTAATATCTTGTATTTGCTGTGTGTTTGCCACTGGCGATAAGGATATCTACATTTGAAGGTCAATCGGACACTTTCCCCGTAACTTGCCACCTTTGACGTAAACATCTCCTCAAAATTGCTAAGCGTGGTGCCAATTTGCACCGCATATATCCCTTTCGGCTCAGCATCATATGCTAGGCCTTCATCAGAATCCCGAATTATGTTTCCCCCCCAGTAGAAAATAATTGGAACAGTCTCCATATACTTGCTTCAATTAAGACAAAAAACATTAAAATAACAACAATTTACTTATATCTCCTTGTACTTGTAAAAGAAATATATGAAATTATACTCATTCAATTACAATTACTTGTGACGCAAAAACTTTATTTAAGTAATCATCAATTGTAATCCAACATTCATTATTGATTTTTTAATGAAGATATGAGTTAAAATAATGATAATGGTTTAGATTTTTTAGCTTTTTAAGAAAAACATCTTACAACTTATGAAAAAATTAACATCATGCTCTTATGCTATGCTTTTTACATTACTTATTATTATTAAGATCATGCTCTTCTGCACATTAAATGTAATTTAGCTACATTTTAGGTCTAAAAATCTTTTATTAATTTTGGATTAATTTTGTATAAATTAGAAAGTAACAACATCTGTAATCATTAAACAAATATAATTGATGTAAGTTGATTTAGGTGATTGATAAATTATAAATCTAAGTAATTTACATAAACTTATAAGTGTAAGTTGTTAATGTTGTTACTTTTACTGTAGGTAAACTTATGAGTGTAGGAAAATCCAACAATCTTATAAGGTAAGTAAACTTATGAGTGTAGGAAAATCCAACATCACTTATGTTGTTGGTAGCTCAAGTGGTAGTGCAATGGTCAAACAACTCAATTTTCAAACAACTACCTGGGCATCACCATTGCACTACCACTTGAGCTATCAACAACATAAGTGATGCTTTATTCACAGTTTAATATATATGTTTTGAGTACACAAGTCTTTTTTTTTTTTTTTGGATAAAATCGTGGTTTGTAACAGCGCATTTTTTTAATGAAAAGCGCGTTTTGTAACCGCGATTTCTTAATCAAAATCGGGTTTTGTAACCACGATTTTAAGATTTTCCAAATTCCACGCGGGACAGGAATTGGGAATTCTTATTTTGGGAATTCTTTTAAAACTAGACTTAGTTTGGGAATTGAATTAGTATTTTGACTTATTTAGGGAAATGGCCCTAGGTTGTGACCTTATATAAATTATAAAGTGTTGGTAAACTTGATTTATACATAAAGAAATTTGATGTATACATATTCATGACCACGCTTGTAAGTAAAATATGTAAAAACGAGTTTTCAAAACACATTTTGAACAAAAATTCAAAACTAGCAGTCCCTCTTATTTGTCACAGACACTGACACTCACTCTCTCTATCTCTCTCTCTGACACACACACCCACAACACTTACACTCACATGAAACATATATAATGTTTAATATATATAAATTTTATTTTATAAAATTCAAAACAATTAATTTTTTTTAATTAAATTTATCTTTTTAAGTAATTTATTTTTCAAATTATTTTTATTTTTTTCCAAAGAATTTTTTTTTCCAAATAAACCTCAGCGGTGTCAGTGTAATTTACCTAAAAAGAAGAAAATTACATTTTAAGGATTAAAGTAAAAAAATAATCATTTTATATAGTTGATTATTATTTGCTATTATCAATTATTATATATATATATATATATAAAATAAAATATTGGTATGAATTTTACAAAATAAAATTAATATATATTAAAAATTATATATGTTTGATGTGAGTGTGAGTGTTGTGGGTGTATCTGTCAGAGAGAGGGATAGAGACAGTGTTTGTGAGTGTCTGTGACAAACAAGAATGAGTGTTGGTTTTGAATTCTTTGTTGAATTTTTACATTTTGCTTAGAAGTGATTATTATCCACGGGTCGACAGTAAAACCATAGTTTGCAACCACGTTTTCTGAAGATAGAAACAATTACTTAACAAAAGCATGGTTATGTATAAATCAAATTTTTATCAAAAGCGTGGTTTGTATAAAGAATTAAAAGCGTGGTTTGTAACCTAGACAGATATATCAATAATTTTAAATATGAAGACATTACGAAGATTATTCTTTTATTTTTCTGTTCATATAATTTTATACTATAATTTGTATGAAGTATTGTATTTATTCAGTGCGATTGGACAAAATTGGACAAGTTATACAAAAATCTTAAATCATAGTATAACTTTTTCTATGAAATTATTATTTTCATTGAGTTCAAATAACTCGACTGATTTTGTATGACTTGTTCTTAATTTTTATTTCAAACATTGTTCACGTATAAGTTTATAACTGCTGGTCAAATTAGTGAGATTTATGGACAATTAAACAGAAGTTACTTTTATTGACATTATTCCCTCTGCCAATAGGGACCTTAATGACAAAGTTATTTGGTAGGTTATTTCCTATGACATTATTCCCTAACTTGGGGAAATAACCTCATTCGAAATAACGTAGGAAATAACTTAGGAAAATAACATAACAAAAAAATTATCGACCTGAATCGAGTCAAACTTGAGTTTCATTAATATTAAAGAGCTCTCATTATGTGTTAGAAATTAGGTATGCTCCTTTCAAATCTCAAGTTGAACTCTCAGTATGTTTCATTAATTGAGATTTGTCGGATCTACGTGGAATGGACGATTGGTGTGGATTGTAAGATTAGTCGATAAATACGTCAACTGATTCAGACATCCGACTATCATAAAAAGTTATAACTTAATTGAATAAACATAATACAGGCGCATACAGAATAAGTCAATTGGATAATTCAAGTGGGTAAAAATGATCGAGAATGACTCATTTTATAAATCAAATATTTTAATTTTTTCAAACATAATTCCTAAACAAAGTTGTTTTTTTTTTTTTTTTAATATCAAATGTTTTCATAATAGCATTTTCCATGACGACTTGGCAAAGACATAAAAAGTAATTTTTTGACTTCTAATTTTTTGTGGATCAAATTATTCGACCTCTAATGTTTATATCAATTTTTTGTAGATCACTTCTAAAAAGTCATTTATTTATATCAAATTTATAGAAGGGAATGTCATGAAATTTAAGGAGGAAAAACTCAAAAATGAAATTCAACCGTAAATGGGGCATGAAATTCAAGTAAACTATACTTTTTATATTTAACGACGATTAGATTTGAATTTAGTGCATAAATTTAGTCAAACCAATTTTTCTTATCGTAGGGGCATGTGGCATCATTGGCATATTTTAAAGTTTTCTTCTTTTTTTTTTTTTTTTTTTGTTTGGGTGAACATTCTAAGTAATTAGATTTTTAATTTGTTAATAAAATTTTAGTGTACTACTTAAAGGGTCACCTATAGAAAATATTAACAATGACAATCACTCTTTAAAAAAATTTAATAAGAAAACGAAAGAAGGCCTACACCGACATAAAATTCAATTATCTGAGTTTTCTATTTTGCCATATCCCTATTTCCAATATATATATATATATATATATTTTTCTTCCTGGCCAAAATTATGAGAAAACTTCCATAGCAATTTCTTATCACAAATTTTGTCCCTTACTTTTCAATTTCTTATTCTTACTTAAAAAATTGAAAGTTAGACCAAAATTATTTTTGTTACTTTATTAATTTTAGGGCAAATTACAAACACCCCCCTCGAGGTTTGGTGAAAATACAGATTCCCCCCTGAGGTTTGAGAAATTACATCTCGCCCCCTGAGGTTTACATTTTCATAACAAATTGCCCCCTAGGATTTTTATTTTCATACAGATTCCCCCCTAATTTTTCCTAATTTATTATGAAAATTTGACCTTCAAGGGGGAATTTGTAATTTCTCAAACCTCAGGGGGGAATCTGTATTTTTACTAAACCTCGAAGGGGTGTTTGTAATTTACCCTTAATTTTTTAAGTTATTACAACTCCACATCACCTAATTAATAATAATTTTTACAGCAAAATTAACGTTTCTCTTTCTTATGTAATTAATTAACAGCATTAAAATTATTGTAAATATTTAGCTGCATAGGACTAAGGTAATTTATTGGAATGACAATCGAAGGGAATGGCATGATTATTCCTTAAATATGTTTTGATTCAAAATAAAAGAAAATATGTTTTGATTATTCCTTAAATATGTTTTGATTCAAAATGTATTTTGATACCAGAAAATTATTATTATTATAGACAATTATCTATTCATTATGTACACATTATTTGTTCCTAAAAAAAATTATATAACATTATTTAAAAAATTTAACTTATCATAAATTTCTTAAACCCTAATTTCTGAAACCATAACCCTCATTTCTGATTTCACAATTTAAAATCGTTAATTGAAAAATGATTTCACATTCATCAATTCAAAACCCTAATTCAAAACCAAAACCCTCATTTTTGATTTCACATTCAATAGAAAACCATAACCCTCATTTTCTTATTTCAAACATAATATTTAAATTTTTCTAAACAGATGCAACATTCAACATATTTCACATTCAACAGATTTCACAATTATAAACAGATTTAATATAAATATAAACCATTCAACATTCACATTCAACAGATTTCTAAACAGATTTTACAAATATAAATCCTAACCCTAATCCTAATTTAAGATTTCACATTGAACAGATTATCTATAATTAAAATTCAAGAAATTATCTATAATTAAACACATTCAACAAATTCAACAACAAATTATCTATAGCAAAAGATTTCACATTCAACAGATTATCTATAATTAAAATTCAACAAATTATCTATAATTAAACAAATTCAACAAATTATCCATAATTAAAATTCAACACATTCAACATTCACATTCAACAAATTATCTATACTTAAAATTTCACAAATATAAACCCTAACCCTAATTTATTATTTCTGATTTCACAACATTTTATTCACAAATATAAACCCTAGCCCTAACCACATGAACCCTAACCCTAATTTACTCACAAACATAAACCCTAACCCTAACTCCACATTCATGAACCCTAACCCTAATTTATTCACAAATATAAACCCTAACCCTAACCCCACATTCATGAACCCTAACCCTAATTTATTCACATTTTCACAAACACAAATATATACACAAATATAAACTCTAATCCTAATTTAATCGCAGTAAAGTAGATGATAGAAGCCATACCAACGAGAGAGATAATCTTGAGCGAGAGAGCTCGAGAGAGCAGTAGCTCGAGAGAGAACGAGAGAGAGACAACAGAGGAGAGGAGAGGAGAAAGCGTGAATTGTAAACACGGGGCTGGGGGGTTTTAAATATAAACTTTAAAATCATGGTTGTGAACCACGATTTCACTTACCAAAATCGTGGTTAGAAAGAGCGAGTTCAAAAGAAAACAATTTTTTGATGAACTCGTGGTTCTAAACAGCGAGTTCAGAAGAATTTTTTTTTTTTTATGAACTCGTGGTTACAAACAACGAGTTCCATGGAAATTTTTTTTTGGATGAAATCGTGTTTGTGAAAAGCGAGTTCAAAACAAAAAAAAAAAATTAATCAAACTCGCGTTTCCTAACCGCGAGTTCTTAATCAAACTTCGCGTTGAATAAACAGTTTAACTTTGCCCAGATTTCACACGAGATTGTTAGAAAAGTGTTGAACTCGCGATTGTGAACCGCGATTTAGCCTATTTTGGGAATTCTTTCAAAACTAGGCTTAGTTTGGGAATTCCCTTACTATTTTGGCTTATTTAGGGAAATGGCCACCATAACTTCCTCTACTATTGTAATCACCACTCTTAACCCCTCCCCTTATGCCATACAACACAACCAGTCTTTCCCCAACCCTGTCACTCTCGTTACCCTTTTCATACCCATCGCGACACCCACTCACCCCACAAACCCTCCTTACAAACCTCCTTAGATCCTCCAAATTCCCATTCTATGAAACTTTCATAGGCCTAACCCAGATCTCCTTTGCAAATCTCAATATTTTGTATTGCTTTGGATATAGTTAACTTTTTTATATATAGTTAACTTTTTTACTTATTATAAAAAGACATGTAAAAAAATATATAACTGATGTAATTTAAATAAGTTAAATAAATAATTTATTTATGTTGTCATCAAAAGCACTTTGTAGGTGTTGGTTTGTAACCTCCCAACCAAAAAGATCTACCCGTTGAGATATAGGAAACTTAGTTGTATAGCACATAGAAGAATAGATTAAGTCAGCACCTACATACAAGAAAACAAGAAATACAGCGGTGACTCGTCCACAGCGGAGCACTCCGACAATCAAGTCAGTAACTTTTTTATTAACTCAAATCAAGAACTCACAAAATAAATCACATACCTTAGATCCATTAGGTGCCTTACTTTTATAATGATCAATGTCCAACTTCCCCTAAAATTCTTACTTCATGTGACTCTATCCTTTATAAGGATATCAATTATCCAAGACTCCTCCTATTTAGATTAAGATCAACCCTCTCAAGAGTCCAACCTTACCCAAATAAAGAGTCTATCGTCATCTAAGACTCTAGTCTCTCATTTGAACATCTCAGATTCAAATGTGGTTTGATCACACCTCAACCAATCAGAATCACCCACATGGCATCTTGGCTAACCACCTAGGCCTTAAAATTATGTCCCCACAATTGCTCCCTAGGTTTTATTACCTCGACAACCTGAGGTGATAGAACCTATATTGTCTGATCTTCCAACATGTCAGCTAAACAACATGTTAGAGATACTCCTCTAACTGAGATCATGACTCATTGGCGTCAAGAAACAAGGACTCAAATATCCACTCGTCAAAAACAAAGAATCAAAATGATACTTTCGTCCTCCTTGTCGGATGTTGGCCATCTATTCTTGCTAAGTTATCACAGAAGGCGCCAAATTTGTGGGTGTTGATTTTTGACCTCACAACCAAACAGATCTCCCTGTCGAGATCTAAAGAACTTAGCTGTAGAGCATACAGAAGAATAGATTAAACTAACACCTGTGCACAAGAAGATAAGAAATACCGTGGTGGCTCATCCACTTGGGGACACTTCGATGATCAAGTCAGTAACTTATCTCACAATATATCAACTCAAATCAAGAGCTCACAAAATAAATCACATACCTTAGACCCACAGGGTATCTTACTTTTATAATGATCAGTGTCTATCTTTTACAATGACATCAATTATCCAAGATTTCTCTTATTTGGATTAAGATCAACCCTCTCAAAAATCCAACCTTACCCAAATAGATAGTCTGTCATCATCTAGGACTCTAGTCCTTCATTTAAACATCTCGGATTTAGATGTGGTTTGACCCACACCCCGGCCAATCAGAATCACCCACGTAGCACCTTAGCTAACCACCTAGGCCACGTGCACAACTCAAAATTATGTCCCCACAAATCCTTTGTAAGTTTTTTTTTTTTTACTTGGACTCGTGAAAAATAATGGGATGATATTAGTTAAAGGGAAAATAAGGAAAGGTCATAGTGGCAAGTCACTGTAGGAAATGAAATAAGGGGGTTGCAATGGCTAGTTCAGATGAAGTGAAGTGCCATGATGGAGGAAAAAAAGACACATATAAGAAGAGAGAAGATTGAATAGTAAGGGCATGGTTGGGCAATAGTGAAGAAGTTGAGATAAAGGGTGGGTGATAAAGGAAGAGGGCTATAGAAGTGTCAAGAACAATGGAGGATGTTTGGGAAGGCCAAGGAAAAGATTAACAATGATGGAATTGGGTGATGATGGAAATGGAGTTAGTGGTGGCGAAGTTAAGTGAAAAAAGGTGATCAACATAGGAATGAAAGAAAAAGATATGGAACAAATATGATAAATACAGAGAGGCATTTTTATCATTTCGATATTGAATTCCACCTATTTGTAATTAATAGTAATACTTCATTAATTTTTAATTTTTATCTTATTCTTTTTCCCCTCACAATTTCTCAAAAATATATACTTTTTCCTTTTTCATTATTTCTCTTTTATCTTTCCTCCCTTCACCATTTCGCCCAGCTACATCTCCTGAACCTTTCCTACTATCAACCATCCTTCATTGCCCCTCATCCACCACCTCTAACTCCTTTCTCACCCTCCTTAGTTTCTTTCTCACTCTACATGGCACTATGTATACCCTCTTGCAATTCTAAATCGCGTCATTATAAATCCACTTTTGTTACCTCATATAGTTTCTAAACTATCTTGGGACAATGTTTATTTTTTATTTTATTTTGTGGCAATATTTATTTTGTGGTATAAACTAATCACATATAATAAGTATTGCATGTACAAGTTCAACTCTTATTAGGTGCTACCAGTTCATTATCACGCCTATAAGTTCTGCCTGAAATTTACTTGATCCGGATCGCTCTGCATGAGTTTTGGAATTAGTCGAGATGCGCGTAAATTGATCTTTAAATCTGATCATAAATATATATATATATATATATTGCATGCAAGAATATTTAATAATTTTTCATCTCAACAATAAATAAAGAAAGACAAAAAGAATATTTAATAATTTCCATCTCGCGTCCACTTTTTTTTATTATTTTTATTTTTATTCAAAGAGTAGACTTTTCCATCCAAAAATACGATGGAAATACAAAAGTTGGGATCAAAATCAGACCGTTGCCATCTTCATCCTCAGGCGTTTAGAAACGATTTAAATATCCGATACACACCCTCTTATCTTCTCCTTCAAATCCAACGAATCACACTTTGCTATCTGCAAATCTTCGCGCTCTCGGTTACAAACTATTCATTTCCATATATATACATTGTTTTCTATTCCTACAATTCGCATCAATCTTCACTTTCTCATCTGAATTTCCCAATCAATGTCAAATTCCAAAGACACCCACGTCGTCGAAATCCCAAACGACGAAGAACACCAACACCACAAACTAATCTCCACAATTCAAAACCACCCATTAATGGAAATCTCTCATAGCCCAGGTCACCTCTTACTCCTCAAGCTCTTGCAAAGAGAAGAACACCTCTCTGCTCACCGAATCACAATTAAAGAAACAAGAAAAGACACAATTGGAAGAGAAATATTCCAACTCTGTTTTTTCTTCTTCATTTTCCACTCCTTATTCTCAATCATTCTCTTCACTTCAACCACCAAAAACCAAAATGATTACAAATCTTTGTGTGAAAAATGGTGGGTTCCATCGGTTTCGGTTTCGATTGTTGTGATCTTCTTGGTTCAGATTAAGCTCTGGAGGTACTGGAAAGTGGAGAGAGAGTTGCAGAGAGAGAGGAGCGATGGCAGAGCAGTGACGAGGTGGATTCAGGAGATGAGGATGAAAGGCACGAGTTTTGATTTGTCGACAGAGTGGGAAGAGAATGAAGAGTTCGAGTGTGGAGATTAAGTGGAAGCCAATTACTTGGTTTTCTCAGAATTTGATTACTGTTTGTCTTGTTTGCTTTGCAGGTTTGGTATTTCCTGTTTCCAAACTAATCCTGCGTGTTTAGGCTTTGTTTGGAGAATAGTAATTGGAAAGGGTTGATCTAGATTAAGTGTCAAGGTAAAGAAGCTTAATTTTGATTTGTGTGGATATTGGCTATAGTGATTAATGACTTTTTTGCTTGGATCCTAGGTGCCTAATTTCAAGCACGCAGACGACCACCTTGCTATCTATGCCACCACACGGAAGTCAACCGATTAACCAACTCGGTCGCCATGCTAACTATTGGGTCAGCTGAAGTTGATCCAACCAATTACCATTAACTATCTCAATCACTATGCTATTTAGGGCAATATGCCAAAATCAATAATTAAGGTGGTGGGCTGAATACCTCACTGTGTCAAAGTCAATTGAAGTGACCGAGATGATGGACTGATCACCTTAGTTGCCTCGATCAACTTTGGCTAAATCAAGAATGGAAAGGATTGGCAAAATCAAGAATGGAAAGGATTGGCAAGTCTCGGCACCATCCTTGGACTTCTATCTTGATCCAATTGTAGCTCAAAGAGGGCTAATAGGCGGTTACCACATTTCTCTGTAAATTAAAGATCCAAACATAGTATAAAAATATCTTGTTTGTATACAACTATTCTTCATAATGCAACACTGCTTTTTTCTTTTTTTTTTTTTTTGATCGGAAAAAAATAGGGCTCTGTGGTGTCATCATGGCCCCTGTGGGCCCTAGCTGAGTAATGGTTCTTAGTAGAATTAACCACCAAGTGGGGACCCACCACCAGTGGGAGCAGGCAGACCTTGTGAGCAGGGAGCGAGGGAGTAAAGGGCGAGCTCTCCGAAGAGATAACAAGCAGCCCCCTCCCAGGAATCGAACCTGGGTCGCGGCTGAGGCATGTGCTGCGTCCTTCCACCAGGCCACCAACCCTGGTGGTCATAATGCAACACTGCTTGTGTTCCACTTTTCCTCCAAATGCACAAGTGTAACTTTTTACTTTCTTTTTTTCTTTCAAAAGTTTTGTCATATCACATAAACCACATGGGATGTTCATTGTACACACTAGCTCTCCTTGTCTTGTTGCAACTTTTCCATCCTCATAATTTGGATATCTAAAAGAGTGCGGCAACGATCAACTTGCTCGGAAAACTGTTTTTGATACAGTTCTCTAAAAACAACATATTTTTTCAGAAAAACGCTCAAGTTATATAAATTTTCAAAATTTGTGTCCGCAAAAAATGGTGTTTTCACTTTTCATTATGTTTGTTTCTAAAACTACAAAAAAAATATTTTAAAAATAAATAAAAAGAAAATGATACCAAACAGACCCCAATGATAATAATGAAGGTGCAACAGAGTTTTGAGTAAACAAAAATGCACAAAACCAAACGTACGCCAGAAATATTCCATGTGCAGAGAATTCAACACCACCTACAATGCACAAAACATTGCTACAGATTGGTACTTGCGTTTGAACAGCTAGTAAAATACAGTCCCCAGAACCAAAACATACTTTTAAAACAATTTGCAAGACAACAAAAAGACCAAAACTTAATAAATTAAGCCGAGCCTTGCAGACTGTGGTTGGAGCTTCCTGCATATTCTGTCAAAAATCCTAAGCACTCTCAAAGCCAAATATTCTGAAAACACCTGCAACACACAAAACAGAAAGGTGAAATATTTCTAGGTTTCCTTATTCCATCATTAAGCAAGAAGCTACAATATACACGTACCTTCATCGGCCTGATATTTGTTTTTGTCGTCTCCAGCATATGCAAGCAAATTGTATTTGGGATTCCATTCCACGCTATTCATGGCAGCCCGACATGGTATTTGATGAACTGATTGACCAGTTTGGACATTTGACTGTTCCAGAAAGCAGCATTAGCATTATTTAGCTAAATTATTACTATTTGAATGGATCATGATATAAATTTTTCTTTCTTTTTTTTTTTTTTTTTTGATAAATAAATTTATTGCCAAAAGCATCAAGAAGATGCTAAAAAATACAAAACTAAAACCCCAATAAAAAGGGGAAAACACCTAACCAATCAATTCATCTACAAAATCCAAAAAAGCGAACAAATCCAGATCCACCCTCCCCCACGTCCAACTGTATAATACAGAGGTCACAGTATAGATGGATGGTTGTACCATTGCATAGAAATTTCCCTAGTGTTTTATGACAATCTATCTTACATGGACTCAGACCCATCAAACCTCTAACTCAAGGGTAAGTGGACACTGCAAAAAAGACATATATTTTGTGGGATAAAATAGTATTTTATGTAGCATAGAGTGTGAAAATGAATAATTCATTCTATAGCAATTACAAAATATACATATAAAGACTGTTAAATACAATTATAGAAGAACATATGCCATGCCTTATCCAAATGTCAAGTGTCCGATATGGTATTTGATTTATTTTTAAGAGTTTTCCATAGGAACAATGACAACATAGAAGGCAAAGAAATTTAAATAAAGAAGTTAGACAATGCATACTATATCAATGAATAAGTCTTCACTGGCAGAAGCAATATATTCTCCTGTGTAATTGAAGCTTATTGTCCTCACTGGCCATCTGAGAGAATAAGCAAAAAAAGTCATTCCCTGCCCAGGATTGGAGGTAATCAAAACCTTAATTAGGTGTAGTGAAAATAGGTTAACTTGTACACATATAATAATCATAGGCATATAAAAGGACAGAAGATACTGGGTGAGACTCACTCGAGTTTTGTGAATGTTCGCACACAAAGCATCTCCTTGATATCCCAAAGACTGACCAAGGAATCAGCACTTCCAACAGCAAAATATCTGTCACAGTATAAAGAGGCAGCTCTGGAGGTTAAAAGGATTCTATTACGTGTTAACTCATAGCAAGGACTTGATAGACCAACACATTTGACTCGAAAGAACGGGTATTTTTATTAAAGATGTAACATCAATTTATCATGTGTAGGTAGGTTGTAATTATTTTTCGTTATTTTATTTCTATTCTTCGTAGACATAGTTAAGTTGTAATCAATGCACAGATCATTGCATGCGTACTTTCACAACAACATAGTTGTCAGCTGTGGGTCCATCTTAAAAGAGGAATCAATTAAGAATTGGTTTATTCATGAATATGCTATAAAGATGCACATTCCCATTATTCTTACCAAAACAATATACTTTATATAAAGGTCAACATGAAACTACACAAATTATTGAAGAGAACCTATGTTTTACCATCTTAACAGACCTCTGAATATAAATGTCTGAAGAATGATAATGTACCAATGTAAAAAAAGTTCCATCAGGAAGTGGGGTATGCCACATACATAAACCCACAAGACCACACCCACATTGTGTCATGTCATGTCATGTCTTGTTTTTTCTTCTCTTTCTTGTCTCCTTTTTTTCCTTTTGAGAAGTGTTGTCATGTCGTCGTGTTAAAAGCAGGCACAGTGGATGAGGTCAGGGAACAAGGTATCACAGAGTCACATGTTACATAAAGAATAAAAGGTGAAAGCAATAGACACTGGTTACTTCAAGATTCCAGACTAACAAGAAACGACCTGGAAGTATTTTTTTGCCAAGGGCAAATACAGAATTACCCTTTCATGTTCTATTTCTCAGTCCCATGAGGACCATAACACCATACTATACACTGACTAAATTTGAAATTAAAAAATAGGAATCGGACGGCATAGTGGCTTGAGTAGGGATATGCATCCTCACAACGCTACTATATATCTATCACAGTGTTTGCAGCACCATTTTGATAGAGGGGAAACTAATGCAGAGTTCTGAAGCCACTAACATCAGAAGAATGTGAACAAGAAGATAGCCAAAAAATAGGTAAGAGGAATGTGGAGCACACCTTCCTAATGGATCAATTGCGATACAATAGCAACCAGCTGTATGAGCCATAAGGGTGTCAACCGGTCGGAGGGATGGATATGCCAGAACTTCTACAGTACCTGAAGGAGGAAAAATATGAATAACAAAAACGTTCAATTTTCCAGCCCGCAAGTTAAAAACATAACATCCAAATTAGGTAATAAAAAGAGATCTATTCCATACATCAACCAAAAAAACAGAAACAAAAACAAAAGAAAATTTCCTGCATAGCTATTGTTCACACCATTCCCAGTCGTCAAAAAGAACATATCTCCTGTCGTGTTCCAAGCAATCTCATTTACCTAATAAGAAAAAAGGATTCAAAAAAGGTTTAATACATGGAGGTATAAATATGCTTAGATATATTTCTGTTACTAAGATAGGCATCTTAGTCCATGGTATAAACATTTTTTTTCTCCACATAATTTCAGATACGTCCACAACTGTAAATAACTCAGCAACTAATTTAATTAATGGGGTGAACTCATCAACTACAAAAACATATTTAGTTATCCATCTTGTGTTGGAAAGCAACATAATGTGGGTCAGAAACTGGTTAAAAAAATTTGATGAGCAAAACTTGCGAAGGTATGTGAGAACAAGTTTCTTAACATGTGCAGCTTCTGAAAATAGTTCAGAAAATAATAGTGGTTCAATTCAAGTTGAACCAGTTAAAATGATTTAGGAAGGCCAAAGGAACCTAAAGGCAGTGAGGAAAGACAATGATCAGCTGCCTTCACACTCGAACCTCACTCACATAGCATAGCTGCTAAGTTGGGATCACTTGTAAAAGTCAAACTTTGAAACATGAGTTCCTAATGATGGGCTCAAGTGTTCCATGCACGCCTTTCCCTAAAGAGACAGGTGGCTAATGTATGCCTTTTGACACTTTCCAGCTAATTGATAGGAAAAGATCAGCATTAGTTCAGACAAGAGATTACCTCATAACCAAATTTGCGCTTATGGATGGGCTTAAATTTTCGAACGTCCAATATAGTTAGTTCATCATCCTATAGAAAATGAAGAACAGAGTGAGATAAGTGACCAAATACTTGTCCTCCTTGCTGAAGATAGAAGACAGAAAATACAAGTTCAAGAATGGCTACGAGCCCAATGATTCCAAGGAAACTGAAACCATCAGAAACCCGAATTTGAACATAAGATGGAATACCAAACAAATTACCAAAGTCGTAGAGATTAAACACTATGAAAAGCAGAGCAAATAACAAGAAACTGTAACATGTACCCTGTTTCCAACGGCTATGTGTGTGCCATCGGGCTTGTAGGTGATGTTAATATTTTCGCCGCTAAGTTCAGCTTGCTGTGAGCATTTTCCATCTGCAGAAACCAAGTTAGACATGAACGAGCATCTCTTAGTTTGCCTCTGAGTAAGTTATGTTATTCTGACAACACTTAGTTATACAGCTAGTTTTTACAAACAGAAATAAGAAACAAGACCGGAGGAATCTTGAATTCATTCTTTTTTTGGTCAATAATTTCTTGAAATTTAGTTTGGAAGGTCTGCAGTTCTTCTACTTCATTCTTTGCTTGCACTTTATTTTACGGGAAATGCTAAAAACAGCCCTCAAGGCTGTTGTTAGTGCTGGAAAATTGGTAAAAAGTGAATAACATTATGTAAAAGTGTTTTGAGATATGTGAAAAGTGTATTGAAATTGTAAATATTTTGATATTAAGTGATTCTTATTGACAGCCCTTAGGGCTATCATTAGCAATACCCATATTTTATTATCTATTTTTTTACTTTCATCTATAATGGAGATACATAAATCAAACATCCCCATATTAGTAAGAAAGGATCAATTTTTTTTATCCCAGTTTTAAAAGTACTTTCCAAGTTACTTATTGTAACCAAAAACGAATGCAGCAAGCCTTTTGATAACCAAGATAGAAGTATAAGGAGCTTAAAAATCTCTATTCTCTAACATGATTATTGCCTGAATTCCAGTGGCATTTCATTGTTCTGCGTTTTTAAGCACACCAATGCAGTATAACATTCACTTACTACGAGCATCCCACAGACGAACTGTCTTGTCACCAGATGCAGTTGCTATTAAGTCAGCATGTTTGGGGTCCCAACATAACTGATCCACACTATCAGTATGTCCCTTCAGTTCAATATCTTTAACCTTGCCCTGCAACAAATATCTTCAAAATAACAAAAGGAATATGGAGGGGAAGATAAATGTTGGAAATATAGCACTGCTCACAACAAAAACCAAACATTGCAACAACTTCCCCAATAAAGGAAATTTCAACAGAAAAATGAAAAGATATTTCAATGAAAAATATCAAGAATGTCAAAAGACATGAATTTACATACCCTATTTTATTAGGAAATGCTGAAATGCTAATGACAGCCCATGGATGGTCATTAGTAACGATGTACGTGTGGAAAGTATATAGAAAATGTATGTAAAAATGTTTTAAAATGTGTGAACATTTGGATTCTATTATTTGGCATTATCTCCACCTTAAGAAAAGCCCTGTTAGTGTAGCATGTGCCACCCTACTAGTCTATACTATACATAAAAGGACAAACACCTTTTTGTGAGCAAGGCCCTTTTCTATAATAACATTTAAATCCTTTCACTAATATTTGGGTATATTGGGAGTTTTATATTTTTTAACCATTTAATTCTAATTTGACAACAAAAGTAGGCCACTACATTTAGAAGAGAGTGAAGACGTAATTGAACAGTGAAGAGAGTAGCATGCCAATGGATAATTATTTTTGAATAATTTAAAATAACCAAAACCAAACCAAGCCAAACCAAACCAAGCCAAGCCAAGCCTTAAGCCCATCAAATAGGGTCGGCTATACGAATCCTTCTTCTGCACTCGACTCTATCCAAGGCCATTTCGTTAGTCAAATTAAAGAGGTTTACAACAGAGGAATAGTTACATTCACATAAAATAATAAATCTTCTTCATAGTACTCGTGATATATCTATACCACATTTTCACCATGCTAAAATGCTCAAAAAACTACCTACAAACAATTGTGAATGCCAATTAAAATCTCCCGTCTTGCACATCATTTTATCCTTCACAACTCCCTCTCCTATCACACTAGGCAGCCCGAAAGCAAGAGCTATAAAGAGAGTCTCAAATACCAAACCAAACCAACCCTTAAGTCTCATCAAATGAGATTGGCTACATGAATTCTTCTTTTCCACGCAGCCCTATCAAAGGCCATTTCATTAGTCAAATTAAGTAGATCCATATCTCTATTTACAACACTAGCCAATGTTAATCTAGGCCTACCCCGTCCTCTAATACTTCCATCTACCGTTACTGCATCGCCTCTCTTCATTACTGCCTAAAGAAAGTCTCAAATGTTGATTTTAAATTATGACGAACAATTAGGAAACAAAGAACCAGGTTAGGCATGGTAAAAAAACTGATTAGTTTTAGATCAGTGCCTGCTCAACTAAGGAATTCAATCACGATCGATCCAAATCTATAAAATATTAAGACATGAAAAAGAGATTTGACCACTTATTGACAAACAAACACTAATTTATAAATATATATATATATACAAATACTAATATGCAGCTATAATGCTTCAGATTTTCCCACAACTCAGTCTATCTTTTCACACCCAATGCCAACAAGTGATTTCTATTTTGTTCATTGAATACTTCGAGTTAAGCCCTAGTATATATTTTCTTTTTTCTTTTTTTTGAACAAGCCCTAGTATATATTGAATTACTTAAACTTTATTCATCCTATATTTTGTACTCAAATATGATAGACATGAAAAAACATGAAAATAAAAATAAGTAACAATACAAGAGCAATACACAAGCAGACCTATATTTATTCCTAAAAAAGATATTAGGCCATGTTTGGTTTATTTTTTGAAACTATTTTCCAATTTATTTTTTAAATAAAAACTAGTTTGACAAAAATAAACATAAAAAATATATTTTTACATTTTTAAAAATTATTTATGCCCTCTAAAAAAATAAAATTATATAAAAATGATAAGTGATTTTGATTTTTTTATTTTCGTCACAAAAATAATTTTTAGTTTTTAGAAGAAAAAAAAAATCTGAAACAAGTTTCTAAAAATCAAACCAAACATGATCATACGTTTTCAATTGAGATTTGCATTCATCTTCCCCCCCCCCCCCCCCCCCCCCCAAATTACATGCATAGTTTATCAATTTATTTCTTCATCGAAAATTTAAAATTGAACACTTTATTTGGAAGAATCATACATGTCCGTGAGGCTCAACGTGCCAAATCCGAGCCGTTTGATCGACAGAACCTGATGCGAGCTTCGTTCCAATGCAATTCCAAGCCACCGAATGCACCTTTCATTGACAATCAACAATGAATAACTAATCAATAATCAATTCGTCTAGGGTTCAACGGTGCTATTCACAAATTCAACATGGTTTTCTATAAGTTCACACTGATCACAAATGGAACAAAGAAAATTAAACGAGACAGAGAGAAAGAGAGATAACCTTCTTCTTGTGACCTTGATATTCTCTGCTGTGGAGGTTTTTGAAAGGTATGGTTTCCTCCATCTTCCTTGCTTCTCTCTCTCTGTCTGTCTCTGCAGTTTCCCTCTCTTTCCTCCTATACAGTGTTCACTCCCTCAGCTCTGTACTACTTTCACCAATAAGCCCAACCCAACCCAGCTCTCTAGGCCCAACCCATTCACAATTCAAAGTATGATAGGTGACTCGCCCAATGACTCGCTCAATCGAGCCGATATTTTTTAAGTTTTGAATAGCTATTTTGATAAACTATCAATAGTTATTAATAATTGGATTTAATTTCTATCCAGTTCCATTTAAAATAAATTATAGTAAAATTGTCATTAAAAATATTTTTTTTATATTTTTTGCACATGTTATTAAAAATTAATGATCAGTAATTTTTTTTATCACGATTTTTATAAATTATCGCTAAAACTTATAAGGTTGATTTACAGGTAAGTCCTGTTTTAGGAAATAATGTTACATTAAATTCTACTTCAAAAACTTTTTACCAGTAAGTCCTATATTAATTTGAAATGACGAAACTACTGTTACCAAATCAAAACACAAAACATAAATCGCAGAATCACATTTTCATTCTCACACTTCATCCCTTGATTCTCACCATCGCCATAAATTTCATTCTCACCTTCATTAATTTCGCATCAAATTTTGTCTTCATTCATCAATCTTGTCTCAGATTTCCCAAAAACAAACTAGATCATCAAACATTCTAAGATCCAAACAACCAAAAATGGTGAAAACAAGTTAGATTCGAGTATCTTAAACCCTAGTTTTTGCAGAATCTTTCATTTTTGAAACTTTTGTTTTTGATTTCCATTTCAACTTGAATGTAGAGTTTGAAACTTTTATTTTTGTTTTTGTTTTTGTTTTTGTTTTTGTTTTTGTTTGTGAATCTGAAAACATTCATTGTAATGGCACCAAAATCAAGTTCTCTTACTTTTAATTCAGGTTTCAATGTAGATTTTGGTTTGATTGCTGTTAATATTCTCAGATTCTTACTAAATTTTAATAAAAACTCTAGTTAATCATATTCTCTTACTTTCCATTTAGGTTTCAATGTTGAGTATCGTGCGATTGTTGTGAATGTTCTCATATTTTGAGTCAATTTGAGTGAAAAACCCTAATTAATCATATTATCTTGCTTTCAATTTAAGTTTCAATGTTGATTTTGGTGTGATTGTTGTGAATGTTCTCATATTCTGAATCAATTTGAGTGAAAAACCCTAGTTAATCATCTTATCTTGCTTTCAATTTAAGTTTCAATATAGATTTTGGTACAATTACTGTCAATGTTCTCATATTCAGAATCAATTTTAGTGAAAAATCCTAATTAATCATATTCTGATGCTTTCAATCTAAGTGTCAATGTAGATTTTAGTACCATTCTTTGTTAATGTTTTGATTCATATTGAATTTAAGTGAAAATCCTAGTTAATTATATTCTCTTGCTTTCAATTTAGGTTTCAATATTGATTTTGGTTCGATTGCTGTGAATGTTCTCAGATTCTTAGTGAATTTGAGTAAAAAACCCTAGTTAATCATGTTCTCTTACTTTCCAGTTAGGTTTCAAGGTTGAGTATCGTGCGATTGTTGTAAATGTTATCATATTTTAAGTCAATTTGAGTGAAAAACCCTAGTTAATCATATTCTCTTGCTTTCAATTTAGGTTTCAATATTGATTTTGGTTCAATTGCTGTGAATGTTGTTAGATTCTTAGTGAATTTAAGGAAAAAACCTTAGTTAATCATGTTCTCTTACTTTCCATTTAGGTTTCAATATTGAGTATCGTGCGATTGCTGTAAATGTTCTCATATTTTGAGTCAATTTGAGTGAAAAACCCTAGTTAATCATATTCTATTGCTTTCAATGTAGATTTTGGTGCGATTGCTGTGAATGTTCTCATATTCTGAATTAATTTGAGTAAAAAACCCTAGTTAATCAGCTTCTCTTGCTTTTAATTTAGGTTTCAATGTAGATTTTCTTTGCGATTCTTTGTGAATATTCTCATATTTTGAATCAATTTGGCTGAAAAATCCTAGTTAATCATGTTCTCATGCTTTCAATCTAAGTGTCAATGTTGATTTTGGTACCATTGCTATTAATGTTTTTAGATTCATATTGAATTTGAGTGAAAAACCCTAGTTAATCATTTTCTCTTGCTTTCAATTTAGTTTTCAATGTTGATTTTGGTTTGATTGGTGTTAATATTCTCAGATTCTTAGTGAATTTGAGTAAAAACCCTAGTTAATCATATTCTCTTGCTTTCCATTTGGGTTTCAATGTTGAGTATCGTGCGATTGTTGTTAATGTTCTCATATTTTGAGTCAATTTAAGTAAAAAACCCTAGTTAATCATGTTAGCCATATTGTGTTTTGATGATAATTTTGATTATGTTTTGATTTTATTCTTGATAAATTAAATTGATCAAGATAATATGTTTTATCCATATCAATTTAATCTATTTTCTTCTGATGCTAACAATGTTCTTGGAAGCCAATTTGCAGCTTTAACAGAGGGCAAAACAACCCAGAAATAGCAGCAAAAACAGCTTAGAAACAGCAGCAAAACAGCCCAAAAATAGTAGCAAAATAGCCTAAAAGCGATGGCAAAACAATAACAAAATGGTAGCAACACAACACAAGCAATGAGAACAAAAGAAAATTTGAAAATACCTTTGGGTGGATGTCGAGCGGACATCTGGGTGGGCGTCCTATAGAACAAAATTTCATTTTGAACATCGACCACTTTTATATGCAGCGGCTATTTTTCAAAGTTCAATTTAATGGCTAGCTAATTCACACCCATCTTCCAACGGGCAAAACTCACATGGGCTAAAGACAAAGGCTGACATTGATGATATATATATCATCATTCCATCTCCTCAACGGGAAAAAGAAGATGGGTTTGGCACACAGAACCGAGCACTAAGCTCTGCTATATATATAGAGAGCTCTGATATGAAGAGAAAAAAAAAAAGACAACAAGCAAAACATTTCCATATCATTCATCACTCACTTATTTCATCTTCTCTGAGTTCCTGAAGTGTTCTTCATTTGAGTTAATCACTCATCCTTCAGAAAATCAAACACTGAGCTTAGCCTTAAGCATATTTACCTTTGAGAGGTTTTTACACAAAATCAAGGAGCTTCATTTTGCATATCCATATGGGAGAGATATTTATTGTAAGCTTTCTTTGAAATAAAAAATACCATTTCATCTTGTAAAAGTGTTGCAAACACTGTATTCTTGAAATCTTGAGAGTGATTGTGAATCGCCTAAGATTTGCAAGGGTTTGGGCTTATGAAGTCTGTGTAAAATCTATAGAGGATTGCTCCATGTTTATGAGGTTGCTAGCACCCCTATAAAGCTAGAAGATAGTGAAAAATCTCAAGTGAAGCTTGATGAGTGGATATAGGCTTGGTTGAAGCCAAACCACTATAAATCTGTTTGTCTCATCTTCCCTAATCTCTTTACTTTTCTACTACTGTTATATCTATCTAATATTCATGTGCTAATCATTTGATTTACCCTGTATGTTAGTTATACTTCATTGTTATTTTGCTTGATCATTTACTGTTAAGTTCATCATTATACTTGTTAATAATTTGTTGTACTAATAGTTAATTTTATTGGGGTATTATTAATTTTAATTTGTAGAAACCTAATTCACCCCCCCTCTTAGGTTGCTTTTTGGGTAACAAATCACATTCTCTTGCTTTCAATTTAAGTTTCAATGTTGATTTTGGTGTGATTGCTATGAATGTTGTCATATTCTGAATCAATTTGAGTGAAAAACCCTAGTTAATCATCTTCTATTACTTTCAATTTAAGTTTCAGTGTAGATTTTGCTACGATTACTATGAATGCTCTCATATTCTGAATCAATTTGGGTGAAAAATCCTAGAATCATGTTCTCATGCTTTCAATCTAAGTGTCAATGTTGATTTTGGTACCATTGCTGTTAATGTTTTCAGATTTATATTGAATTTGAGTGAAAAACCCCAGTTAATCATTTTCTCTTGCTTTCAATTTAGTTTTCAATGTTGATTTTGGTTTGATTGGTGTTAATATTCTTAGGTTCTTAGTGAATTTGAGTAAAAACCCTAGTTAATCATATTCTCTTGCTTTCCATTTAGGTTTCAATGTTGAGTATCGTGCGATTGTTGTTAATGTTCTCATATTTTGAGTCAATTTAAGTAAAAAACCCTAATTAATCATATTCTCTTACTTTCAATTTAAGTTTCAATGTTGATTTTTGTAATGACCTCGGAATACACGTCATAATTATCAGTAATTAATGACGCATTAATATGAATTAATTGGGAATTTTCTGTTTGAATTAGAAAAAAATATATGTTGGGCTATGACCGGAATTTGAGTTCGAAAAATGAAATTGAGCACACCTATGTATTACCGGGAATGTTTAGAACCATTGAAAGCGATAAATTGAGGTGAATTTAAATGCGATTCATAAGGCTTGTTTGGCTCATATGTTTGGTCCAAAGCCATTTATTTGCCCTTTGTGTTACATATATAGATAAGGATTGGTACCTTTTACTTATTTGACTCAACTAGACAAAGAAAGAAATATCTAAGGAGAGAGAAGAGAACATTAGGAGAGAGAGGAAGCAAAGGGGAAGAAGGAAGAGAAAGGGGAGATTAAGTTCTACAACTCCATTAAAGCAACTAAGGTAAGAATCCTCCTAGTTTCTTAAAATAAAGTTGAATCATCCATGGTTCTATGGTAAGTAAATAGAATTATGTGTAATGTGAGCCTATATGACAAGAAATTATGGTTATTGGGCACATTTGAGGTGGAACCTCCATGGATATAGAAACATGAAGCTTGTATGTATATGTTCATGATTTTCATCTTAGTTTATGGGGTTGAACTTAGCTATGGTTTATATGGACTTTGTGATGAGGTTTGATGATTAAATCATGTTGTTGATCACTAGTTTTGAACTTTGATTTCAAGTTGGAAGTTAATGTTCCAAAGGAAAGGATGAAGAGTAGAAGAAAAACCGAGAATTCAGATTTTCGCGAGGTCCGCTCGGCGGTGAGCCGCTCGGCGTATAAATCACCCTTCCAATGATTTTGATCGGTTCTGATCCGCTCGAGCGGACAAGTGGGCGCTCGAGCGGGAAGGCTTATTTTCAGAAAAGTTTGGGAAGTTGTTCTGCATGGTTTTCTTATGTTACCTTACATTATTTCGCATCTTATGATTATGAAATGGACATGAATGTAATGAAGGAAGAGAATGAATATGAAATGAGTATGATAGGAAGTAAAGAATGAATGAAATGAATGAACATGAAATAAAGTAAAGAAAGGAATGAAGTGCATGACTAAGGATAATGTATATTGAGAATGTGCTATAATGTTGATGTTTGCAGGGCCAGATTAAGAAGACCGTGCCATCGGTTTCGGAAACCCTCTGTAAGTGATATTTCTGTAAAGATATGTTATTATGAAGTTATGTTCTAAAAGTGCTATGATATGATACGTTTTGAAATGAGAATGTTTTCTGTGAACGAATGTTCTATTGCAAATCTAGTATGGCATCCATAGTCAGTTGAGTCATGGGGGCGAGAACATGCAGGCCCATGTGTCATGAGTCATGGGGGACGGCATGGAAGGACAAACCCATGACGATTCTGAGATCTCGGTATGTGTTTAATCGGTGTCCGGAATGGTTACTCTAGTCGTTAGTCGACACATGTTATGTTCTATGGGTATGCCATTACGTATGTTTTTATGATATTTGTTTAGCGGATATATGATTATGACTGTTTTATTATGGTTTTATGGAAATGTCGGACTTCGTTCACTAACCTCTTTACTGTTATGTTACTTGCTGAGCTTTAGCTCATTGTTTGTATTTATGTATTATAGGTGAGCATGCTGGGAGTCAAGCCTAGGCGGATTCTCGAGTCGAGCCGCCGTTTTGAAAGCCTACCAGTTTTGAGTGCTCCGAGATGGGGGCTAGGCCTGGAAGGCCGTTGTGAGCTTGTTTTGATTTTGCATTAGTGGCATGTAACTATGTTTGTAAATGAATTTATGATCAGGATATGTAAAGATAGTGGGTAATTAACTCATCTTTTTGGCATGCAAATGTATGTTCATATAAATGCACAGCTCTTGGACTATTAGTTTTGCATGTGCTTCCGCGAGCCCTCTTTATTTATGTTTTGTCTGATGGTAGGAGGTAATTCTGGTCTTGGCGGTCACGTTCTTAGGACTTCTAGGGGCGGGTTCGGGGCGTGACAATTTTGGTACAATTGCTATGAATGTTCTTATATTCTGAATCAATTTGAATGAAAAACCCTAGTTAATCATCTTCTCTTGCTTTGAATTTAAGTTTCAGTGTTGAGTGTGGTACCATTGCTGTCAATGTTCTCATATTTTCAATCAATTTGAGTGAAAAACCTTAGTTAATCATATTCTCTTGGTTTCAATTTAGGTTTCAATGTTGATTTTGGTACGATTCCTGTGAATGTTCTCGGATTCTTAGACAATTTGAGTAAAAAACCTTAGTGAATCACATTTTCTTCGTTTTAATTTGGTTTTCAATGTTGATTTTGGTACAATTGTTGTTAATGTTCTCAGATTCTTAGTCAATTTGAGTTAAAACACAGACTTAATCATATTCTCTTGATTTCAATTTAGGTTTCAATATTAAGTTTGACATAATTGCTGTGAATGTTCTCAAGTTTTCAATCAATTTGACTGAAAAACTCTAGTTATTCACGTTCTCTTCCTTTTGATTTAGGTTTCATTGTTTATTTTGATACGATTGCTATGAATGTTCTCAGATTCTGAATGAATTTGAGTTAAAATCTCTAGTTAATAATATTCTCTTGCTTTCGATTTCAGTTTCAATGTTGATTTTGTTTTTATAGCCATGAATGTTATCAAATTTAGACTTCGTAAGAATGACATTGAATTGATTCTTTTAGGACACATTCTCAGTGTCAATATGGCGTCTATATTGATTTTCTGTACAGGAAACCATCTCATGAAACCACCAAGACTAAAAAGCAATACAAAGAAAACAATAAGAAAGCGTACAGAATCAACTTCGATGGAGAAAAAGCAAAAAGGAAAGCGTAGAGAATGGAAACTAACTTTAGATCAAACATGGTGACAATAGTGAAGCTATTACAACACATCAAACTCAGGAACGAGCATATTAAAGGGTTGAAGAAAACCCCATTTTGGTTATTGTTTGATGCAATCTTGAAGAACAAGTTGAATTATAAACAATGCAGAAAATATGATGATATTGCATTCAAAATAATTCAAACATACCAGCCAGACAGCAGTGGTTCTTTCTAGTTAGGATCAGAAACTGTAAAGCTAATAACAAAAGACATCAAGTCCATCTTCGGTATATCTTACGGAGATGAGCCGATGCATCTTGGCTATGGAAATAAAAGTATATCATCATTTCTAACAAGAAGATCCATACAAACTGAAAGGCTATCGAGCATAACCATCATGGACTTGTTGCAAAAAGCATTGAAAGGCAAGAAGAAAGAAAACACTGAAGATGTAATTATGATGCTGTGTATGTATACTTGTTTGAAGCTTTTTTTTCTTTACATCATGAACAACAGTTGGATGGGTATTTCTTAATTGCATGGAAAGCATAAACTCTATGAGAAAATACAATTGGGCAGAAGTATTAAGGAACACACTGATGTCTTTAATTGAAAAATACCACAAAAATTCAGCAAAAGTCATATGTTGTGTTATGGCTCTCTTAGTAAATACATCTTTACTTTATTCTATTAGTTTGTTGTTAATAACAGAGAATATTATTTATTATTCAAATGACAAAAAATTTTTACATTTGCTTTGTAGTATTGGTTGTGTGAACACACACTGATCATCCACCCTGAAGTTAACAAAGCATGCCCAAGGGTGATCAAGTGAAACCTTATCACATTACATAAATGTATGAAAGTCATATCATGACATGAGCTACAAGAAGACATGTCACATTCTTATCTCATTTGAATTTCAATTCAAGTTAGGGAAAATCCCTATTTTTATACACTGAATTATTAATGAGAAACTTTTTTAGTTTCCTAAACTTTAATTATTTCAAAAACTAATATCTATTGTATGTTGACCTACAGGTAAGTAGTGCTCGATTGAGTAGGGAAAGTGATAAAGAACATGATGACACTGAAAATGATAAAGAAGAAGAAGAAGAAAAAGAAAAATATGCTGAAGCAGAAAAAACAATATACTGAAAATACTGAAGACAAAGAACAAAAAAATACTGAAGAAGAAGAACAAGAACAAGAAAAAGAAGATCCTGAAAATACTGAAGAAGAAGAAGAAGCTGGTCAAGATGCTGAAGAATGCCACCAAGAACAAAAGCCAGCAAATGAAGACTTTGATGGCTTATGCAACATTATGATCAATGATGCACTTGAGGGAGAAGAGCGTATTCATCAACAAACACTTGAGAAACTTCAAACTGAGAACAACAATTTGCAACTTGACAATACAGTGAAGACCATCTACATAAATAAACTTGAAGATGATAACAGGCTGCTCACAGCACAAATACAACAATTGAAAGATGAAAATTCTCGATTGCATAACCAATTGGTTGAAAAAAAAAAGTCCATGAGATCACCTAAGAAATTTGTGAAGGAAAGCATACTGGGACAGATACAAAGAATGAAGGTCATACAATAAGAGATGAAAATTCTCAAGTGCTGCAGAAAGAGGTCCATGAAAATTATGAAGTGGTGGACAAAGAGCTCTATCAGAAAGAGGTCCATGAGATAACACAACAATCTTTTGTAATAAAAGATTGTGAGACAAATACAAATGCGAAAGATTGTCAAAATTCTCGATTCTGAGAATCGGTTAGTGGATGAAGAGGTCCATGACTTAACCCAACAAGTTTGTGCAATAAAAGTGATGATCCGAGAATCGGGACAAACAAATCTGCGAATTCCATGATTAAAAGATCAAAACTAAAGCAAGGAAGACTCTTGAGATATCAGTTATGAGTATGAAGGCAAGAAAGTTAAAGTCGAAAGAGAAGGAACACAAAGATAAGACAAGTTTTAACAAGTATGCTATGGCTCAATTGCTACCTCAAGATAAATATAAACTACAAATTATTTGGATAGAAAAGCACACAGTATGAAGGTATAATCTTACATAAATTTTGTAATTTTTCTTGTAGTTCAAAACTAAGAAATGTATCTGAGAAATAGCTCTGTCTTCTAAAGATATTTTGTCTTAATTATTAACACACTTTTTTATTGTTTTGTCTTTGCTTGTATATGGTTTGGTGCAAGATAGGACAATTGTGAGTCAATTAATGATATCAACAGCCTGGTAAAAGGGACCGACGTAGCCAGCTATGTACGTATAAAATTTGCAACATTTTAACACTGAAAAACTACTGATTAATTCATTAACATCACTTTTGTGTTCCAATTTGACAGAAAATTAATGCACCTGCTGAGATTCTTGAAAGAGTATCACAAGCCTGCAAATACAGTGACGAGCGAGCACAATGGCAAATCTTTCGTACTGTCAAGTCTATATTAGGTAAGGAATAAATGTGCATTTGTCAATTCTATACATTATCTTCTTTTCGATTTTGGTTTCAAAGTTGATTTTTTATGTTTGTTATCATTGCTGTGAATGTTCTCAAATTTTGATTTGGGTATCATTGCTGGGAATATACTCAGATTTTAAAACAATTTGAGTGACAAATCGTAGTTAATCATGCTTTGTTACTTTTAATTGAGATTTGAATATTGAGTTTTGTACCATTATTGTGAATATTCTCATATTTTTTGTAAAAAAAAAAGCCAATGTTGAAGAAAAAAACTTTTAAAAAATACTTTGCAAGAATCCCTCACATGTAGATACATCCATATCCCCATCCACAATTCCAATTGTAACGCCCTCAAAATAAAACCCATTGTTCATACATTCATAATACAAGAAAGAGATATCATATTCCTAACATCAGAATATTCTTACAAGAGATATTACATGTTGACAACAAAAGTAAATGCCCTATAGGCGTACAACTTTCCAAGTCAACACTTGGGTTCAACAAAATACAGTTCTAACTCTTTACACAAAATAAGCCCTTGGCTTGATATACATGTAATACACAAAATAATCACAAAAGTAAGCCTTCAGCTTCTATAACCTCCCAAGCTACATCATTGGAGGTGGCATATCACCTGCACCTGAAAAATGATGTCCCATATAGGGTGAGCCAACGTCTAGTAGAGATATGCTAAACATAATATGAGCAATAACTAAAACATTAGCATTTGATAAGTGTTTAACTCATATAAACCAACTTATAACATATTCAAGTTCCATGACAAATAAGTCCATGTTTCATTTCACTTTCCTTTACTTAACCAATTCAATTCATAAACATGGCTCAGAACTTGGCCAAACGATTCAATGAGACTATAACACATATTAAAAACACTTCCTTACTTCACAATTCACATGAGAATATAACTCATATTAAAACACTTCCATACTTCAACACTTCTATATTTCAAGTGATACACAGATTTGTTGTATCAGTGGAGTCCATCCCCTATCTCCTTCCAAACGGGTTTGAGAGTCCATCCCCTATCTCCTCTCAAACCATGGAATACATCCCCTATCTCCTCCCAAACAATATACATATACAATGTATTTAAACACTTATCATATACAATGATCAATCAATACACACATTTGCTATATTAGTCTAACCGTCATATTAAATGTGATTAGTTTTCAGTTTTCCCTAATCATCATGCAGTGTCTACAACAATCAAGACTATCCTCCACCGATAGTCCAAAGTAATTATTTCTAAACAGATAATAAATGCGTCAACAGATAAATTATCAACAATTTCAAAGGTGAGTGATTAATCAATCCGACTCTACCATTCATTCTCAATTTCATTATTTCCAAACCAATTTCATTGTCCCATGATAAATGTCATTAACTTCACAAATGACCTAATTAATCCCAACTAAGGTATTTTCCCATTTTTCTCAATATTGATCCCAAAGGTCCAAATATCATCAATAGACCTCAATAACTTCATTTTAAGGCTCAAATACACATATATAGTTCAATGAAACAAAAACTCCCTTTTTCACATCTCAAGGTTTGAAACCCTAACTCCCAAACTTTCCCTACTACAACATTAAATCAAAATAACTACAAGTTTATGTTAAAGACCATAAATATGAGTAGTTACCCTAACTCAAAGTTTGAAGCCCAAAGGGAACGATGAAGAAACCCAAAGATGCTCCAAATCAACACTTTTTTGGATCCAAAGATAGCCCAAGCCAAACTCTACTTTTTATACAAAGGAACCAAGGTAGAAACACTCTAGAACTAGATGGATTCTTAGAAAAAGAGACAGAGAGAGAGGCTACCGAAATTAGGGTTTTGAAAAGTTAGAGAGAGTGAGGAAGTTGAAAAAGTGATTTAAAATGACCCAGCTGCGATCTGATATACGTATGACCCGCTCGAGCGGAGAATAGGACGCTCGAGTGTCAAACACCAAAAACTTAACCTGCTCGAGCGCAAAAAGATCCGTTCGAGCGCCAAGGCATAACAACAAAACACAACCCGCTTGAGCGTAAAGGAACCCGCTCAAGCATAGATTACACTCATCCAATACTTTTATAGACTTCAAACACCCGTTTGAGAGTCAGATACCCACTCGAGCGTAATCCACTTGAGCATAAGGAAATCTGCTTGAGCGTGAAAAACACACCTCCTGTTACGACCCAAACCCGCCCCTAAAAGTTTGGTCCATGACCGGCCTGTACATAGGCCTCAAAACAAAATTTTAAAATAATATTTAACCATATATAGGGCCTTAGGCAGAAACAATATCAATAAAAGACAACATCCATTGAGCTTGTGCATACATGATGGTTTAATTGGATTTAAGCATTTAAATACATTCCAAATATACATATACAACCACAGAATTTATATAGATCTCACACACACTCACATAAGACTTACTAATTTATATGACTCCCAACAATAAATTAAGGCCTCCACGTGGAGACATACTCCAAGTGTCTTGGCAGACAGGCGAACCTTGGTACAACTCCAGTGTCAATCCCCGATGACCCACCTACAGAAAAATACATAAAACAAAATGAGCAAAGCTCAGTGAATAAGAGCACTCAAACAATTAAATGATTAAACTTGAGTTGTAATATTTATAACGTACATAAGTGCAAAAGTCATATATTTACTCTTGTCTTGTAAACATTTTCAAAACGGCCTTCGCCCCAGTCTTTAAACAGAATGGCTTTAAGCATTTGAACAGAGTGGCATTAAGCCCTTAAACAGAATGGCAATCAGCTCTTAAATAAATCGGCATTAAGCCCTCTTCATACATGTATGAACTCAAGAGGTGGCTCGCACGAATTCTAGAGATGACTCGCATTGCAGCACTTAGTTCCGTGCAGCACTTTGTTTCATACTAACAAATCATACAGAATGGCCATAGGCCCAGATGTCACAGATTGGCCATAGGCCTCACAACTTTTTCAAAATGGCCATAGGCCTCATAACTTTCACAGAACGGCCATGGGCCTCAGTTCGCATATGTATGGACTCAAGAGGTGGCTCATACGGATTCTAAAGGTGGCTCGCATTGCAGCACTTAGTTCCGTACAACACTTTGTTTCATACCAGAAATCAATTATATCATGTCATAGCATAAACGAAATGGATAAACAGAACAGAATAATCCTAGACTCATAGGAATATCGTTCACAATAGTGCACATATAATTTCCCCATGGTTTATCGCAAGTTGACATAGTTGTCTTACATATAACAAATCAGTAGTAATAACTATAAACATATAAAGCAACCCAAAATTCTATTCGATTAACTATTTCGACGATTCATTATAAGATATTCAAAACATTATGTTCTTAGTAGGTGGGGCTTATGTTCACAATTGCTTCCTGTCGACAATTTGTACAGTATTAATTCATGCAGAGACATAGGCAGTCTACAGTTTCCAATCATTCATAATAGTTAACGTAATTAACTTGCGAAGAACAGAGCGTTAATAATAAGAATTATTAACGGTAGGTAAATGTACAACTACAGTACTATTACTCACAATGGTAGGTCTCTGATAGCAATGGAACGATGTCCTTGTCTTGACCTAACTCAATCTTTGTCTATCTCATAGCTTTCTTCAATTCCTCCAAGTTCCAAGGGTGATCTTCTTTCTTTTCCTTCAATTCTCTTCAATCATCTTCAAAGCCTCCATGGATGTTGGGAAAGTTGTCTCTCTTCCCTCTCTCCCTTTCACGGTTTCCTCTCTCTCTGTTTAGATATTTTGGTTTTTTTTTTTACTCCAAAAAGATAAGTTCGCCACTTATATAACTCATACACACCTATATATTTAATTATATAAGCTTTATCACAAATAAGGAGGGCCAAACATGTCCTTACGAATCGCACAAAATCAAATTTTAATTAAACTTCTCAGATGACTCTAAAAATTGTGCTGATCATAAATATGTCCCCTGTTCTGGTTTCTGAAGCCTCTAAGGCCTTCAATTTGCAGTATAAAGTTAATCACCCAAGTGTGCATTAACGGATAAGACAAATTAGATTTCCAATTAATTTTTCCAAATAGTTCTTAAAATTCCCATTAACCTTCCCAAGTTCCCAATTTTTATTTCCGCATCCATAAAGGTCGGTAATTTCAATTTTTAGTTCGTTACTCAATAGATAAAGCTTCAAATCCAATAGATATAATTAAATTAAAACACATCATTTCATAATTAAATAAAGATGATTTCTTATACGCATTTTGGGGTCGTTACACATGCAGTATTTTTTGTATATGCACAAAATGCTGAAAGGATACAAACTCAGCTCGGCATAAAAAGGACACCTTTCGGCGGATCATCAAAATTTGAGCGACAAGAATAGAGACCAAAGTTCACCCAACTTTGTTAGAACACGCCCAAGACATTTCTAAACTCAACTTCAAAGAGTTAAAGGACAGAAATGTAATATAGACAACAACAATCATCCAAGGAACCAAGTTCGGAATACAATAAACAATGAGAGGAAAACCGGGATCGCTATACCAATCATTGGACATTACTTGTTATCGACAAACACTTGGGGATTTGAAAACATTTCAACTCTTTGAGACCAAGAAAAGGAAAGGATAAGCATTACAACGTTGCATATCAACTGGTAAGAACAATTTCAGATCACCATTACAATAATCAGATGTAAATCATTACATACTTTATATTGATTTTTTTTACAGCAAAAAATATCAATGAATACATGAAGGATACACCTTATCAAGCAGAAAAAGCTTGGAATTGTGATGTGAAGATTGAATCGGTCAAAGACTGCCCTCAACAAGAAACAATAATGTATGTTATGTTTATTCTAACTAACAAATTTTAATATCTTTTTCAAAAAATTTTGTTTTTTCCCTAACTGTGTGGAAAATGATTTTCGTAAGGCTGACTATGGAATTATCGTTTGCTACATCATAAAACAATACATAAGGCATCAACCAATTCCAAACACATTACCACCGGGTACATCTACAAGACTAAGAGCAAACATAGTACATGAGTTCCTCAGTGATCCACAAAGATCAAGTAGAGTCAAGTAGAGTCAACATTGCAACATTCAATGAAATCTTTTTTTATGTGTAACCCAATGAACTTTTTTTGTCACATTCTGATACAATGACTAATGTTTCTGTTGATAGTTGCAAACATATCACCTCACAAACATGTTACAATTTCTATGATGTATAATAGAATAGTTTGTCATACTCTCAAAGATATATATATGCACCAGGGCTTTCTTGATGTTTTTGTCCATATATTTAGTTTATATTATCTTGTTCCACAAACTACTATATCGGAAAAGTGAAAATAGTGTTACAAGTAAAAATAGTGGACATAAGACTTTACTGTATCAAAATTAGTACTTTGTTGATGTTTTTGTTTATATTTTCAGTTTTTATGCAGTATTTTGTTGCCTCACAATATTTTCACAATCATTTATTTTGAAATTAAAAACTTTAAACTGATAATATTTTCAGTTTTATAAAGCGTTCACTCAATTTTCAAAACAACAATATTATGACAACAATTTATTTGTTGCTTCAAAATATTATCACAATTTGAAAAACTAAAATTCAAAACAAAGAATATTTTCACTTTCAGTCCATTGTTGCTTTATTCAAAACATAAAGCATTGATCATATCTATGTAGAATATTAATTCACATTCATTCAACTGATCACATTTATAACTAGTTCAAATTCATAACAAGAGCCTTACACTATTATCACAAAATCAGCTATTTTGAACTACAAATTTAAAATAAGAATATGTTCACTTTTTATACAGTATTCACATAATCTTCAAAAACAAACATTCAATAGTCAAGTTTATTTATAAAAGCCAACCAAACAAATAATTCACATTAAAAACAAATACAAAGCCAACCAAACAATATTATCACAAACAATTTCAAAATTAAAATTTGAAACTAAGAATATTTTCACTTTCAATTCAATGTCACTTCATTCAAAACATAGAAGATTATTACTCGACTCTCAATAGTACAAATTGCTACTTCAAGAAATTTATGAATCTGAAATTTTTACAATCACTGACTACAAAAATCACAAAGCCTCCTTACGTTTTCTTATTGTGATTGCCAACCTTCCCACATCTACCAAAAGTAATTTGCCTTACTTTCTCACCATTGGAACAAATCCTCTTTTTATTTGGCCTTCCTGGTTGCTTCTTAGACAAAGAAGGAAGAACAATATTACTATCACTATTAACATTACAATCTGGTTTCCAAATTGAAGAAATAGGATATATAGGAAAAGAATAGGACTCTCGATAACTTTGAACATAGAAGTATTGATCAACAAATAAACTCAAATCATGTCTACTCTTTTGTATAGCACCAACTGCATGTGTACATGGAAACCCTTTCAACTGCCACTCGCCACAAGAACATATTCGTCTACTAAAGTTAATTGAAACAGATGAATGTGAATGCATCTTATAGATATCATTCCTAGATGAACTAACAATCCATGGTCTCAAAGTATTAAAAGCATCATGCAACTTGGACTCTATTTTGGGGCATATCACACCATTCTATTTATTAACAAGTTCCATTTTCTTAGCAATTTTCCTCATCAATTTAATTCTTACGTTATCAATCAACTTTGTGATAGGCAAGTGGCGTTCCTCTCGTATCCACGAATTGAAAGATTCAGCTACATTTGACAACATCTCTCCAAAGCGTTGCCCTAAAAAATATGCATTACTCCAATGATCATATGGTATTTCATCTAAAAACTTTTCAACTCTTGACCCACCTTCAGTCTTTAACTCAACCAAACATTGATGAAATGTTTCTTCAGTTGGAGCATATGCACATTTCCCAAATAAAGTGATCAGCTTTTATTTCAATCCATGAAACATACCACGCAAATGATGACTCAAGTTCATTTTCAAATGATATAAACAATAAGTATGGAAATCCGTTGGGAAAACCTTTGGCAAAACTTCAACTAATCCAAGGTTACGATCTGACACAAATGTAATATTTTCGTTCTGGTGAAACAATTGTACTCAAATGCTCCAAAAACCAATATCAGTTGTCTTGATTCTTTGAGCCAACAACTGCAAAACAAACAGGAAAGAACCCTACATGTACAAAATAGAAAAAATGAGAATATTCTATTATTCTTAGAAAATGGTTACACTTTAACATTCAAAATATCAAACATTAAAATGAATAACTGAAAAAATAAAAAATGCATATAAAACAACAATATTATATAAAATTTAAAACATTCAATCATATTTCTAAACTGAGAACTTTCTCAATTTCAGAACAGAGAAAACAGATTTTCTTGCGTACCTTGATTTCATCTTTTCCTGTCGCAGCAAGTAAATTTCCTTTAAATCTTCTCTTCAAAAATGTGCCATCAAGGAATAAGAGAGGTCGGCAATAATCAAATCCACTAATGGAACTATGAAAAGCAAAAAATAATCTCTTAAACTGTTTAGTATCATCGTCCCACTCAAACTCAATGTAATTTCCTAGATTACAACTCTTTGTAACATTCACATACCATCTTAACTGGTCAAATGACATTAAGTAGTCTCCAAAAATCTCACATTTTGTTTTCTCTACCCCCAACTAAGCTTGACGATAACTAACTCTCAGCCTATACCCCAACTTAAAATCCCGAACAACATAAACTAGACGTGTCAATGGATTATCACGAACACCTTCTGTAACACCCTCAAAATAATAACATTAAAACCCATCAATTTAGGCATGTATTGATACAAGGAATAAATATCATTCTATTCATCAGAGTATTCCATTACAAAAGTATTACATGTTAACAATAAAAGCAAATGCCCTACAGACTTCTGACTTTCAAATTAACACTTGGTTACAAAAAGAGAGTGCTAACTCTATTACACATTAAGCCCTCGGCTTGAATCTACATGTAATACATCAAAAGAAAATAGATACAAAAGTCTGTCCGCCTCTAGCCTCCCAAGCTATGTCCTTGGAGGTGGCATGCTGCCTGTACCTGAAAATGATATTCCCATATAGGGTGAGCCACAGCCCAGTAGAAATACACTAAACCAACTATGAACAATGACTAAAAGATTAGCAGTTGATAGACGGTCAACACTTTTACATTCTTTCATAACACTTTACAGTTTCATGACATTCAAATCCATGTTACATTTCATTTTCCATTTCCTTTCAATTCTCAATTCATAACTATGGCTCAGAATCTGACCAAAACAATCTATATGAGACAGTAACTCATATTAAACATTTTTCCATTTCACAATAGATAAGCATACTAGCTATATCAACACATCAACGGATAAGCATATAAACTATATCAACACATCAACAGATAAGTATAAGAACTATATCACACCACCAAAGATAGGCATATGAGCTGTATCTACACTTCTCTAGACAAGCATAAGAGCTGTATCTACACTTCTCAAAGATAAGCATATGAGCTGTATCTACACTTCTCAAAGATAAGCATATGAGCTGTATCTACACTTTTCAAAGATAAGCATATGAGCTGTATCTACGGAGTCCATTCCCTATCTCCTCCCAAACAATATCTGGTTTAGAGGTCCATCCCCTATCTTCCCCTAAACCGTGGAGTACATCCCCCATCTCCTCCCAAACAATATCCGGTTTAGAGGTCCATCTCCTATCTTCCCCTAAACCGTGGAATACATCCCCTATCTCCTCCAACACAACATAATGCATATAAACAATTATTATATACATCAATCAATACATAAAGTTAATGTATTCTTTCAACCATCATACTCAATGACACATTCCATTGATTAGTTTTCATTTGCTTAATCATCATGCATTGTCTACAACAATCAAGACTATCCTCCACCGATAGCCCAAAGCAGTTATTTCTAAACAGGAAATAAATGCACAAAATAGATAACATATCAACATTTCAATTAGGTGAGCGATAAATAATCCAACTACACCCTTTAATCCCATACATTCCCAATCTCAACATTTCCAATTCAATTCCTCATTTCTCACAATTAATTATACTAATTAATTAACCAATGTAATTAGGGCATTTTCCATAATTGACATTACAACCCTAAGGTTCCATTTTCATCAATGTTTCAAGATTAATTCCATTTCTCCATGCCAAACATGCATATAGGTTTAATATATTTAAAACCCAAACTTTTCCAAAATTATCCAACAACCACCAACATATCAAAATGCTAAAATTTAAAGACAAAGCTCATAGAGAGGAGTAGGATATCCCTACCTCAAGTTTGACGAGGAAACATGCAAAACTCCAAAGCACATCAATTTACGTCCCCATTAGAAATTGTCGCATCCATGTACGTGGGGTACACTTCAATTACCAAATTTGACGGCCCATATAACACAATCTCACAACAGAGATATATGGGACATATACCACCGAATAGTTGTGAATTTGCCGAATGCTTGTGCCAGGCTTGCAAAGGTCTAGATATTCCTTGTTTGTCTCTAGAATAAGATCATAAAGTTCTTCATGAACAGGAGAAAACCTTCCATATGGTGGCCATGTACGAGTGAGGTCACTAACATAACCATGCAATTCACATCCAATGTCCATCAAAACAAGGTCCCCGTCTTTGACTTTCTGGTCACTTTGAGAATAATGTATAACACTACCATTTGGCCCACCACCAACCACAGGATTGAATGCCATTCTTTGGGCACCTCTCATTTTACATTCATATTCAACTTTAGCTGACAGCCTAGCCTCACAAGGAAATGTCTTGGAATGCAACATTGTTTGTAAAAGAGCCTGGCAAGCTATTGATACAGAATCTCTCATTAACTCAAGCTCGGCCGGTGATTTTATCAATCGGGCTTCATGGTTGTAAACAGAGAGATCTTTCACTATCCCAATAGAAGGCACACGCCTAGGTGCACCTTTAATAACACTAATTTACCTCTTCAACCAATTTGTAAGTTCATTCGACAACATTGAGAGAGAAAGAGAGATCAAACCTTATTAACAAGAATAGTCCCAGCCAAACCTCTTCGTCCAACTATGCCTCGAGGTGGTGGTAAAGCACAATCATCGCCAACAATCACCATCTCTACTTTGTAACCTTCAGACTTTGCTTGCTCAGCAGCCAAACCAAAATTTAACCGATCACCAGTATAATTCGTGACAATAAGGAGGCATCCCATGGTACCAGTTACAGCTCGTATGCCAGCTAGAATTGAACCAACAGGTGGAGAGGCAAAAACATCTCCACAGATAGCTGCTGTCAGCATACCTTCCCCCACAAATCCAGCATGAGCGGGCTCATGAACACTTCCTCCACTCCGGCACAGGTCCGAATTGACTCTTTTTGACAAGAACCAAACTTCCATTGTGGTCCGCCAAATCGAGCACTTCGGGATGGGTTTGAGGATTGGAGGTGTTGAATTCGATAGATTGAAGCGGCGACCATTGGATGAGGAATCCAAGAAGTTGTCGAGTAGTGGCGATGATGCCTGATCGATGCACGGATCTGGCTTTGTCTCCCCACTGTGCTCACCTCTCTCTTCTCTACTAAAATATTCTTTACACTATGTATCTCTCACCACTGAAAACATCATCATAGTCCACCCCTTCTTTGCTTTCTCTTTCCCCCAAACATTCTCTAACCATTCCATCTATTTTATTTTAGTAGACCACACCACCTTTGTATATAAATATATTTTACATTCTCTTTAATCATTCATTCTCCACCATCTTGTTTGGGTTGGGATTCACATTCGAAGCAACACCGAAAATGTAATATTTGACAGTCCATGTGTATGCTTTTGTTTTCCCCTTTCATGATAAAAGCAACCATTCCCTTAACACACTGTGTTGAAATTGTGGCTGTGAGAGAGTAGAGAGTAATACGTATTTATTTATTTATTTATTTTTTTAAATTCAAGTCATCACAACCTACCCACCTTAAAGAAATTTCAACAATCAAATCAACAACTAAATCAGAACTCATACGAGAATGATTCATAAATGCGATACTTGACACATGTATGGACATTGTTCAGCTTCCTTATATAAAAGAACCCATTAGCATTCTCCACTCTACCATGAACATTCCACATACAACCTTTTGTCTCTCTAAACAAACATTGTGCAGTAACACGAACTTTATAATTCTTAACAAATATGAACTAAAATCCACACTCAATAGAAAAATTTCGACAATTCATTACGAAATTCGACAATTCCACTTTCAAATTTCTGTCCTACATATGTAATACTAACTGCCCAACCAGCAGACAACAATACTTTTTCCTTATGTCGACAAAATGATGATAACATATCAACCTCTTCTTCAACCTCCAACTTCGAATTCCTTTTGGAGGATGTAGATGCTCTGTTTGACAAGTTCACAAACTTACTGTTGCCATGAGACAATGCAATATCACAAACTTCAAGATCCAACATTGACTCTCTTTCTCCATAATCCAATCTTTTGTTGAGATAACTACAGTCAATGGTTGAGTCTTTTACTCTTACAACAACATCAATACACTTTGAATCAAAATGCACAACTAATGCTAACAACAAATCTAACTCCTCATTGTTGTCCAACATACAACTAGGATGTCCAGGCAATGAGTAAGATAAACAAATATTATAGATTGCAAACTATTCCATTTCAAACATAACTTATCAACCAAGCGATCATATGTAACATTTTGATCAATCTTAATTGCAAATGTGCAACCATTATACTTGTACAACAAAAAATAAACACATTAAATACAACCTTCACTCATCTTTCAATCTAAACAAGAAAAAAGATTGCATCAATAAAACCAAAACAAATACTTCATAAAAATACTAAGAACTTTCTCGGTTTTCAAATTACATTTTCAATTCATAAAATACCTAACCAAAGAGAAATCATCCAACAAATCCGTCTTCAATTAAGTAAAAACGAAATTATTCAACATATTCTCGTAAATAAATTCAATCAAAACTAAAGAAAATTCAAAAAACACATAATATACAAAATTGAAACAATACATACCTATAAACCAGATCGAAGATCAAATATCCAGCAAATCAATTCTTCAATTTATAAATCGAAATTGCACATAACAAACTCCAACAGATTGCAACTCAAAAAGCGAACCAAACTAAGAAATCCTTCAAGATCCTTTGCTATTCAAATCAAAACCGAGAAATCAATTATGTATAATAGCGAACCAAACCAATAAATCCTTCAAGATCGTTCACGATTTGAATCTTCAGCTACTTCCATAACTGATCTGTTAACTGATTGATTTTTTCTTTATAGTAAATAACGTCAATGCTATTTTATATACAGTTGTTTATGTTAAAGGGCAAACACGTCATTTTACCTGCAAATGGGACTTATTGGTTCAAAAAGTTTTTGATAGGACCTAAGCTATTACCAAACATGTTGATAGGACTTTTAGGTAATTATTTCTTTTTTTATTAGTGATATTTTCTGTGACGAATATTCAAATTGTCGTTGAAAGTTCAAAATTGGTGACAGTTTTTTGTGATTTAAACTGTTACTAAAATTTATAATTAGTGACATTTTTTGTGAAAGCGTTTAAGCTATTCTTTGAAAATTAATAATTGTTGACTTTTTTTAAATAGTATTTGATGAAAAATACAATTAATTATCATACAACCTATTAGACAATAAGTTCACTTATTAAAATCTACACGTAAGTTTTTCTAAATTTTTTGAGCTCGTTTTATTTTTTTTGAATAAATTTAAGTTGAGAAATTCTAACGTTGTCTGATCTAGCCCACCATATACTATTATTTCAATTTTTTATACTATTTAGTTACAGTAAGATATAAAATCAAATAATAACCAATATATATCAAGGATTTAATTAAAAAAATTATTAAAATACTTGTAATAAATTAATTGGATTTTGTTAATGACCTAAATTCAAAAATTTATTAAACAGGTTAAATTTATTTAATAATCTTCCAAAACTAAATAAGAAAATTTGAACAAACATTAGCGAATACCTAATTAAATCACTTTTGTTTTTTAATGTCAATCAGTATGATTTAAAAACAAATCATCCATTTGTTCATGCAAATATAAATCAATATCAATTAACGATATTGAATTAATTTTATTATTTGCATGAATAATTTATTTACCTACTCTATGTATTAACCGATTAAATTATTATATCTTAAAATAACATCTCAACAACTTCATAGGTAAAAGCAACATCAATTATATGCATTTTTTTAATGAGCAACTATTATTTCAAAATTATTCTATTAATATACACAATAATAAGTCATTACCATTTCGTATTTATCATGCTCAAAACTAAATTAATGTAAAATATTAAATAAAATAATTTAAGAAGACATGCAAGACATGCCCCTGATAAATTGACTAATTGACAACTCAGGACTGTTGAGCCCCCAAACCAAATAATGATTCCCTTTAGCAGTCGTTGTTGGAGGACCAACATGCCTAGCAAAAGAATGAGGAGTGCTCCACATGGGAAATTATTCCATTTCATCCAACTATAGTATAAGAAATTACACTTGTATGAATTGTGCATAAATAATGATAATTTTTATGGTAATATGTTTTGAATAAGTTAGTAAAATAAAAAATCAATCACAAAATCACTCATAAAATATATTTGTTGATAACAACATTGATGAGTTTTTATATATTAAATTAATCTATGATATAATAAAGTTGATTTCTCAAAAATATATTAAAAGTGTAATCATGTTTTTATATGTAATTTTTAGAATCACATTAAACAATTAGTATTAAAATAAATATTATAAGATGTATTTGTAATTTATCTTTAAAAAGAAGAAAAAGAAAAAAGTGATCTTTAAGTATAAGATTAATTATATATAAAATTAGTGAAAAATTCATTTCCATAGTTACATGTGACATTAGGTTCAAAGATTAATTTATTTTGTGGGTAAATATATGATAATAAAAAGTTTTGGTAGAAATAATAAATTATTGTTTTGAATATATTTTTATTTCATTTTCACTCTTGTGTTAGTACACCCTCACACACCACCGTTGTCGACAAAAGTTGATGCCATTGTCCACCAAAGGTGTCCGGTGATGGTGATGATTTAAACAAATAAGCAGATTCGCTGATCAGAAAGTAAACAAATAAGTAAATAAATGGGCAATACATTGACATATAAATAACATTTGAAGAAATATAAATAATTTGATATTTCACATTGTTATTATCTTTATGGCTGAAATGATTTAACCTTGAACTTAACTATCGAATAGATTTAGGAACTTAACTATCAAATAGATTTAGAAATAAATCTAACTCTCTTAATCATAAGAAAATAAGGACTTGTTTTGATAATTAATTTTTTTTAATAATTTTTTATTTTTATAAAAAAGACATATAAAAAAATTAAGAAAATAAATTGACTTTTTTTTTTTTTTTGTTATAGAAAAATCCTCATATCCACTTGTAGGCCAAAGATAACACTCGTGTCAAGATTACGAAAGTGTTTTTTGTTTCGAATGAGAGACTATAATCCGAGAGTGTACATCAATTCCTTAATACAAACTCCCATTAAGTCTGGACTTGCATATTGAGGGAGAATAGAATTCATATCAAATGTTATGTTAATAACAACTTGAGAACCCCTCTAAAGCATTTGTGCTACACTCAGGAATAACAATTTGACACTTGTAGTGAGTTTTTTTGTTAAAATTTATAAACATAGCCTAAATTAGCAAATAAATAAATAAAATAAAAATAATATTATATATATTAATTAATATACTAACTAATAGAATAATCGACGATGTAACGTAATCTTATATTTATATAATAAATAAGATCAATAAAAATGATATAATACTAATTAATATATTAATATGTATATTAATGGCGTATCCACCATCGAGAAAATAATCCGAGAATACCTGCAGTAAATAGTGATATTACAGCAGTGGCAGTGGTGTACATACATATAAACACACAGACATTCAATAAATACGAGCGAGCTTTCATTCCACCGACGCCAGAGACAGAGAGAGAGAGAGCGTTCGGTCGGTGGTGAATCTGGCCGCGATCTGACGCTGATCTCGCCGGAACCATGTCTTCCGGCAGGTACATGGCCTACTCACCCTCTCCCTCCGCCCCTCCCTCTCCTCACCTCGGCGGCGCTCTTCGTGAGCAACAGAAGTACGCTTCACGCTTCCATTTCTTTCTCTACCATGCATATACAATATCTATACATAGATCTTACTAAAATTCACTGTTTTTTCATGAATCGATTGGTCTGATCAGTAAGTAGGGTTTGAGGAATAGTTATTGACTGTGGTATATGCATATGTGTTTTGACTGATCTGATCACTCGTAGCTCGCTTGCTTTCACCTTTTTTAATATGCGTGATAAATGAAAATTATAATCGCCATTGCATTTGTTTTGTAAAATTATGTGAATTTTATTATTATTATTATTATTATTATTTTTCCCATCTGGTATGGATCTGAAGATTGGGTTTTAGGGTTGTGTTTATAATTTTTTGTTAGATAGTTATTTTTTTAATTTTGTTTATGTTAAATGGTAGTTCAAATTATTTAATCAAATGGCCCAATGATGCAGAAGTAAAAACTGTAATACGGCATCTGAAAAGGGTGGGATGGATTGAGGGGTTAAAATCTTGTAGTTGGTCAACCAGAAAGACTTATTGGTGAAGTGAATTAATGACTATGGGCCTGGTTAGGGGTTAATTTTATTTGGTGAAATAACGAATCAGTGCAGAGTTTGATTTTTTTTTTTTTTTAATGATTTTATATATATATTTTTTTTGTAAAAAGTAATGGTAAAGCTTATAAATTTTAATTATTAAAATTGTAAACTTTTTCATGTGTAAGTAATTATTTTTGAAAAGTACACCTGATTTGTAATTTTCCTGTTTCCAGAGCTTCTGCTTTTATAGATTATAAAAGCAGAAGTTGCTTAAATTAGCTGAAATTTTTTTGATTACTCAGAAGCTAGGAAGTAGGTGCTTTTAGTTTTTGCTTTATAATTATCAACTTCCAGCGCCGTAAAAGTTGCACCAAACATCGAGGCACTTAAACATCAAGAAATTTGATTTTGTTTAGTTACTTAACTCATACTCATACTCATACTCATACCTGCTCCAGGGTCATTGAGAACTTTTTTTTTTTTTTTTTGCAAGAGATGTTTTGGTTGTCCAGTAGGTATTTTAGGTTGAGAACATTAATGAACTGCTTAAGTGGCAATGCAAGCAACCAAGTTGATTTGGCAAACTGACTGCTATTTTCTTTCATTTATTAGGAACAATTGATTTTTATTCTTATATCAGGAGATATTTACATTATTGTTATAATGTTATTATTTATTTGCTTGTATTTTTGACAGGTATCTATCTGAGTTACTTGCAGAGCGTCACAAACTTGGTCCATTTACACCTGTACTTCCTCATAGTTATCGGTTGTTGAATCAGGGTGAGTTTGGAAACCCATTGTTACACACAATATGGGAAAAAATTGGTAAAAGTTCCATTTTTCGGTTGCTTAACGTATTTAATCATGAAAAAAATAAATGAAAAGCTGGAAAAGAACTCCCTCTGCCTCGCCTCCGTAAAGAGACAACTATAAAAGTCAATGAAGATGAGAACATTTTTATAAGGATTGAAAAATAAAAAAAGTAAAGAAGATGAAGCCCCCCTAACCTCCCTGTGCCTAGGGGTGCGCAAAAGGACCTGGTAACTCGTGAACTGAACCAACCAAGTCTTCATGGGTTGTGTTTGTTTGGTTATGGGTCCTAGAATTCCCAAAATTACCAGCCCAACCCAAGAATTGACCCTCTTTATATATTTTAATTTTTATGCAAAATCGTATGAATTTTATAATTTAATTAACTTGTCTCAACACTCAATATCATTGTTTGTGACTATGTCTTATTCAGACATTTCTACACATAATTTATCTCATATAATGGTTCTTTGCCATTTTGCACTATGGTGATAGTAGAATTTTTGAATGAATGGGCCAAATCTTATGCAAAATAATTATACCAACTGGCCAACCTAACCGACCAAGGTCAGTTGTAACTTGGACCAAACCTATGCATACACACACTCTCCTGTACCTGTAGGAGCAGCAGAATTAGGGCCGTACATTTTCAACATTTGATTTCAAATTGCTAAACTCGTGAACAGTAGTTTGGGTTTCCATATTTGTTAATATAAGACAACTTGATATTGTGTGGGGTCCTCGGCCTTAGTTTATGAATCATGTTTTTTATGTTTTGCATTATATGTTTGCTTTAGTTACAAGGTTGAGTTATTAAAGTTTCATTGCTTATTGTAAGGTTATTCAATTCTTGCTGTAGTGAAACTATCATTTAGATCCCCAACCTGGGCCTTAGATCAAGTGGGAACGGCATGGCCAGGTTGGATTAAAATATTGCTTGGAAAAAGAAGGCGATACTCCTTCAGAGTAGCAGATTGAATGTCGGATATGGCATGATAGTCACATATGATTTTACAATAGACTGAAGTTGGATAAGCTTGCTAAATAGATTGGTTTGTTTTGGCTGTCCAATGCCCAATAGAGTTTGAGGTTTGGTAAATTGGTTTTGGAGAAATCATAGCATCTATTTAGTGTGTTGTATTGTTGGGCAATACAGTTTTTTTGGTTCTCCTGATGGTTGGGATTTTAATACAGGAACTTGTTAGTGAGGAAATATAGTGTATTTTATTTATGGATTGAATCAGTTGATTATGATGAACCTCAGTGGCTTATTCTGAAAGAGTTCCTTAGATGTGTTATTCACTGATGATGTAACTTAACTGATGTAATTGGTCAAATAGTACATGGGTTTTGTGCAGTCACAACACTTGAGGGATACTTAATAAGCATGTAACAATATATGTAAAACATAACTTGGTAATACTGAAGGGAGGAGGGAATAGTGAAAGCTGATAGCTAGGAGATAGCCAAAAAAAGTATTTTCATTTGTTTTATTATCAATTATTTATATGTGATAGTAGAGGATGTTGTACATCCAATTTCACCAATGTGGATGAAGTGCTGAAGTGCTTGAAATCTGTTGTGTGATTGAATCAAAGGGAGAATTTATTAGGGGCCTGCAGTGTTGATATTGCTATATAGTGCATAGTGCCAAGCAATGAATAAACTCATAAGATATGTAAGAGTGATAGAATGGAGGATCTTAAGATGGTTGAGAAACAGTGTAAGAAATAATAGGAGACAGGCAGCTGTGAGAAGCTAGTAATTGGACTTGGTGAATACTGCTAATGCAGTGTCTAACAATTGCATGACTGAAATTGAAGGTGCTAGAATGTTGGGACTTTTTATTTTCCTGTGAACAGATTCTTTCCGTTTAGATGGTTGCTCTCTCAGGAGCTTGTATTAAAGTGGGATGGGGCTATCTTAGAAATTGAAAAGGGTGGATCAAGCTTACATAGTTCAAGCCTTTTTGGGTGGGATGGTTATGATAGCTAACATCTGAGGCTATCATTTGTGGAGCTGAAAAGATGAGCCTCTTGTATAGGATTTTCCCACAATATTATAAAGCTGGCTTGAGGTGTTTCTGCTGGTCCCTTGGGAATTACTTTCTTGCTGAGAAAAATTTTCACATTCCAGGATCTTGGGGCCGTAGATTTGTTGGCTTCCAAGTTTTGTAGTTCCGAATGCTATTTTTGAAGCTAAAAAAGAGGTAGCTCTACTGAAGGAGCATAATTTGAATTGGAATTTCTTTGTGTCATTAGATACTTTATTTATCAAGAAAAAAACTTACTTTATTTATCAAAAAAAAAAAAAAACTTAATTCTTCTTTTCATTTTTTGGGGGTTCTTTTCTTTGTCTCCACCTTTGTGGAGGATACCTTTTAGTACTCTATCTCCTAATTGATTTTTTATCTTTCATAAATAATGTCGTATTTGTGTTGTCAAACTTTGGTGGCAAGATGCTTGAGGTTATGCGTGTTTTTAAAATCAGTATCTGTTTCTTTGGAGGTGTATTTCCTTGTATACCCTTTCTCTATACGACATTAATAAGCATGTTAAGTTTGTCAATGGTTTATGCAAACAATGAATCTACAAACTTCTTTTGTAGACGTGTGTATTAACCATTCAGGTATAATAGGACACAGAACTACATGTCCTTTTTCCTGCTTACATTCTTCTGAAAGATTGAGGTTGTTACATAGGGGAAGCATTTGATTATGACTAACCCAGTAAACAATCCATGTTGTCTGTCCATTTTGTGGTGACTGCTAACTAATTTCTTAACAAATGCTAACTGGTGCATCTTATTCTTGAAAATTGACATTTTGGAGCAGAAATATTGCGTGTAACCACACTGTTGGGGAATGCATCAGTTTTAGATCAAAGTGGGTTTGGACATGCTAGCCCCTAGCTTCAGGAGGAATATTTTGAATGGAGGAGCCAATGTGAACAGGCGGGCATCACCGTTTCAATCAGAAGTACGGATACTAACCATTAACATAACCTTTTGTTCCATCTAATTTTACTGTTTTTCAGAAGCATTCCTGACACTTTTCTAATTTATTTTATTATTATATTTATTTTAAATTTCATGCTAACTTCATTATTCTGTTGAGTGTTTCCATTCTCAAATTTTGCTTCTGCCACGACTGTTCGTTTGAAGCAACACTGATTTAATTAAGTGTCCTAGTCTATAGCTAAATAATTTCCATTGTCTTGGACATGAAACATTCATTTACTAGAGTGAATGACCTAAATTGAGGTATTGGTGAGGACTTGCACGGCTGAGGCAGTTGGAGGCCTGTTGTTTGTGTAGTAGTGCTAACTCATCAACTAAAAGAGTGCTAATTAGTTGACGTCATGATAGGAGACTTGTTGGCAGAGAAACAATTTATAGTATTTTGGTTCTAAGAAGTGATTTTTTTGGGGGTTGTGGATACAGCAGCTAAATATGCTTTCATGGTGGGAAAAAAAATGACTCCTTATTTTTGCATGTTGAATTGTACATTTTGGTTTCAGTTCTCTGGTTTCAAATATATTGGAACCGTTAACTTCATGCTCATATATAATTGTGCTCAAATGTCAACATATCTTTTTGGTGTTCTACCGGCATATATGTTGAGGTGCACCTCTTTATTTCTGTGGGTTATCTTCTTCTTCTTCTTTTTATTTTTTTAAATTTTTTTTTAAGCAGCTCTAAGGTACATCTTCGAAAATTTATGGAATTTGGGAGGTCTTGCTTTAGAAAACAGTATTGCAGCTGTCTCTGTCTCTCATGATATTTTTAACATTTTCTGGAATTTTACCATGCAGATGTCAAGTTTGCTGCCGCCCTCATCTGCACAAAGCTAACTTAGTTAAGGTAGCTCATCTGGTCTTATAGTGAAGAGAACAATCAGGGTGGATATTCCAGTTGATCAATTTCCCAGTGTATGAAGTATTTACTTTCTATTGCACTTTTTCACACTGTAGTTTTCTGCATTTGATATTAGATATTCCAGTTGATGAAAATCCCAATATATGAAGTGTTTACTCATTCTATTACACTTTTTTCATGCTGTTGTTTTCTCCATTTGATATTGAATTTCCTGTTGCAGTACAATTTTGTTGGCCGCCTCCTTGGTCCTAGAGGAACTCCCTCAAGAGAGTTGAGGCAAGTACCGATTAATAGTGTTCTAATCAGAGGATGTGGTAGCATCAAAGATCCTACTAAGGTAATAATTTTGATAATCTTTTCAACCTTTCTGGTTTTGTTTTGTTTTGTGGATGCTTTCTAAAATTTTGATGGCTCGACACTTCCATACATGAAAGGCAATCTGAATGGTTGAAATTCTGAAACCATTATAATGGTGTGCTGTACATAATGAAGAGATCAATGACCTTCCTCATCTGTTTTCAAGGGAAAGAACTGCCGAATAAGAAAAAAAATCATTTGATTATTGAAGACAAATAAATGAATAAGTTAGTAGAACTAGAGGTGTGGCATCAGCCATGCTCATGCTGCTTGATTTACATTAGCTTTCTTTCATTTTCAATTCAACCATGCTCATGCTGTTGTGCATACAATGTTTAAATCAATCGAGAACCCATTTTATTAATAATACAAATAGCATTTTGTTCTATATCAAGTAAGTTTACTTGTTTTTCTGAGCTTCTGCCTGAGCAACCTCTCATTTTCCTTTTTCTGAAAATATGAACATTATTTGTTTGCTAATTGTGACTTGAAGGAAGAGATCATGAGGAAAGCGGGTTATGAGCACTTGAGCGAACCCTCCACATACTTGTTGAGGCTGAATTGCCAGTTGAGATAGTTGATGCTCGTTTAATGCAAGCACGTGAAATACTGGAAGATCTGCTCAAGCCCATAGTAACTTTTTCCTTTTGCCTTCCCCAATGACCCAAATTATTTTGTATTGCAATATGATATTTTCTCGGTTACAGCTATTGCCTATGTTTCCTAGGAAATACTAGAATCTTCGTCTTCATTGTTTCTTTTATGCAGGATGAAACTCAGGATTTCTACAAAAAGCAGCAGCTACGAGGCTCATAATGATCAATGGTACACTTCGTGATGAAGGTTCTCAAATGTCTGGTTCTGTATCCCCCTTCCACAACAACAGCCTTGGTATGAAGAGGGCCAAGACTAGGGGCTGATGGTTGATCACTTTATTAGTGAGCTTTTGGAGCTTGTGTGTTAGTCTCTGCCATTAAAACAAGATGTCCCATGCTATACTTGTTGCTGGGCCTGCCAATGCCTCCAACTGCCATCGGGGCACTGGCACCGTGTTACGTGCCAGTTCTAACTTAGTTTCTATATATATATATATGATATTATGAAGAATGTGTATCGTGTGTCTGGAGGGAGGCTTAGTGACAGTTTACCAAGGTAAGGGACAATCCGAGTCTAAGGGTGTGCTTGTGTTTGTGTTGTTTTCAGGGCAGTTTGGTTAGAACATTGTCCCTCCAATGCTGTCTTTCCGTATTATTTTGGATTTTATTGTAAGCTTGGGATGACAGTTTTGGTATCGGTGGAGAGTCCTGTGAGAACTAAGACATTATTATCATTTGTGTACATGAGTGAGGCAAAGTAGTGATGTACTAACCCAGTAGTACATGTCTCTGGGTTGGAGTGTTTTGTAATATTTTCAAGTGTAGTTTGTTATTTAGATACTTTGAAAGCATTATTATTATTATTTTCCTCAGAATTATGCTTGTGATGACGTTAGAGCTTGGGACTTTTCTTGTTTATGGGTTGTTGGCAGGATATAAACATGGGAATGTTGTCAGGTGGCTGAATGTGTCAGAATGTGTAGTGTAACTTTTGCTTATAGAAATAATTGAAATAAAATTTTACAAAAATAGTGCTAATTATGCTAACTATTTGAAATTTGAGAAATGAGTGTTTTCAGTTTTTACTAGTTTTTAATTTTTAATTTGAGAAAAATTATACCAAACATGCTCAAACAACATAAAGGCTTGGCCTGGGTGTGATTAACCATGAGGTGACTGCAATGAGTACAAATCTTTCTAGCGCCCTATCTACTTCAACAATCTAAAGGGGCATTTCTTTCATTGGATAAGATATGGGATTAAACTCTATGTCCAACTAGTCTATCATTGGTTAGAAAAGTGAAGCTCACCCTAATAGTTAAACAAAGATCATTTTTAGCTAAATAGTTCATAGACTACTTATCTCAATATTAACAATTTATCGCATTACAATCCTTTCTTATCTAATCCATCTAAACAAACGTCTCCTAAAGGCTTGTTGAGAGTGAAGAACCTCAGAGGTGACTGCAATAAGCATAAATCTCACTTGCATGCCTAAACTAAACGATGAGCAAACACTCGCATGTGAGAAAGCAAGGTATCACCCAATGAATGGACAAGCTCGGACGGGAGGGAAGGGGGCCCAGAACCATGCTTTCAGATACTATTCCTAAAACAAATCAAGCCTAGATTGCAAGTAATGATCCCAGCTAGCCTTCCTTCCCTCAGATGGTGCCATACTGTAGCTGGAGGAAATTTGGGTTTTTTAGCCATTACTCCTCTAATTCCCTCTACCCATCCTTAATGATTTAACAGCAAGGAGCATAATAGCATTCAATTGAGCACAAAATATTTTTCCAACATCAAGTAGTTCTTTATGACACTGAAAACAAATGCAAGAGGTTTATTTACATTACAAACATAGGGGGGAACCATGGAATAAGATGCTTGAAATTTGGGATTCAGGCATTGTCTTCTTCTTCATCATCCTCATTGTCATCGATTCCAACCCAACGAGTGAAAGCAAAAAGAAATTCCTTGAAGTTCACCATTCCATTTTTATCCCAGTCCATCTCCTCTGCAACAATAAGACAAGAGACCAAGTGAGTTGAGAAATAAATAATATATGTACAACATATAAAGAAAAAATAACAGAAAAAGAACAAAGAGTTATTACTGAAAGTCCTGTTTTTTTTTCACATGCCATTGCCATTTACATACATCAAGCGCAACTCTATGTGTGTGTGTGTGAGAGAGAGAGAGAGAGAGAGAGAGCTAACCAAATCTTTTCAGGGCTATTCGACCAGAGGACAGTTCTCCCGAAGTGGTATCATTTATTGCCTGAATCATCTCACTCTTGCTTACATAACCATCCTTGTTCTTGTCCAAGAACACAAACGCGTCAACCAACATTTCAAATGTGGCCTCTAGGTTTGGCATCCCCATCCGTGATTTCTGAATATGTCATGGAACATAACAACAGAGGGAACGAGTAATAATACAAATTCTGGACTAAAGTTTCTCACAGGCATGGCATTAACACAAACCCTTTTTCGTGCCTCTTATGTAGCTCGCTTGCTCATTCAAACTGCCATTCAGCCCACCCCTAGAGTTGATATGAAAGTTCCATTCTAATAATTTAAACAAATTCAATTTTATAAAAAAATTCTGTTTTCTTTGATTCATGATTGACAATATAAATAGTCCACAATGACCTATCAAACAGTTAAAAAACTAAGTAAATGCAGTTATTTAATGCATATATGTCATACCAACAAAATTATATACATATCATGGCATGTATGTAAGACGACAAACAAGCCAAACCAAAGAAACTTCCAGGAAATGACCCACCATGACAAATTTTCAATTAAGTGACAAAACCATCCCCTTTTCCTGGAACTATTTATCTTCGAGATGAAGTAAGAAAGATTTTTGAAGCCTGCAAGTTTTGGATTTTAAGACATGTAGCAAGCTCTTGCAAAGAGGAAAATTATAACTCCAAATAAAGATAAACCTATCAGATTAAATGATAAAAGGTATAAGTGAAGTACGGTATTTTGGATACAGTTTGAAGGGCAGTGGGATCCTCCTTCAGAAGATACACGAGGCAGAGAAGCACGATAAACTCATTGAACTTCATTCCCATATGATCATTGATATCGCATGCCTCAAAGAGATCATTTATTTCTTCCTCTGTAAAATTAATCTCTAGTTTATGGAAACAACGCCTCAGTTCTTGTGGATCTATTGCACCATTCGCATCCTCATCTATGAAGAAAACAGATAAGCTCTACTTTTCAGCAGGTGAAAAGAAAAAACAATGAACTAGTCACAGGGGCATCCTCATCCATGAAGAAAACAGATAAGCTCTACTTTTTAGCAGGTGAAAAGAAGAAAAAACAACAGGTGAAAAAGAAGAAAAAACAATGAACTAGTCACAGGGGCATCCTCATCTATGAAGAAAACAGATAAGCTCTAATTTTTAGCAGGTGAAAAGAAAAAAATGAACACATGTCACAGGGATAGAGAAGAGCTTACAGCAATACATAAACCGGAATTATGTAAACAGTTTGCAATTCAGAACACTGTATCTAAAATGTTGCTTAAAATCTATCAAGGGATCCACAGAGAATATCTAATTTAAATCTTGGAAGAGTGATCTATCAAGGGATCGAGAGAAAGCTACTACAGTCCAGTTTTAGCAGTAAAGCATTTGTTAATTTAGAAAACTTATTCTGGTAAGAATAATTCCTGACCTAAAAAGAAATTGAGAATAATCCACTTACTACACAGATATACCATTTTCAGCAAACATGTAACGGACCATGTTTTGAGCACTTACCAAATTGCTGGAAGATATCTTTGCACTTTCTTAAGCTCTCGTCGATTTTGGGGAATTTCAAGATTATTCTGTTAAATGATTTCATGGAACTTCCTTCAGATGCTCTTCGCTGCATAGCTTCAACCATTTGGTCTCAAGCTTTGTTTCTATAATACAACACTTGGGTGAATCACCCTTGCCCAATATACCTCCATTGTCAATTGGTGAGATAATCCGGGACACAGGCTAATACAAGAGGTATGCCTGGCCAAATAAATGAAGACTTTATTGAAATAATTACAGCACAAAACAATAGCACGGTGCAGATTCTGAAAACTTGATTAGTAAACAGGTCAAATTTGTTGTTATCCTTGTTTTCTTTCTTGCTTCTTTTGTAACCTACCAATCAGTTTCTAATAATGAACCATTATTGTATGTTCTAATCCAAGATATTCCACTAAAAGATGCACACACATTAAATTTGCAAAACCCAATCAAGAAAATGAATTTTTAATACGATTGCCTCTTTTCTAAATGATTTAATTGACATGCTTTTGGAAACAATATGCAATTCAAGTCAAAGACCTCAGAATACAGATCCCAAAATGACAAGCCAATGGAATTTGATATAAATCATAATCACATGGATGCAATAAATCGACCAGATCACATGGTTAACATAAAAATTGAAAAGCCTTTCCCAACCCGATCTGGGTAATAAAATATATTCTTAAATTTTCTTTTACACTTTCCCTCTATGTTTCTCAGCACCCAAACGGAAACCAAAGCTAGCACAAACTTTTAACAAGAACTCTACATATGTTTATGGATTAACACACAACTTTTGAATCAAACAACGAAAATTGAAATCCAAAGAAAGATCAAGATTGAGGGTCTGACCGGAGCTCGATTAGAACCCTATTTTGTGGAGCTGAAACAGAAAGAATTGAGAAGCACCCAACACCACAAATGTGTGTACGAGTTCACTTTTGCAGAGCCTGTAGCATTCCAATACAGACCCAGAAGAGAGAGGATCTGAAAAAAGAAAAAAGGTTGGAGTTTTTGGAGGAAAGGAAGGTGAGGGTTGTTGTTGGGCTTCTCAGTTTGATTTTGGGTTCTCTAAATGCCAAGATTTGTGCTGCTTCCACCACGTATTGTCAGGCACCTCCTAGCTGGGATAAAACTATTTTATTTAACGATCACGTTTAATGTTTGATGTGCTTCAACATTTAATAATCGGATCGAGTAAAAAATAATTTTAAGTTTTATTTTAATTGCATATTAACTAATAAATAGAAAAGCAGTGTAAAATATGAGATCAAGACTATCCTATTCTGATTCTGACCCCACCATGTTTAGTGAAGATTGTCCTTGGCCTCTCGATCCCATATTAGATTCCTCTCTCACCTTGAGCCACTTCTACTTGACCTACACATCTCATTTAACTTATATTTTAACGATCGCGCTACGTAGCTCGAGAGGCTGTGGCTCGATCGTGGCTCGACACCAAAACGACATCGTTTTGGTGTCTTCTTTTTTTTTTCTTTTCTTCTCGCGTTGTTTCTGAGTTCATCAACAAGAAGAAGTCTGCTGGGTCAATCATTGTTCATCAACAAGAAGAGGGTCAATCATCACCATTTTTTTTCTTCTTCTTCTGTAAAATTGGTGATGGTGATGAAGAATTCTGTAAAAAAAAATGAAGGGTGACCTGATCATCAGATGTAATGCTTCTGTACAAAAAAAGAAGAATTAGTTATAGCTTCATCACTCTTCATCTGGCTCAAGCATTCTTCATCACTCTTCATTTTTTTACAGATGTACAGAAGCATCATCACTCTTCATCATCATCACCATCACCAATTTTTTGGGCATCACCATCACCATCATCACCAATTCCGACTCAGACAGAGAGGAGAAGAAGAAAGGCCGAAGAGAAGAAAGAAGGAAGAAGAAGAAGAAGAGAAAGAGGAGGAACAACAACAACAAAAAACAGAACAGTGATCAGCCAATTTTTTTTTTTTTTTTTTCCCTTTACCTTCAGATCATCTTCAGATCCAGAAAAAAAAAAAAAAAATAGAGAAAACAGATCTGTCGGTGATGGCAGTCGCCGGTGATGACGAGGGCGGAGTGGAAGAGGAAGATCGTGGAAGAGGAAGATCAGATCGTGGTAGAGCCCTTTCTCCCTTTCTCTCTGTTTCTCCCTCCTTCCCTCTCTTTCTCCCCTTCTTCTTGCGCTTCACAGATAAAAGGGAAGAAGATTTTGAGCCAGAATTCGAGCCTAAACATTCGAGCACTCAAACATTTTCCATATTTTAAATATTAAATTTTAATAATGTACTTTTATAGTTTAAGATGGCAAATTATGTGTTTTGATGTAGTATTGTTTGATGTTGATACCAGTAGGATTGTAGAGTAATGAGTGAGCAGTTTTGATTGAGACCTCCAGTCTTCAACCACCTCCACCACCTCACACATATGTGGAAGTTGGTCATTGGATCAAAAAAAAAAAAAGAAAGAAAAATAGACCAATCACAGCCCACTAGGGCTTGGGGTCACCCCAATGGGGGTCTGGGACATTTTCTATGAATGAGAGATACAAATGGGTTCTAAATCCAACAAAACGCCTATAATAGAAAATATAATCTTAAAAGCCATTTTATATCATTAAACAATAATGAGAATATTTAAAAACAATGTGAGAATTACTCCTCATCATACCTTATTTGAATTTTTTTTTTTTTTTTAAAAAGGTCTTCAATCACTGATTTATTTTACCTATTGAGTGTTGAAAATTAATAGGTTTTGGCAATTTTAATTGAAATTAAATTAAGATCAACAACCGATTGAGATATGTAAGTGGTTTTATATTCTCTTAATTAAGAAGATTGCAATACAAAAATAATGAGCCAAAACTATTAAGTTGTAAAAGAGAATTGTCTCATAAAGTGGGTATCAATAAAGTTAGGTTTAGATTTGGACTTAGTCTTGGTTTGGACTAGACCTAGACTTGTACTTGTGCATGTGCTAGGTTTGGTCTTAGACAGGCTGGGACCTAGTCTTGACTTTGGATTGAGCGGGTTGGTGAATTTGTGCATGTGTTTAAGATTGGGTTTGAATGGGGTTCCTAACTCAATACAGGTATCTATTTGTAACCCATCTAATTTAATGCTCGAAACTTATACATTATATACACATTATGATTTGTATAATGGTTTTGGAGTTTGAACCTTTGTAACTCTAGCCCTAATGGTTAGAGTTGATGACGTTTGATGACCCCATTGATGTTAACCTTCATGACTAAGTCTCTTCCCTACTAGTATAAAGAGGCATTTCTCCTCCAACTTAGTAGGTTGTTTTAAAGAGGTTTTGTGATGAAAAATGAGATGGTGTTTTGAAATAAAAAGTTAGAGATGATTTTTTACACCAAAGAAAAATTTTCATATCTTATTTTGTTAGTATCTTCTTTGGTTCTTGTTAGAGATAGTGCAGCCATTATCAAGTTCGCCGAAGTTATTTAGAAAGTGCTTCTGCAATAGCTGGTTTCGACTGTTGTATCTTGGGAGGCAGATGCCGGCATACCTCCAGCACCTATCGAGAGGTAGTGAATCTGTTTTAAGGAAATTGTGGTATCACACAAGTTTCGATTTTTGTAGCGACCCTAATTTTCTTTAGTCATTATTTATTATTATTATAATTATTATTATCTTATTTTATTTTTGGCTTTATTAATTATATGGATTCATGAGAATTTAATGTATTGTTTAGTTAATTTAATGTGATATTTAATTAGTTTAATGTGGTATTTAATTATACATAATTAATCAAAATCTTTATATTTATATATTCATTTATACATAAAAAAAGAGGTGTATTTATATTTGTTATTTATATATATATTATCGTATATTTATATTTATATATAATATAATTTGTTGTGTAATATTATATAATAATTTATTAGGTTGTTATGTATGAGATTTAGGTTTATATATATATAATTTATAGTCAATTGGGTTATAAGTGAATTATAAGAAAACAAAGAAAATAGAAAGAGAAGTGTTGTGCGGCGGCAAGCCCAGAGAGAGAGAGAGAGATTGATTGATCATCAAAGAAGAAAGAAAAGTGCTGTGTGAGTGTGCGTGGCATGGAAAGATAGAAGGAAAAAAAGAAAGAAAAAAAAAAAATAAGGTTTTGGGTTTTACTTTGGTGGTTCAATTAATTTTCTTGGTCTTGCTTCAATTTTTAAAAATAATTGTGGTATAAATTCTATTTTTCTTGATAATGTTTGATTCGTTAGTTTATTTATTTATTTATGTTATTAGGTTGATGTGATTTGATATTTTTTGTATGTGGAACGAGAAGATGAATTAACTTAATTATTTTAATTAGTATCTATATGAGATGTTTAGGGTTTTTTAGATGAGAGATTAATTTTATTTAATTTGATTAGTGGGCGATGTAAAATTTAGGGTTCTCGGATGATTGATTTATTTTAATTAATTTGATTAGTGATATATATAAGGTTTAGGGTGTTTAAATGATTATTGATTTTATTATTTTTTAGATGATTGATTAATCTAATTATTTTGATTAGTGTATATGCGATATTTAGAGTTCTTAGATGATTAATTTATTTTAATTAATTTGATTAATTAATTATGCGTGAAAGGTTTAGGGGTTCTTAGAGGTTTGATTAATCTTAATTAATTTGATTGGTGATGTGTGCAAGGTTTAGGGTTCTTAGATGAGTGATTAATTTTAATTAATTTGGTTGAGTGAATGCGTGTAAGGTGTAAGATTTTTTAGATAATTAATTGATCATAATTATTTTTGATTTAATAATTGGGTATGTAAGGTTTGGAATTTTTAGATGATTGATTAATTTTAATTATGTTGATTAGACATATATGTAAGGTTTATGATTTTTAGATGATTAATTGATTGTAGTAATTTTAATTAGTTGGGTATGTAAGGTTTGGAATTTTAGATGATTGATTAATTTTTAATTATGTTGATTAGGCGTATATGTAAGGTTTAGGATTTTAGATGATTAATTGATTGTAGTAATTTTAATTAGTTGGGTATGTAAGGTTTAGGAATTTTTAGATGATTGATTAATTTTAATTATGTTGATTAGATGTATAGAGTAAGGTTTAAGATTTTTTAAATAATTAATTGTTAAGTAATTATTTTGATTAGGCTTTGAGTATCTAAGGTTTGGAATTTTTAGATGATTGATTAATTTTAATTATGTTGATTAGAAGTGTATAGGTAAGGTTTAAGATTTTTGAGATAATTAATTGATGCGTGGTATTTTGATTAGTTGGGTTATGTAAGGTTTAAATTTTTAAATGATTGACTAATTTTTAAATTGACTTTTTGATTAGGCGTGTATGCTGAGGTTTAGAGTTTTTTGCTTGGATGATTGTTTGATTTTTAATTATTTGAATTAGTTGAGTATGTAAGGTTTGGGGTTTTATTTTGAATTTATTTATTAATTCTTTGGTGATTCTTTGATCTTCAAAAATAATTTTAAGTACAAAACCACTTCTCTTTATTTATCATTTAATTAGATTTGTATTTATTTTTATTTTGTTTGATATTAGTTTGATTTGTTTTTATAAAAGATGATAGATTTAATTTTAATTATTTTTTATTAGTTGTGGATATAAGATTTAG